>ML681990.1:18225935-18301690 GCA_007922195.1 Podocnemis expansa
CAGCGCTGAATGCCGGGGGTGCCTTCAGCCCCCTGCGGAAGTGAAATAGCAAGTTCACAGTATGAACCTGCTATTTCATTTCCCGCCTTTTCCCCTTATTTCGAATTAACATTTTGTTAATTCGAAATAAGTTGTTTCGAAATAAGTGTTATTTCAATATACGGTTGTTGCGAAACAACCATATCGAATTAACCGGCTGTGTGAGAACACAGCCTGTGTTATTTCGATATAATGGTTTCAATATGACCTTCATTTCAATATAAAACCAGGTTTTATTATGTCAAAATGACTGTTCCTTATTTTGAAATGAGGGTGTTCTTAATTTCCAAATAAGGAAAGCTAGTGTACACATGCACTACTTTAAATTGAAATAATCACCATTATTTCGATTTAAAGTGTAAGTGTAGGCATACCCTCCCTGTTTTGCTTCTTGTGCACTAAGGCCCTGGATTTTAAGTATACACATGCTCTGTAAAGATGGTTGCTACTAAGTGTTATGTTCAGCCTTTTCAGAGGAGACTCTTGCTGTGTTCTCTCTCTCTCTCTCTCACACCCAGACCTTGCTTCCATTCTGTCACCTCCTGAATAGTCTGACCACCTCCATTCTGACTGAAGGCGGGCTCTTGCCTTGATCACCGACCGCTTCTGCTACTTCCCACCTCAACTCTAGGAGAACACTTTCCACCTGCATCTCACACCTGACAGGGTGACAGCACTGCTGAAAAATGCCACAGCCTCAACGTAGTTCAGCAGTCGCTCAACCATGGCCCTGCACATTCAGACCAGCTTTGCTTCGGGGAGGGGAGGTTTATTAAGCCAGGAGATTGGGTGTTATGTGGTTACTCACAAATGACAGAACCATGATGGTTGCTAGCCGCTGGGCTAGTAATCCCCCCCCCAGAATAAGAGTCCTCAAGCACCTTTAGTGACAGCAAAAACAATGAAAGTCCTGTGGCACCTTAAAGACTAACACAGCGATTCCTAATATTGTCCTTTATGTGGCCCACTATGTCTTCACTGAAAGCTTTTGTGGACCACCATGTAAGCAAGCCAATTTAAACATTCTTTTTAACATAACCTATGAATGATGGGGGCTAAACTTATATATCAAGGACTACTTAAAACATAGCTATTTCAAATAATTTATTATGCTCACTCACAAACATATTGCATTCATCACAGTACATTTACCAGCAGTAATTTTCCTTTCCCCATCTCTACCTGTAGTATTCTCATGGACCACAGGTTGGGAATCACTGGACTAACAGATTTCTTTGGGCATAAGCTTTTGTGGGCTCCAACCCACTTCATTAGTGAAAGGCCAGTGCAACATCCACTTGCCAGCGAGAAGAAAGACACCCTGGGCAATTAGGGTTAGAGAGCAAACTACGCCCTCTTTAGTCTTTAGCCTGCTCTGTGACTTGCCCAGATTAACAGGATGTGTCAGTGAAGTCGAGGAAAGCAGTTGCCATGGTGATGCTGGCTGTGTTTTGATTGCCGAATGGGCTGCATATCAGATAGCAAACAGGAATATGCCCATGGCTATCAGGGAGTTAGTGTGCCAGAGCTCTTAGCAGCCTGTGCTGGTGGAGCAGCAGGAAGCTGCCTCTCTCCAGCTCACATCAGAGTTTGAATGCTGCTTGAGGAGGGCTAGAGTGGTTCCCTTTCATTGCTGCAAATGGGGAGGACTCTAAAGGGTCAGTAGCACAAAGATATGATTCTATAAGATGCCTCTTAGAATTATACGCACTGTTGCCAACATTTGCATTTTAATCTGGAGCCTTATGCCATTTGGTCTTTTTCTTGAAGTCCCAGCTCCTGGAATCATGGGACTACAGCAGAGTCCCAGCTTTCATTTTGAAAAGAAAAGCAAGTTTTCAGCCCTCCTGGTTGCAGAAAAAAGCTTAGAAATGGGCTACCTACATTTAGAAAACAAAATCCAGACAACAAAAAGTCCTAAACCCCAAAGTTACATTTGATTTTGTAACATTTCATAAGCATGAAGCTGCTGGCTCTGGGCTTACAGGGGCGTCGCTGGCTATGGGCTTACAGGGCTCAAGCCCCAAGTCCCTGTGCCTGAGCAGCGGGTCCACTGCCAGGCCAGCTGTGGCAGCAGCTGCTGCGGTGGCGGTGTGAGCCCCGAGCTCAGTGTCTTTTCTGAGGCCAACGGTGCTCCTGATGAGGCCAATCTAAGGCCTTTTGGAGCTGGACTCCAGAGTTTTGAATCTTCTGGCTGGCAGCACTGACTGCACCCTGCCAGTTCCACCCAGCCCTCCTGTCCTTCTTGTGAAGACACATCCCCCTTTTATACTGGTCTCTTCTCCAATCATGCTTCATCAAACAGAACTAAACTACAGACTTGGCTGCGGGCATGGCTTCTAGGAGAAACCTAGCTCTAGGGAGTTGACTTTCCAGCTGCCTGGCTACTCTGGCAACTTGAGAGAAAACAGCTGAAAACTCAAGGAAGAAGAAAACATCGGACTCCTGTGGAGGGGATTTCAGTCCAAATCTAATAAATTAATTAATCTATCAGCTAATCAGGAAATATCTGAGACAAGACACCTAGACTGGAGGCTTTCCACCTGCAGAGGCAACATCTGCTTCTTTGGCTATGACATGGATTTTTCTCTCACTAGCATTGACCTGCTGGGTGATTGTGGACAAGTCACTTCCCCTCTTGGTGCCTCACTTTCCCCCCCTTTTAAATGAGGTAATGGCACTGGCCTTCCTTGGTAAAACACATGGGTGAAAAGTATTTCTAAAAGAACTGAGTATTATCTACAGGAGCCTCCTGTGGTAGATGGTCCCCACACCAAAGGAGCAGCAGTCCAGAGATCTGTTTTTTGCAGGGGGAGGACATGGGTGCAGGGACAGAAAGAGAGCTGCCTGACCTCTAAAAGGCCTGGGGCAGGATTGTGTGCAGAGCAAAGCCCACTCATCTGCCACAAAATCCTTGAGATGTGTGGACTCAGCCTCTCCTGGAACTGGCCTGCATCCTTTTGCCATGAAGGATTCTAAGCCAGACTGTGAAGTGCTGTTTTTTCTCAGGACATAGAGTTGAAGAAATCCCTTGCCTGAGAACCGTAACCTTGCACAAAGCATCCTGCAAGCTGCAAGGTGCTCTTTCCCCTGCCTCCGGTGCACCATCCACAGCCCTTTGAGAGATCATCACTCCAGGTCCTGTCTCCAAAGTGTACTAACTCCAGAGTGTGGGAGTATCCCAGAGTGGTTAGGGCCCTGGTCTGCAGCTCAGAACAGAGGGGCTCTAATCCCAACTATGACCTTGAATGTGTCCCTTCCTGTCTCTCTGTGCCTTGCTTCCCCTCCAGCCATTTGTCTGGTACAGTTAGATTATAAAACCCCATGGAGCAGTGCCTGTGCCTGTCCAGTGCTCAGCCCAGTGATCTCAACTGGAGCCTGTAGTTCACCATAAATAACAATACCCAGCACCTTGTTACTGAGGTGAGATGCTCCAGCACCTCATCCTATTTTAATAGGTTATATTCAGGGTGCTGCTGGACCTGAATTCTTCTCAGTCCTGGGGTGTGCTTCACCCCTGCTGCCTTGCACAGTCTTCCCTGAGATCAACTCACTACCATTCCTTTTCCACCCAAGCCCTGCAGGCCTCCTGAATCCCCTACCGCAGTGGTTTTCAAACTTAGGGTCGCAGACCCTCAGGCACTGGGTCATGGTATCCTCTGCTGCTGCTGCCAAAAGACTGAATGCATTGCTCAACAATGTAATTGTGGGGTCGTGGACATAAATGATTCTTTTCAACTGAGTCCTGAGAAAAAAGTTTGAAAAGCACTGCCCTACAGAGAGGCAGACTTCTCCCTGAAGCAGGGTACCATGATTGTCTTTGCTCTCGATTCTTGGTCCCATCAGGAGGCTGACAGGTGGGAGACCCAAGCATGCTCCTACCCCAATTTTTCTGCCTGATTTTCAGGGCAGGAGAATCACAGCTATGGTAATCATAAAATAAAAATCAAGAAAGGGAAGAAACAATTCTGCTCCATGGGCCTAGAATAAATCTACAGCTCTGTAATTTCAAACAGACCACGCACCCCACAAGTAAATACCATTGGTGCCTTTGCTGGTTTGCATCACTGTTCAGACAAGACCTCTATCTCCTGGCTAATTTGACACCGTCACCAGATATTTGCACTCCAAAGGATAAGAAAAAAGCCTGAAATAAGTCCCCAGTGAAACCCAAAGCAACCAAGGCAGGAGAGTAGAAAAGAGAGAACTTGAAACAAAATGAATGAGAAGATTAATTAGGAGAGGCCTTTCTGAATCAGGCATGGGCAACTGAAACAGATTTGTGTTTAAGTAAAGCGGGTACCTGAGTTGCAGCTCTGTGTGCCTTCCCTCACCCAGCTCCCTCTGTGATGCCTTCGTCAGGAGCTAACTCAGCTCTTTCTGAATCAGGACAAAGGTAGGTGTTTAAGGTCCCAACCCCTGCCAGGGGCCTTGGTTTTAACATCAGCCTGGTCCCGCCCACATAGCAGCCACTCCTGCCCTCTCCTGCCCCTGCGCTGCAAGGCATATTCTAAAGCCCAGGTGTGCTGCAACAGGGAAAGTCCAGGTGTTGTAGTCCAAGGGAGGAGCTGAGTGCAGCTGGCAGAGAGCCAGCTTCCCTCCAAAACAGCCAGTACGTGGATGTGCAGGAAGAACTGGAGGACTGAAGACCCAGAGCTGTGCATTTGCCATGCATGCCACTCACCCCGGGGCTCCAGCTGGCAGAGGATCATACCAGATTTTGCCAGAGAGTAGGTGGTGTGCTCTCAACCCACCCTCGCATGGGCAGGGATGTTACCATTAATAACAAGCCTTCTCTAGGGGTGATAAAGCACTATGAGATCCTCAGAGAGCAGAATCTAGAGATGAGCAAACTATTAATTATGGTTAATTATTCTAATGAGCCCAAAGAGGCTATGGGGAATAATCAAGCCAGCAACCCCTGGGATGTTACAACTCTTTCTGCAGGAGATTGAGAACTTCATGGTGATAGTGAGATTAGAACTCATCCTCCTGCTCCAAAATGTGATGCCTCTAGCACTTGAATTATGGGGGAATCACACTAGGGGTTAGCAGTACAGGACCATGACACATGAGTGATCAGTTCTGATTCCAGCCACCTCCAAACACATAAAGTTAATTTGTCTCCCGGCAACAGCTGGAAGCAGCTATTCCAGGCCTGGATAAATGAATGCACAAGAAGTGTTGCTGTGACTGTTGCTGGGGGATACCATCAGCATGGAAGGTCATATCTAATAAAGGCCTAATTCTGTTCCCGTTGTTAAAAACTCCTCTGCTGGCATTAATCGACATGGCTCCATGAAACTCAGATGAGGATCTGGTATGATGGCATCCAAAGGCCTGGGGTCTACCATTGTGCTACAGCATCATGCACTAGCAAAATGGTTTGCATGTAACAATACATTCACTGCGGCCAGTAGCCCAGGGAGATGGTGATCTCCCATGGCACATACAGCGAATGGACGTGGGCTGTGATTCAGACTCCCTTTTGAAACATAGACTGTAAGCTGAGATATGGAAAGAAAGTCAGCTGAGGGACATAACTGCTCTGTACAAGCCTTTTAATTCCTTTCTCACTCTGTTCCTATTTATTGTTTTCAGGCTATTGACAATTAGACAACTTGTATCTCAAGGGGGAGATGTGCAAAGGCCAGCTGGGGGCTCCTAACTTATTTCTGTGTAGTGCCTAGCACAGTGGGGGCCTAACCTGGTCATTAGATTCAGTCACTACTGCAGTACTAATGTCTAATAAGAATTAATAATTTGTGCCTTTCAAAAATCTGTGTATGCACACAATTGTGTTGTAACTAACTCGTATAATTTAAACACTGTGTTACAGATTTCAGTCAAGCATCTGTAGTATGTGTATGAATGATATGGTCTATTAATGACTATCTTTATTGTTTATCACTCCATCCATCTTCTGCTATTGGCACTCATCTCCAGAGCATCTGGGTGCCTCCCACGTGACATAAGTGCTTGGCTCCCTTGGTAACTATACCCAGAGGAATCTTTATAAAACAGATTTTACCAGAGATTTACAGAGTGAATGTTTATATTTGTCACAAAAGCACCATAAATCACTGACATTCTGTGGTGCTTTTAAGAGGGCCAAGCCAGATTCTGCTGTCCTGATTTGCACAAAATGCCCCCTGGCTGTGCCTCGATAGATGAGTACTATGCCATAAAACAGATGAGATGTATGGTATCTGTGTATCATACCTTAAGTATTTTTTAGATAGCTGCAGATTTGAGGCCACTGAAGCTAATGGGAGTTTTGCCCACAGTTTCAGTGGGAGCAGGAGTGCTCTGTAAAAGACTATATCCATTCCGGAAGAGATCTCCACTCTGTATGCCCATAAGTGCTTTGATTTACCCGACCCTTCTTGTGCTGTTAGCTAACTCTTTGAAATCTCCGACTACACCAGGAAATGCATTACCCATGATATCAATTTCCTTCCTCAATTCTTCTTGATCTCTCTTTACAATCTTCCTACTGTTCCGTTTGCCACCACTTAACTGTTATTTCCTCCCTTAACATTCCTGGGTAAACAGTGTTTTCTCTGTGTATTCACTGGGTCATAACCTTCCGCACAGACATTTTCCCCAGAAAAACGGCTGAATTTTGCTAAAAACCAATTGCTTGCCAAATTATATTTTACTTCAGTGACAAAATCCACCAAATTTATTGCCATGGGGCTCAAAAAGCCAGGATTTATCATGAGAAAACGGATATTTATTAATGCTGTAAGTAATACAGTGGCCAGCAGCATCAATGGGTTCTGACCAAAACCAGAGCTCCACTGTGCTGGGTGTCTGTTAAACACTTCACAAAGGGAGATGGCTCCTGCCCCAAGGAGTTTGCAATCTAAATAGACAAAGAAAGCATAGCCACTCCCCTTTTACAGATGGAGGACTGAGGCACTAAGAGATGAAGAAGCAAGGAGTCCTGTGGCGCTTAAAGACTAACAAATTTATTTATTGTATGAGCTTTCATGGGAGAAAATCCCACTTTGTCAGATGCTTTGAAGTCCTCTGGGAGCTGGGGAAGGCGGTTCCCACCCAGCTGTAGCTGCGCTGAGCCAGGTAGTGGGGGCTCCTTTCCCTGCCTCTGGCTTAGTGTGCCTAGAGCCGGGGGGTGGGTGTCTAACCCCACTGCCTGGCTCAGAATGGCCAAGGCACTCCCTGCCTGGCCTGGCTGTGCATGTTGGGTGGCAGGGGGAAGACAAACCCCTGCCTGGCCCTGGCCGCAATCGGCTGGCTGGTGGGGGAAGGCACCTGTCCAGCCAGGGTACTGGAGCCCGATTCAGCTGCCTGCTGCTTGGACGGATCAGGACTGGGACAGATCACAGCCCAGGTGGCAGCGAGGCACCTTTGGGGCTGCTTGCCTTTGGCATCACACATCCTAGTTATGGCCCTGCTGGATCATTACCACTGCTGGCTGTCTGAGACTGAAATCCTGTCTTGCATTTGCAGTGCTGCTCTCAATCTGCTGAACAGACATTCTTCTTCGAGTGCTGCTCGGATACATTCAGTAATAGGTGTATCGATGCCTCAGCGTGCAATTGGTCGGAAACTTTTGCTCTAGCCTGTCAGAAGAGGGCTGGTGGCCACCGCCCCTTGCGCCACCCCGTGGCTATATACATGGCAGCTGCCCTGCTCCTCCTCAGTTCCATTTTATCCACCTCAGCATCGGTTGTGGAACAGCTTGCTCCTTGCTCTAGCAAGCAGCCTGTCTTTTCGTGTTTTATGAGCTTCCTGCTCGACTGGGGGCACTTGTTCGTGGACTTGGTTCCACCAAGGAGTGCCCTCTGCCTCAAGCGCTCGGCTCCTGAACACTGCCATACTCCATTGTCGTCCACCATGCCGGGGTTCAAAGCCTCTGCCGAGCGTGGAAGGCCCTTCCCAAGGGACGATCCCCACGAGAAGTGCCTCCGATGCCTGGGTGAGAGCCACGTGGTCACTGCTTGTTCCATCTGCCTGTCCTTCAAGCCAAGGACAATCAAGGACAGGGAGTGAAGGCACCACGCATTGGCCTCTGGGCAAGCGCAGCAGCCAACCCCCAAGGCTTCGGGGCCCCGTGTGGCACCGCATGCAAGTTTGGCGCTGGAGCCCTCTCGGCACCGTTCCCCCAGGGGACAAAAAACTAGCTTGGTACCACGGCACTGGTACCACTCCAGGTCCCCCGCACAGGGCCCTCCTCAGGACCAAGGGGAGTTGGTACCACTTCCCACAACCCCGGAGGCATTCGAGGTGGCTAAAGTGCTCCTCCTATTACTGACCCTACCATCATTGGCACCCATCCAGCAGGGCAAGCCAGCCTTCATTTCGAAGGTCTAGGCGCACTGAAAGTGGCACTGATCGCTGTCTCTGGTTTTAGTACGGAGTTCCCTGTCACTGAAACCCATTACCCCTCACAGCCATGGTATCGTGGAGCTGTCTCCTCAGCACCATGACACCCTGCCATCCCCGGTGCCATCATCAAGGTCCAAAGGGGCTTCCCCACCTTCCAGCCCAGGAGAAGGGGCCTCAAGGGGTACTAAACAGCCCCATCACTGGCCCTTGGCACCATCCCCATTTCAATACTGGCCCCATGAATGGTCCCCTCAGGAGACTGCAGTGCTGAGCCCGGGACCAATGCCATCGGCGCCAATTCAGCTGGCACTGGCTAGATCCCTGATCCCTGTGCTTTGCTCATACACAAGGGATCTCTCAGCACATTTTGACCTCCTGCTCAGAGTCTCTGCCCTCATGGGTTTGGAGGTCCAGTCCTCTGAAAGGCCAGCTGACACACTGTTTGGGCCTGTGTTCACATCAGCGGAGCCTATAATGGTTCCCCTGCATCCCAGTGTCTGGGATTTAGCCTCCTCCTGCTGGCAGAACGCGGGTTCCATCTCCCTGGTCTCAGACGCGGCAGGTTTAAAATGTAGAATCCTGGGGTCAGAGTTTTCTTTGCTTTCACACCACCTGGCTCCATCTCCAAGGAGGCCGAACTTGCATGCGGTGCCACACGGGGCCCCAAAGCCTTGGGGGTTGGCTGCTGCGCTTGCCCAGAGGCCAATGCGTGGTGCCTTCACTCCCTGTCCTTGATTGTCCTTGGCTTGAAGGACAGGCAGATGGAACAAGCAGTGACCACGTGGCTCTCACCCAGGCATCGGAGGCACTTCTCGTGGGGATCGTCCCTTGGGAAGGGCCTTCCACGCTCGGCAGAGGCTTTGAACCCCGGCATGGTGGACGACAATGGAATATATCCCTTTATAGGGACTGGCACTGGTAGCTGGCCCGGAGGACATACAAGGCCTGGGTTAAGGACTTACCCCAGAGGAGTGTGTGCACATTTGGCTCCCTGATACAGTGAGGGTACGTGAGGAAGAGCGCCAGTATACCTTGGGATGTCCGAGGGGAAGTGTTGTGTCCGATATCAGTAAGATGCATCTGGTTCCGGCCTAAATGTCCCAGGAGGGGAGAGGGAGCACCGCGTGAGGTGGCATGACTGGGGTTTAGGTTTCTTACAGGAGTGAAAGGAAAGGGCCAGGGATAAACAGTGGCCCCATCTGGGAGCAGGGTTGGTCAGCGGCTTGTTGGAGGAATCCAAGGCCGAAGGTCCTAGGCCAGGGCTTCTAGAGAAGGTGCCCAGCCAAATGGATCCACTATGAATAGGCTGCTGAAGCTGGAGATTTGGAGTCCTCTCAAGTGTGGTAGAGGATTCAGTAGGCAGGAGAACAAACTCTGCTTCCTGTCAAGTGGTAGTCAGTAGTTGGAGAGGACTAAAAGACGAAATGATGAGTTAGCCCCACATAAATTAGCCCCTAACTGTCCACAGTGCTATGAGAACTCTGGCCTCAGGCAGCTGGCCTTAAATTCTCATTATCCTCTGCCCATTCTTCTATCTGAGCTTAGGCTCAGCATAAAGACCTCAGGGGCCGGGGGCGGGGGGGGAGTGGACCCAAGGAGAGGAGACCCAAGTATTTTATCTCTCCCCAGAATGGCGTCCATCTCTGGCGGGAAGAGTGTGTCCCTGCCAAAGGGCAGGTCTAGGGTAACCTGTTAGGAGGCCAGGGGCACCCTTGCCTCCCGCAGCTAGGCTGGACGACACAAGGTCACTGCCAAGGCCATGGTGTGGGATGCCATGTCTCCAGCAATCCAAGCTGAGAGAAGGAGGTCCTGTGAGGCTATCCTGCCCTCCTCGAGGAAGGCGTCATATTCTTCCCTTGCCTCTTGTGGGAGTAGGTGTCTAAACTTATATACTGACTCCCATATGTCCAGCATGCACCTGCCTACTAGGGCCTGGTTGTTGGCGACACGTAGTTGGAAGGTAGAGGAAGAATATACCTTCTGACTGAGCAATTCCAGCTCCCTGGCTTCCCTCGATGTTGAGAGGGGGTCTCTGGGAACTTGACCCAGTCCTAAGGTGGGTTTAGCTGCTTGTGCCCCTCATTTAATAAATCGACCTTTCCCATCGGTTGGCGCTTGAGAAAGGCTTCATCCCTATAGAGCACAAATCCCTTAATCTTTCTCCATCTTCAAAGGGGAAGTGCCATGGTCATGCTCAAAGGGGGGGCTCCCCTTTACCCTGAATCCCGGTCTTAACCCGTGTGACATTGCGGGATATGGTTGCCCAGTACTTGAGACCTTGGTCCTCATGACCCAAATCACACCCCTAGTTTTGGGGGTTTAGTCACACATCAATGGGCTGGTGGGGCTATGACCGCTGTGGTAGCATTCGAGGCCCTACTCTGCCGATGGAGCATCTGAAGGCATTTGTGCCTGCACCCTCTCTGCCCCGCTATAGAGGACCCGACCTTGTCTGATTTCAAAAGCTAGGCAGGGTTGGGCCTAGTCAGTTCTCAGATAGAGACTTCCGGGAATTACCGGGTGTGCTAGGCTGAGGAAACCCTGAGATGCTACACTTCCTCTCCCTTAGTTTGTTCGGCCTTCCCATATCACCAATTGCTGGTTTCCCAGTTGCAGACTGGGGACCAATGGGGCAGATCTGTTACAAGTATGAGTTGTTTTTCCCCGGAGTGCCCTTCCTATCGAGTGCCCACTCTTAAATTCACCCAAGGGACAGCCTGAATGCAGGGGCTGCCCACAGGAGGGCTTAGAGGGTTCCCATAGGAGACCCATCAAGCAACATTCCTTTCACTTCACTTGGAAACCATTCCTAGTCCTAGTAGTCATCCCTTGACTTACTAGGCTCACGTGCTAAGGGAGAGTGAGACACCCCCCCACCTCCAATGGGGCCTGCAATTGGGCCAGTCCGAAAGCTTGGGTAGGGACCTTGAATCTCGGGAACTCCCTGACCCCCGACAGAGGTCACTCTCCCAATAATATTTAATATTTAGTAGCAATCGAATCAGAACAGAGGGCCATGAGGGTATCCTAAAGGGAAACCCAGATTGGCACCCTGCAGGGTGACATACTCTCCTTCCACCCCTGCTAGAGGACATTCCTTCACTCCTTATGCTGGACCACGAGATCTCCCTTGTGGCCCTAATTCTGCAGCACCCACAATCCTCACTCATGCATTCTCTGCATTCCACCCCTTCCCACGGTCTGGTCCGTGAGTTGTGGCCCTCACGTACTACAGGGCCACACATGCCGAAGGAGCAACTGCCCTCATAGACTTGGGTCCTGGTTCCTCGTGGGACTTAAGTTTATCTGTGGCCCCATCCCATACTGATGGCAGCCTCTGTAGTAACCCACATCTTGTGTCCGCTGGGTTGCCAATTGCTAGCCAGTGGGTTAATATAATATGTTATAACATAAGATAGTATAATATATTAATATGACTTAATATAATATCAACGACAATCATAATAGTAATGATAGGATAGGTAGTGTTACCACTATCTATCTCCAGTGCAATGTGGCAGGTATTAATGACTCACCTCATTAAACAAGGGAAGGTTGGAGTGCCTTCAGGCAACACCATGTTGGCTATGGTTCTGCCCTATAGAGCCAATCTACTCCATGCTTAGCCATAGCAGCCCCACTTAGCCATAGCATCGATTTAGCATCCATTTCTCCTTTCATATTGGTTCACGTGAACTGCTTGCTCTTTGTGCTGTCAGAGAGTGTAGCTCCTTGCCTCCCTGCACTGTTGCCCATCAGGCTGGAAAGAGGATAGTCTCCTGGCTGACAGGGGAAGGCACCTGTCCAGCCAGGGTACTGGAGCCCGATACAGCTGCATGCTGCCGGGACGGATCAGGACCGTGGCAGATAAGGGCCTAGGTGGCAGCAGGGCACCTTTGGGGCTGTTTGCCCTGGGCATTACATATCCTAGTTATGGCCCTGCTGGATCATTACCACTGCTGGCTGTATCCTGAAACTGAAATCCTGTCTTGCTTTTGCAGTGCTGCTCTCAATCTGCTGAACAGACATTAATGACTCAGTGCTCTTCCCATTGTGGAAATTACTCAGAGATGTCTCGGAGGCCCCAATTGCTATAGAAAGAGGGTTGCTAGCTGAAGTACTTTTTACACTCCTCCATGAATTCTGACATGAGCAAAAAGGCAGATATAATGAGGTCCCTCTGAAAAGCATTTTGAAGACAAGAAACGGAAGGTTACTTACCATCTTCGAGATGGGCTGCTCACATACATTCCGATGTATGTGTCTTTGTGCCACAGTGCATGGTTGCCCAGAAGCTTTTTGCCCTCGCTTGCCCCAGAAGGGTCAGTGGCCAATGCCCCCTCTGACCTGCGCACCTGTGCAGCATATAGGTGGCCCTGACCCTACCCCCCTTTTAGTCCCTTCTTTCCACTAACTGCAAAACAGGGACACAGGGAGGGTACGGAATGTGTGTGAGCAGCCCATCTCGAAAAAGGACACTAACAGGTAAGTAACCTTCCCTTCTTCGAGCACTGCTCACATCCATTTCCATGTAGGTGACTTACAAGCCATGTTCAGGATGGTGGGCAGAGTTAAGTTTTCACCGCTCGTAGAATGGCTCTGCCCAGGGCACCAATGTCTCTTGCTTGCTTGACAATTGCATAACAGGATGCAAAAATATGCACTGAGGACCAGGTCACTGCTTTGCATACCTCCTGAATCGGGACCTGTGCGAGGAAGACCATGGAGGATGCTTGTGCTCTAGTCAAATGGGCCTTGACCTTCCCCTGGAAAAGAGTGTTAGTTCTGTGGTAACAGTCTCTAATGCAGCTCATTATCCATGACAAGGTGTGTTGGTACATTACTGCTTGGCCCTTCATGCGCTTGGTGACTGCTATGTAAAGCTGTGTCGTTTTATGGAATGGTCTAGTTCGTTCAATGTATGCGCTCTTCTGACATCAAGAGTGCACCATCTTCTCTGGTTTTCTGTAACCTGTGGGTCTGGGGAAAAACACTGGGAGACAGGTATCCTGATTTATGTGGAAAGGCAACATCAGCCTGGGTAAGAAGGCCAGGTGAGGGTGAAGTTGCCCTTTGTTGGCATGAAAAACACCTTATATGGGGGTTCTGAGGAGAGGGCACATAATTCAGACATCCTCTTTGCTGACATGATGGCCAGCAGAAATGCCACTTTCCATGATAGGACCGGTAGTGTTTATGAGTCTATGGGCTTGTTAAGGAGGTTTTGTGAGCCACTCTAGGACAAGGTTTAAGTCCTATTGAGGAACTGGGTCTCTGATATGGGGGTAGAATCTCTCTAATCTCCTGAAGAACCTTGTTGTCATGAGGTGAAAAAAGGGTGTCACCCAGTCGAAGGAGTTATGGAAAGTTGAGATAGCTGCCAGGTGTACCCTGAGGGAAGGAAGTTTCAGTCCCCTCTCCTTCAATTCTAGGAGGTAATAGAGTATAGTGTGGATCAGGAAGGACCTTGGGGATTCCCCGCTTTCGGGAGCCCAGACAGAGAACCACCTCCACTTTGCCTTTTAGGTGGTCCTTACAGAGGGTTTTCTGCTCTTGATCAGAACCTGTTGGACCTTATTGGAGCATATTTGCTTGTCAGGACTCAGCCATGCAGCCTCCAGGCTGTTAAGTATAGTGATTTCAGGTCTGGGTGTTGCAGGTGCCCAGAGTCCTGTATGAGTAGGCCTGGTCTGAGAGGGAGTGTTATGGGCTGTGCCACCGATAGGTCGGGAAGGTGCTGTACCAGGGATGACGTGGCCAAGCTGGGGCTATTAGGATCACGTCCGCTTCATCCCACTTAATCTTTAACAGGACCCTGTGAATTAGGGGGAGAGGGGGAGGCACAGAGTAGTGGGCCTTCCCAGTTTATCAGGAGGGCATCTGATAGCGAGCTTCTCTCCCTGCCACTCGCTGAGCAGAAGAGGTTGCAATTTGCAGTTTTCTCGCATTGTTAAGAGGCCTATTTGGGGGGAGTCCCACCTCCCAAAGCATTGGCTCATCACCTCTGGATGTATGGACCATTCTTGTTGGGGCAGGAATTGTCTGCTGAGTTTGCCCACTTGATGGTTGCACACCAGTGCCGGCACTAGGTGGTTAGCAGGCCCTGCATTGCAGGGGGCGCCGGCATTTGAGGGTCGCCAAAAGGGGACAGCACCATGGCGCTCCCCTGATGACACCACTCGTCTGTGCCACCATCGCTCTGTTGCGGGGGTGGGGGTGGGGGGGCGCCACAATCCCCAGTGCCGGCCCTGTTGCTCACCCCTGGTAGGCAGGCAGCTGTTAGGTGGAAGTTGTGTTTCACAGCCAGCTCCCACAGCCAGGTAGCTTCCATGCATAGTGCAAGTGAGCAGGCTTCCCCAGGCAGTTGAGGTAGAACATAGCCTCTGTGTTATCCATTAGGACCTGTACTGTCTTTCCTTTTATTATATCCAAGAAGACCCTGCAGGCCAGGCATATTGCTCTCAGCTCCTTCACATTTATATGGAGGGGGCTGTCTGCCTGCGGCCAAGTTCCCTAGGTGGAAATTGCTCCCGTTATGTGCGCTTCACAGCTTAGGTTGGACGCATCCATGATCAAAGTAAGTGAGGGGTTGTGGACCTCAAATGGGACACCCCTGCATGCAGAGTTGGGGTGCTGCCATATCGTCAGGTAGTTCAGGACCTCCCAAGGTATGTTGACTTCCTGATTCAGTGGGTGGTGTTGGCGGTGAAAGACTGACGGCAGCCAAGACTGTAGTGGTATCATACGGAGGCATGCTGTCTTTATCATGTAGGTGGAGGCAACCATGTGGCCTAGCAGCTGGAGGCATTGTAGTGGGGGTGCAGTGCAGTTCTGAAATGATGGTAGATATGGACTGAAACCTGGATAGGGATAGTGAGGCCATTGCCCTCACCAAGTCTAGGTGCACCCTTATGAACTCTATTTTTCTTGTTGGTGTGGTTTTGACTTTTCTAGATTTATGAGGAAGTCTAGTTTTTCACACAGTCATAGGGCAGATCGGATGCAGTGTTGGACCTGGGCCTTGGAGGACTTTCCCTGTATCAGCCAATCATTCAGGTATGGAAATATCCTGACCCCCCCACCTTCTTCAAGTGGGCCACTAGGGCCACTATGCACTTTGTGAAAACCCTTGAGGCTAGTGAGAGCCTGAAAGGAAGGGCAGCAAATTGGAAGTGCTCTCCCCTTACAGTGAAGCGGAGGAACTTCTTGTGCTTTTGCCTAATCTAAATGTGGAAATAGGCATCTTTTTAAGTTGAGGGCCATGTACCAGTCCCCTGGATTTAAGGAGCAAATAATCTGAGACAGGGAAACCATTCAAACTTTATTTTCTGTATGAACTTGTTCAAGACTTTTAGGCCCAATATAGGTCTCAGGCCCCCCCTTTGCCTTTGGGACCCAGAAGTACCTCGAGTAGAAACCCCTCCCTCCTTCCTTTGTGAGTACTCTCTCTATTGCTTCTAGCTGTAGGAGCTTGTGGCATTCCAGCTTCAGGAGAGCCTCATGGGAGGGGTCCTCAATTTGGTAGTAAGGGGGCAGTTTTCTTTTGGGAAGCCTGGCTCTGAACTGGATGTGGTAACTGTTCGACAATGTATTCAAGTATTCATTGGTTAGATGATATCTCCGACCACCAGTGCTGGAAGGTGGCCAGTCTGTTTTGAAATGGCAAAGGCAGCTGGTTTTGGCATTGGTGGCAGCCCTGGAGTGAAAGGTCAGAAACTCTGCCTTTGGGACATGGGTCTATCATTATTGCCCTGGTCAGGGGACTGGTTGAGCTCCGTGCCCTTGCTCCCCTTCCACCTCTATCTCTGTCTCTGCCCCCGCTTCCATAGGGGTGATGGGATGACTGGAAGTGTCGGTGACATGGACCCTGCTGCTGCTGTTGTTGCTGCTGTTAATTCTGGGGCTGTGATTGCTGTGCCTGAAAGGACCACCTGACTATCTGAGGGGTATACATCCGTAGAGAGAGAAGTGTTGCTTGGGAGTCCTTCATGCCATCCGACTTCAAATCAGGCAACTTGGCACATAACAATGGGCAGTCGAAAGGAAGGGCCTGAAAGGACTGTTGCATTTGTGGGGATAATTCTGATCCCTGTAGTCATGTGGCCCAATGCATGGCGATTGCCAAGGCAACCGCCCTGCTGGCCGTGTCTGGCATTGTACGAGGAGAGCAGTGTCGCATGTGCTGCCAACAGTCCTTCTTCAACTAAAGTGTCATAGTTAACAGCATGGTTGGAAGGGATGAGGTCCTGAAACCTCTGCATTGACTTCCATAAATTAAAAACTTATCTGTGCATGGGGGCTTGCTGATTGGCAATGTGTAGTTGCAGTGTCGTAGTGGAATAAATCTTTCTTCCAAAAAGATCCAGTTTCTGAGTGTCTTTATCTTTTGGGGTGGTGGCAGGTTGTCCTCGCCTCTCACGCTGGTTCACTGCATCCACCACAAGCGGCCCAGGGGTGGAATGAGAGAAAAGGAAGCTGAATTTGTCCGCAGGGAGGTGGTGTTTCCTTTCAAGACTGGGGCAACCAATGATGGTGTCTGCTATTGGGCAGGGGCAATCTTTAGCACCCCCTTGTGTATCCGGACCGCTACTCTAGCTGGAGGAGGTGGCCTCACCCACAACAAAGAGGTAGGTGAAGTCCTCCCTGGCTATCTCAATTGGCAGGTCAAGGTTTGCGGCCATGTGCTTTAGCAATTCTTGATGCACCCATGGGTCTTTTCTAGAGCACAGGGACCTTTGGTAGGCCACCTCATCAGGGTAAGAAGAGGACATAATCTGGGAGTCATTTCTCCCTGAGCCTGAGGGACCTTCCCTTTTATCCAAGTCCTCATCTGAAGCCTCTGGGCCCTGACCCCCCTGAGAAGTAGCAGGTTCTGAGGACCTGGGTGATGTCAGGTCCCTTTGGGGTGAGTCCCATGATTCTCAGTCTGTCCACTGTGCTGACCAGTCCTGCAAGGTTTGTGGCACTGGGGTCTGTGGCGAGGATGGCTTTCTTCCCTGTGCTGGACAGTGGTGAGTTGTCCTGCACTGGTCAGTGTGCAGGGAGTGTCCCCTCTTCTGCATCAGTACTGGAGAGGTCCTGTGTGGGGAGCAGTGTGTCGATGCAGGAGAGGGCAATGCTCAAGTCTTCTTGTGCTGGGAAGGTGATGGCGAGCGCTGCCTCCTGCGCTTTACTGCCAGGTGCATTGAGGCTGCTACTGGCGATGGGGACATCAGTGAACGATGGCATCACTGCTGAGTGTTGGAGTCTCCCGATGAGCAGGATCTTGATCTGGTGCAGCGCAATTTCTGTGAGGGCGCTGATGAGTATTCCTGGGACTACGTCTCCGGCAAGATCTGCAGATAATCCCCGTCATCTCCCGTCTTGAAGGCCAAGCCCAGGAAGGTGGATACTCTTCTGGTTGAGCGGCTGTGCTGAGCATTCCCAGATTGGTTTATCAGGTATGATGGCACCTATGGTGAAGGAGGGCAATGACAGCCTTTCCCAGTGGGGAATTGCAGGGAATGGGGTATCGAGAGACCTGATCCTGGGTCAAACTTCCACACCACTGGCCCTGATCCCACACAGGTTCCTGCTGTGTCAAAGGGCCAGGTTTGACCTGATGGTTGGGCCAGGGCCTCAAAGACAGTGCCGGTTTCCCTCTTGACACTTTCAGTCTGGGCAGAGTGGGCATTGGCAACTGTAGAAGTGTCCTGGCTGCCTCAAAGGTCTCAGGCATGGATGCAGCCACTAATCTTTGTGGTTTCTGTGCCAATGTTCCCTCTAATTTTTCCTAGACTGTGTGCCCAAAAAAATTTCTTTTTGGGTGCAAAAATTTGTGTGCACTAATATTAGAACTGTTGAATTTTTTTGTACATGCTTTATTTTGTTGTGTGCGCTGATTCCATGACTTGTGTGTATGCACACATATGCACAGTTTAGAGGGAACAGTGGTCCCCTCACACCTACGCTGGGGATCCTGACCTGCGTCAGTGCTGGGGTTTGTCCTTTTGTGGGAGCACCCTCAGTGCAGACTCCGACCCCGTACGATGTTTCTTTGGCTTCCCAGAAGGGGACTGGTGCTGAGGTGGAGTCAGCATGGTGTGTGCTTTCTGTGTTGGAGCTGGCTGTGCTGGCAGTGTGGCATTCAGCACCAAAGCCAGGCACAAAGCCTCTTCCATGGCCATAAAGCACAGACAATTTGCTCACTCCTTCTGCGCCCTCAGCTTGAATGACCAGCAAATTTGACACTTCTTGGTCCGATGGCCCTCCCTGAGGCATTTAAAGCATTTCTCATGGTGGTCACTGATCAAGAAAGCTTTTCCACATGCAGCACAGGTCTTGAAGCCAGGCATGTACAAGTCTGTGCCGTGCCACATGCTAACTCCCGGATGCAAGGGAGAGACGAGTTCTCTGGTGCAGTCCAAGCGGGGAGGTAGTATAGGTACATAAAGGGGATTCCAGAGTTGGAAGAAAATGAAGAAAGAAGTAGAAGATGAAGAAACAGACCTGTGATTGCAAACCTGCAAGAGTGGGCAGTTCCAGGATCATTGTGACAGGTGGAAAGAAGGAACTGAAGGGGGGATAGGGTCAGGGCCATCTATATACCATGCAGGTGTGCAGGTCAGAGGGGGCATTGGCCAATGACCTACAGGGACAGGCTAGGGCAAAAAGCTTCCAGGCAGTCATGTGCTGCAGCACATAGACACCTACGTGGGAATGGATGTGAACAGCACATAAAGAACAAAAATAGGCCACCAACAGTTGCTCTGTAGGTTGCAAGCCATGTCACTGACTTAGAGGAGGACCAATTGATAATAGATCTTTACTACTAACAGTCAGAAGTGCTGTGGCTTGTTTTTAGGAAAAAGCTACCTTCCCTCCAATATTTGTGCCTGAAGGAAAAAAATGACAGACGGCTTTATCCCAGGACAAGGGAGATTTTATACATCTGTCGTTACTGTTTATGGAATTAGAACAACATAAATATACAGGTAATGATAAGAGACTGACCAAGAAAGTTTTTTTTTTAAGTAACAAAAGAAGGCAATGAAGGAGGCTTATCAATAATCAGTCATGCATATGTATATTCATATTAACAATGGGAAAATGACATGGGTTTTAAAAAATCTCTCTCCATTGGCCAATGCTACCTGAAGCAAGGATGTGTCTTTTGGGCATACTGTGCTCCCAGGAGGAGTCACAGCCCAGGGGAGATGGGGAGCAAAGCAGGCTATAAGTCTGTGGGATTTTGGGCCGTTCCAGAACTGGAAAAGCTAGAGCAGCATCTAAAGGCTAGGGAGGGGACTGTATCTGTTTCACCCTTCTTCACTAGGAAAACTCTTCTTCAATAAAACAAGCAAGGAGTCCTATGGCACTTAAAGACTAACAAATTTATTTATCACATGAGCTTTCAGAGGAGAAAATCCCACTTTATCCGACACTTTGGCTAGGTTCACACACAGAGGGCTTGTTTCGAAACAAGACGTTTCGAAACAAGCTGTTTTGAAATAAAGGGTTATTTCAAAACACCTTATTTCGAAAGACAAAAAAAGTGTCTTTGAAATAAGGTAGCGAAATAGCATGTCCACAGTGTGGACATGCTATTTCACTTGGGGAGGGGACTGCAGGCACCCACAGGGCAAAGTGCAGCTGCGCCCCACCCCACGGGTGTCTGCAGGGTCCCCAGCCCCACCCCCAGCAGTAGTGGGGCACCAGGGAATCCCGGGGCCACGCTCACCCCGGCCCCTGTAGCAGCGGGCTGAGCTGGGTGCCCCCCCACCCGTGGCGGCCTTTGGGGGCAGCCGGGGTGGGGGGGTGCAGCGCCCAGCTGCGCGGCTCTCCGCCGGTGCCTTCAGTCCCCCTCTGCAGACACCCGTGGGGTGAGGTGCCTGGCTGCACTTCACCCCCTGGGTGCCTGCAGCCCCCTGCAGACACCTGCGGCGTGAGGCACGGCTGCGCTTCACCCCACGGGTGCCTGCAGTCCCCCTCTGCAGGCACTGGTGGGGTGCAGTGCCCGGCTGCGCTGCTCTCTGCTGGTGCCTGTCCCCCTCTGCCAGCCAGGGGACACCCCTCAGCACCCTGGCCAGGGTGCTGAGGGGGCAGCCCTTCCTCCCAGGGTGCTAAGCACCCTGGGAGGAAGGGTCAAATGCTGTTTCAGAATAGCCATTGTTTCGAAACAGCATGTCCCACTGGCGTTGTTTCGAAACGAAACCAGGTTTAAGCTGTTTCAAAAGAATGGCTGCCATTTCGAAACAAGGGGTTTGCTTGTTTCAAAATGGCCATGCGTCGTGTGGCCATGGCGATTCTTATTTTGAAACAACCTCGTTGTTTTGAAATAAGAATGCTGTGTGAACACACCCTTTGAAGAACGAACTGGGCTTTTCCCCCCTGAAAGCTCATGTGATAAATAAATTTGTTAATCTTTAAGGCTATGTCTACACACACATCGTTATTTCAAAATAAGTATTCCTAAATTACTTATTTTGAAGTAAAGTCCTTATTTCAAAATAAATTAATTTGAATTAAGAAAATGTTAATTCGAATTAAGGGAAAGCCTGCTATCGAAACAGCTGTTATTTTGAAATGGTTATTTCAAAATAAGGCCATTTGGACATGTTGTTTCAAAACAATGGTGTTGTTTCCAAATAACATGTCCAAATGGCCTTATTTTGAAATAACCATTTTGAAATAACAGCCATTTTGAAATGAATGGGGTTTAAGCTGTTTTGAAACAACGGTTCTTATTTCGAAATGATGGATCCCATCATTTCAAAATAAGAAAATGTCGTGTGGACCTAATCTCTTTTATTTCAAAATAACCAGTGTTATTTCAAAATAAAAGAGATGTGTAGACATACCCTAACAGTGCCACAGGACCCCTTGCTTGTTTCACAGAACTAGACCAACACGATAACCCCTTTCGAACTCTTCTTCAATATTGTGGGGGGAGTGTCTAAAGACGGAGTAAGTTTGGTCTGGAAGTTCTGTGCCAGAGATTGTTGTGTTTGCTTAGACAAGTTTAGTTAGTCAAGGGAGCTAGGGGGTTTAGATTGATAGGAAGTTAGACTGTTTCTGTAGATACAAGAGGTAATCCACAGAGGTTGATTATAAGACAATCCCTCCTGTCTGGACCCTGATGGGAAGCTATCAACCTTGTCTGGTAAACCGGTTGACGGGGGCCAGGTAGCCAAGGGGTCACAGGAATTTGGCCACTCTCATTGGTCAAGAGCAATAATTAGTACCCAAATGAGCAGTAAACAACAACAGAGGCGGGCTAACTATATGCTGCCTATTAAGTACAATCTAATTATGTAACCTGCATATTAAAAGTAGTAATACCATGTATGGATTTTAGGCATGATGTAACTTGTTGTATTATGCATGAGCTTGTTGCATTATGTATATCGTATTTTGCATGTTAGAAGGTATGTATGACCTGTAGCCCCTATACTGGGGGTTCTTGCTCAGAGAGGCTGGCTTCTCTTTGCTTCCCTCTGCTGCAGTTCCTTTTATTATTCAGCTGAATAATAAACTTTGAACCACACCTCTTCTCTGCATATTGGAGTCTCAGCTGGGAACGGGTCTGCTTCAATGGGAAAGCTCTGGTGTGCCTCTTTCTGCAGCTGAGGGCCAGAGTTGGATTTTCCCTAACAATTGTGGCGAGCCAGTCCAGGAGTTACCCAGCTCACCTCGAAGGTGCTGCCATCCAGCCCCAACCCCGGCCGGCCAACAGATTGGGTGAGTTCACCTATGGGAACTTGGGGCGGGACGGCAACCCCTTTGCGGCGATAAGGTGACTCCTTTATTTTTTATTCTTGTGTGGTTCAAATCTTTGTGTGTCCGCTTGTATGTCTGTTTGTCATGTCATAGGCCTGTCCTATTGTGGTTTCACTCTGTTATAGCCTAGAATTCCCCTTTCCAGGTTGGGGAATTGTTCCTGCCCTTTCCAGGTTGGGTGGGCTAGGCTAGAATTCCCCTTTTCAGGTTGGGGAATTGTTCCTGCCCTTTTCAGGTTGGGTAAGGGACCCGTTGGACGGGTCGGACCTGTTGGACAGGTCGGAAAGGGACGTCCGCCTAGGGTGACAATGGGATAGGGTCAGTCCATCCTGGAGAATAGTCCCCTAGGAAAAGTTCTGGTAAATTGAAGTCGACTTGCAGGTACTGGGGTTTTAAAGAAACAGAAATTGACTAAGCTGTGTTACCAAAACTGGCCAGGTTACACCTATAAAAATCCAAATCTGCAGTGGCCCCAATTAGGAAGTTTAGATTTGGACAAATTGAGGTACCTCAGGGAAATCCTTGAGATTTTCCACCCTAAACAACTGGATTATTGGTATGTGTGGGCAGACATGCAGGAGTTGGAAGCCTGGCAGGAAAAATTGGCAATGACAGCCTGCCTCCTTTCCAGATGGCCTATTGCTTTCTATACCTTTTAACCTTAGTTTTCTTTTTCATAAAGCGCTTTCTTCTCCTCTTCCCCCTCCTCTGTCACTGTTTCTTTTATTTAAAGAGTTTAAGTTAAAGCCACAGTTAGAATGGTGCTGTGAACTTGTATTCTAAACAGGGTTAATTGGTGGCTTTTACTCCTCCTTTGTAGTTTTGGCTTTCCAAAATTTGAATGAGAAGAAAAAAAAAAAAACTTTGCACATACAGTACTTTAAATGTAAAAAGGTGTTTTGGAAGGTAAAGTCTTGGTTTCTGTGCAGTCATCCTAAAACAGAATGTGTCTTTTGTCAAGCAAATGGTCTGTAAATCGTAACTAGAGCACTTAAATGTAAATAATTTGATTGAAATCACTCAGGAAAAAAAAATTGTTTGTGCACATCTGTAATCGTGTAAATCTGTAAGGTTTTAAAAACTTAAGCCAACACTCTTGGTTTTAAAATCTTTGAAAAGCTGGCTGTGGGTATGGCAGTCAGAACCAGACAAATTCAGTAAAAAAAGTTTACTTTTAGTTTATGGGGTTGTTTTAATCAATACACTGACTACTTCTCAAGGGGTAGGAAAATGTTCTTTTGTTTTTCAGAAGCAAAAAAACTGCCACCAGCATAACACCTAAACAAAAAATCCATGGATCTGCTTTTGTAACAAAGTTGTTGTTTATGTTTTGTGTTTGTCTTGTTACTAACCTTGGCGTGTATTGTGAATTTTGTTTTTGTTTTTCTTGTAAAGTAAAAATGTGTATAATTTGGTACAATCACATTGTGTTATCCTAATAGTTAAATTATACAATGGGGTCAGGTCAGTGGCTACCATGTTTTATCCCCTACAGGGTGCAGCAGCAAATTACACACCAATTAAGCAAAAGGTTTTAGCATATTATTGGGCTTGACAGGAAATAAAACAAATGACTAAGAAGTAAGAGGTCCCTATTATGGCATGGGTCCAGGAACCACTGGGACCCAGGACAGGACGAGCCCTCCCAATTACTGTGTTATAATGAAAATAATATATACAGGAGCAGGCAAAACCAGGGCCATGGGAGGTTCACCTCAGCACAAGGAGGTCGCCCACTTCCCTGATGCAGAGAAGACCCCACCGCCTTTACCAGTTACTACTGGACTGGCTACCTGGGCCCCAGACATTATGCCTGGTTCACTGACGGCAGTGCTAAATACTAAGGCCCGAACCGGGTGTGGCAAGCAGCGGCCATGCAAGGCCAGCAAGGCACACAGCTCACCCAGGAAGGGAACAATAAAATCAGCCAAGATGCTAAACTAAAAGCCATCCAGTTGGCAGTAACCAAAGCAAAATAATTGGCAAACCCCGAGTGTTACATCTATACTGACTCATGGGCAATGGCTAATGGCTTTACCTTATGGGCAAGTAAATGAAAACAAAATAATTGGTGCATTCAGGAAAAGGCAGTGTGCAGCCTAAATATAGCAAAAAAAAAAACAAACAAAAAACCAAACCCCAAACCATCAGTGCCCCAGCTAAATGTATCAGTGCTTAAAGTAGGGCACACTACTGTGCATACCAAAAGAATACTGAAAAAGCAAAATTAAATGCAGCTGCAAATGCTCTAGGACCTGTTCAGGTAACCCAGTGTGAACCAACCAAACAAAAAAAAATGTATATTATCAGCTAATTGTCTGCCAGACACCTTGCAGTTTAACCAGTCCTATATTTCTTTAGCTTTGTGTTGACCTGTAATAAATCCACTCTGCAAATTCATAGTACTTTCACACTTAATGGGTAAAAAAAAAAAAAGAAAAAATTGTAGGGGCTACAGTTTTCAGGAGAATGGATCAGTCATTTTACTAATCATACCTATGAGTTGCAAAATTGTTAACAATGGATCTGGGTGCATATGTCCCACTATAACACCCCATCTAGAGCCCAAAATCACACACTGTTGTGTGCATTAATTGTCAGCTTTCCTATTTTAGCTTGTTAATTCACCCTACTGTTACTGTGTTGTCACCCTACTGTTATTGTGTTGTGGTATTTGTTTTCTTGTAGAAATTGGTATTTTTTTTTAAAAGGTGAAAAATTTGGCAACTTGTTCAGACCCTGAGATGTCATTTTAGCTTACAATTTAAAGCTAAATTTAAAGGTTTTAAGGCCCTCCATTGCCCAGGGGTGGAGCATAGGGCAAACGGAAAACTTTGTAACGGTATAACAATAGTGGGCAATGGAGGCCCCCAAACAACTTAAGGGTACTTTTAAAAGTTACTACATAAGTCCTAAATACCAACCATTGGGGAAAGTGATTGTTGTCAAGCATATTGTACTTGCTTATATTGTGGCTATTTTCTATTTTGGCTGTAAATTGTGTTGTTATCTTTGGCGAACCAGTGGGTCCCAAGAAGGCCAGAACAATGGCAAAGGTTCCTAACAAAGGAGGGAGCTGAACAAAGGCAGCTGGCAAGACAGTTTCAAATCCATGCTTGCAAGATGAAAAAGAAGAGACTTTAATTCCACCTATCTTACTTAAAGGACTGAGTGAAAATCAGTGGACTTTAAAGTGATGCTTCACCTGAATGGTTACTTCGTAATCATTTTTGGACTGGGACTGTAAATTTTGGGACTAATTTAGGGTTGCTTCTGTTGAAAGAATAGACATTAATAAGGTTCCAGGAGCATTGCTATTTTGTGGTAAAAATGCAGTGGACAATAGTTTTTATAACTTGCTTATCTGGTTTTGTATCTCATTTTGTGCATTACTGCTTTATAAGTGGGCTGCAAATTAATGTCTTACGTTCTTGGGAAATGTGCACACCAATCCCAAATTAGATACACTAACGGTCCTGTGTGAACATAGATCGACCAGCGAGCTTTCGCTCTTGGTCGAAAGGAGGGAGTTGTGGGGGGAGTGTCTAAAGACGGAGTAAGTTTGGGTCTGCTTCAATGGGAAAGCTCTGGTGTGCCTCTTTCTGCAGCTGAGGGCCAGAGTTGGATTTTCCCTAACAATATCAACTGCACAGAGTCATCAGAACAGAAACCTACTCCCACTTTCCTACCTTACTCTGTGTCTCCAGCCTATGCCTCCATCCCATGCCTCCATCCCAACCGGGACAGCCATGGCCATGATTAATTTTACAAAAGCAAAGTATGAATCTGGCACCTGGAAAACAAAAAAGAAGGTAGAACTACTGGGCAGGGCCACAACTAGGGCAGGGCGACTGGGGCAAAGCCAGAGCCAGTGCTGGGGCGGAGAGGGACCTGGCGGGCAGGCCCTGCCCCCAGCCAGAAGGCCCCGCCCTCTGGCCAGGGACAGGGCCTGGGGGGGCCATGCCACCGCGGGCAGCTAGGCTGCAGCGCGGCCCAGCCAGAAGTGGCCGCTGGAGATCGGGCCCACACCCGCGGCTGTGGCCGGCCAGGCCCCGATCTCCGGCAGGAGATGGGGCTGCCATGGGCCTGGCCGCTGGTGGCCCCGTCCCCGGCCAGAGATTGGGGTCCTGGCTGCCCACGGGCACGGGCACGGGTACGGCCTCCAGTGGCCGCTTCTGGCCCAGCCCTGCTGCAGCCCAGCCGCCCGTGGCGGCATGGCCTCCCCCTGTCCCTGTTCCTGGCCAGGGGTGGGGCCTGCCAGGCGGCCAGCCAGGCCCCAGATCCCCGGCTGGGGACGGGGCTGCCGCGGCTGGCCAGGGATCGGGCCCCGAATCCTCGGCCCGATTGGGCTGGAGATCCGGGGCACTGGCGTTGGGACCCGGAGCATGTGCCCTGGCGTGCCCAATGCCAGTGACGCCACTGGGCAAAGCCCCAGGCAGAGCTCTAACGTGGTGATCCACCGCCTGGGGCATGTTTCGATCAGAACACGCCCCTTGCCATTAGCAGCGCTTGGGGCTAGTGCCGCAAAACGCGCCTTTTAAATGAGCAGCTCTATTGAGCTATTCCGGCACGACCGGGGCAAAGCCCCATTGGCCCTGCCATAGTCACGGCCTTGGCCCCAGGTGCTGAATTTTAGAGGATGCCACACGGCTGGTACCTGCAGCACCTACCTGGGCCTGGAGGCACATTCCTCCAGGTGCCAGGCTGGGGCTGGAGCTGCAGGAGTTTAAAATCTGTCGCCCTGCCTCTCAGCATGCTCAGATGCATGCTTGAGGGAGGGGAAGGGGAGAAACCTGTGGCCAGTGGCCACATGGCCAGTGCAACTCTGGCCCAGAGACTGTGCCACAGTCAGGTAAGGGAGCCCCAGCTGCTGCCAGAAGGTGGCGGAGAGCCCCAGCCACTGCCAGAAGGCAGGTGGGGACAGATCAGGACCCGCGCCGGAGCAGGGCAGGGTCGGAGGAGAGCGCATTTGAGGCTGCTTGCCCTGGGTGCCAAAACGCCTAGTTCCAGAACTGCTGCTGGGCTAGTTCTCTGCTGCTGCCCCCACCTGTGAATTCAAGCATGCATTATGGAGCTATCTGCCTGGGGTGGTGAAAAATGACTAAGCCCTGTGATATAGTTTAATATCCCTCAACCGCAGCCTGTACAAATCTTTGCAAAGCCTCAGTAAAACAAGAAATAGTTAAGTGGCAGCATGCCCAAAACATCAAAGTGACTCACAGGAAGGTTGATAAGGCAGCTAAGTGGAGCCGGAAACAAATGAATGCTTGTTTGGATCTCAAGAATTCATAAAGAAAAACTCCCCTGCAAAGTCCTCCCAAGCAAGTTACATAGAACTGTTGGTCTGCTGGATGAAGACTTGGTTCCAAAGGGGCAGCTGTATTAGTCTAGTCCAGCAAAAGAAACAAGGAGTCCAGTGGCACTTTTAAAGACTAACAAAGTTATTTAATTGCATGAGCTTTCATGGGAGAAAATCCCACTTTGTCAGACACTTGAAGATGGGGATTTTCTCCTATGAATGCTCATGCAATAAATAAATTTGTTAATCTTTGAAAGTGCCACTGGACTCCTTGCTTGTTTTGGATGAAAGATCAGACTCTCCAGGAGGCATGAGGCCACACAGTGTGGGTTGAAAGCCTGTTTCACATGAATTCTTGGCACTATAACTAGCAGTGTAACACAGTAACTAGTCCCTGGTCCACAGCGTTCTGCAAAGGCAGCGTGATCTAATGCAGTGGTTCCCAACATTTTCTCTGAAGAGGCACACCTTGCTACCCTTAATTAATTTGAGGCACACCACTATAGAGTTGCCAAAAGAACTCATGAATATTCATGAGCCAATCCAGAGCTCTTTGAGTAGTTTTTCAAAAAATTTTGTGGCACACCTGCTCAGACCTGAGGGCACACCTGTGTGCCATGGCACACTGGTTGGGAAACACTGATCTAATGAGTAGCACATCACACTGGGATTTGAGAAATCTGCATTGTGTTCCTGATCTGCCACTGGCCTTCTGCGTGAATCTACTTCTCTGACTCTGCTTCCCTGGCTGCTTGCTTTAGACTGTAAACTCTTTGGGGCAGGGACTTGTGTACATGCAAGAGCCCTGATCGTGGTTGGAGCCTTTAGCTGTTGTTGTAACAAACTAAGTCTGATGGCCTTCGCCTCAGGGCCCAATCACTGAAGCACAAGTAGCTCCATTCAGGGATTTCCCTCATGTCCCCCCAGCACGCCCCCTGAATTTCCTAACACCCCCCAGCTGTCAGCTAATCGGGGTTAAAGTATAATTTGGGGGGCCTCGGAATGCTCCTGTGCCAGCGCCCCCCCCGTGTGTGTGGGCCTCCCAGGCCCAAGGTCCTGCCCTCCCACATGCCAGCGCTCCACCCCATGCCCCCAATAGTCCCCCCCAGTGTGAGCCAGGCCGCCCTAGCACTCACTGGCAGCAGCACGGTTGGGGAGGTGGGGGTGGTAGGCCCCGGGTCTGGGCGGTGGTGCAGCTGGGGTGGAGGCTGCAGGCTCCAGGTTGGGGTGGGGTGTGGAAGGGGAGGGGATTGGGGCGGGGCTTGAGCCCCCTCAGCAAGTCACTGGCCCCTGCCCCTGTCCCTGCCCACTGGAATGCAGTGGAATGCTGCTCCAGGGCCTGCTATTTTTAAGTGCCCAGTGTTTGGGCCCCTAAAAATTGAACATGGAACCAGAATGCTGCGTTCTGGGGCCTGCTATTGTTAAATGGTGGGCCCCAGAATGCAGCATTCTGGCTCCATGTTCTATTTTTAGGGGCCCTGGAATGCTGAGCCCCTAAAAATAGCAGGCTCTGGAATGGTATTCCACCCTGTTCCGGCCTACTTTAACCGCTGCAGCTAATAACAGTGTTAAACCAAGTTGTGAGCATCCCTACACCTCCCCCTACACCCTTCCTAATTTCAAGTCCTGGGGAAACTGCTGGTTCCATTGTCTCGGAATTCCGATGAGTTGCAGAAACTCAGGGACCCCAAATAATTGTAGCTACCCCTTCCCACCCCAAATCAGGCAAGTAGAGGTCTGAGAGTACAGAGCACAGCGAGGTATGGCCAGGCAAGGGAGACAGAGCAGCACAGCCTCCTTGATGGCAGCAGCCACTGGCCTTGGCTCATGGCATGAAGCCAGACCTGGGTGCCGGTGTCAGGTCACCCAGAGCCCCATTCTCCCTACATTACCCTTAGCCCCACTTGTGCCGTCTGCCTCCATTACAGATTTCTCAGTTATCTGGCTTGTCACTGACATCCCTGTAACTCTTCCTCACACCACTGTTATGTTGCTTTTGCAGGGTTTACAATCCCTGCATGGCACATGTTCAGATAAGGTCATGCGAAAGGGCTTCACAAAAATGTTCTGATCCAAAAGGTAGCAGATAGGGCAAACAATTCTGCAAACCTCTCTTGATGTTCCAAAAGAAGCCTATCCTGGGAAGAGTAAGAGGGCCACATCCAGCTCTGTGGTAAAGATTCCTTTCAATTCAATGCGTGCAGGACAGGGCTAAATATTGTGAAAACACAGCAGTTCTCACACAGCATGCTGCAGCCACTCAGAACGTTCCCAGCCCTGATCCCTGCTCCAAAGGCACAGACCTCACTCTTTGAGCTGCTGTGGAAGCCTCACAGGCTGCTTTCCTTCTTCTTGTACCATGTGCCCCATGCATGGATGTTCTCAGAAGTCTGCTCTTACACAACTTGAAACATAAAGGCTCAAATGACAGCTGTCCCCAGCACCTTTGCCTCAGAACTCACTGCCACTGCTTTAGTGAATAGGCTTTGTTGGACCTGCTCAAGGTGCTGAGACAGCACTGACTACTTCCTCTAATTCTCAATGCTGTGTTATTGTGAACGGGGCTCTGCCTTCCATTCTGAGCGGTTGTGCAAGTCTCTGAAAATCATGATGCACGAGGTGAACATGCCATTGGGTCACCATCTGATTGGGAGGTTTGTGAGAGCCCTGGTGGTGAAGCGCTCTGGAAGGGACGCTGCCATGTGCCTGGTTTCTGATTCTTTAAACCAGAGGTGTCAAACATCTGGTCCATGGGTGGGATACGGCCTGCAAACCTCTTCCATATGGCCCGTGACTACACTACAAGGGACCATACTCTCTCCCTAACAAAGGGAGAGAGAGAGTGTGTGTGGTCTTTCCACCTCTGGCAGTGGCTAGGGAAGGATCTGGATCCCCTGGTCTGGATCCCCTGGTCTGCAGCTGCTTCTGGGAGTGAGCCCCAGCAGCGCGGATGTCCCAGGCATGGAATTTTAAAGGGCTCGGGATGGATCCAGCTCCTTGAGGTGGCTGGGGATGGATCCGGATCCATCCCCAGCTGCTGCCAGGACCTAGATCCAGGGGCATTGCTGGCCAGGGGAGGGACCTGGGGCATGGGCCCAGGCCCCACCCCTGGCCCTCAGGCCCTGCCCCCTGGCCAGGGCCAGGGCCAGGCATGGCCGTGCCGCCACGGGTGGCTAGGCCCTGCATCCCCGGCCAGGGACAGCCGTGGCTGCCGGGGGCCAGGCCCCGGATCCCTGGCTGTGGACAGGGCTGCTGCAGCTGCCGGCAGCCGGGCCCTGGATCTCCGGCCCGATTGGGCTGGAGATCCGGGGCACTGGTGCTGGGGTTTGGGGCATGTGCCCCGGGGTGCCCAGCGCAAGCAACACCCCTGCCTAGATCCCTCCCCTGCGCCCTCTAAAACTCTGCGCCTGACACATTGCCCTGTTCTCCCAGGCCTAGTTACAGCCCTGCAGGCAATGTAGGTTCCCTCACATCTGCCAATGAACTTTAGTCCTGGTCTGCAACATCCTTACTCCGATATTCCAGCCCCAAGAGCCACATGCAGCTGTGAAATTTCCTGAAGTACTGGCAGGGCCATCCCTAGGGAGGTGTGGGGCCTGAGAAAATCAGCCTGTGGGGGCCCCTCAGCTACCTGTCCCCCCCTGCCCTACACTCCCACCCCACCCCTGAGCCAATGGCAGAGCAGGCTAGTCGGGGGACTGGGCTCTGCTCTCCTGCCCCGCCTCTGGGCCAGCTCTCCCTGCCCCCAGGGAGAAACAGCTGGCCCAGGGAAGGGGGGAAGAGAGCAGATCCCGGCCTCTGGGCTGGCCCACTCTGCCACTGGGTTGCCTGTTCACTGCCCTGGGGGTGGGTCGGAGCAGACCGGCCCAAAGTGGAGGCTGGCTCCACGCTCCCTCTCCCCGCTTCTCTGCTGCCTTCAGCTCTGGACTGAAGGCAGCAGAGAGTGGGTGGGGAACAGTATAGCCATGGGGGGCAGTGATGCACGCTCCATGCTGCCCTACTTATGGCAGGACAGTGCGTGGCCCATGGAACTGCAAGGCCAGGAGCAATTGCCCCTTTTGCACCCCCCCCCCCCAGCAAGGACAGCTGTCAGTCCTGGCATGCAGCACCCCTGCTCTTCCAGCCTTGGGATCTCCATATGCAGGCCTGTCAATACATCCTGGTCCTGATTTGCAGCCCCCCTGCTTTTCCAGCCTCTCCCCTGGGCCGGTCAGCTCCGCCCCCCAGTGCCAGGGTGGGGATGAGTGGGGACCCTACAGAGGGCGATTCTCCTGGGGCTCCGCACCCCCTAGGGATGGCCCTGCACCATCCCACTGTGGGGGGGGGGGTCTAAAAGATGGAGTACGTTTGGTCTGGAAGTTCTGTGCCAGAGATTGTTGTATTTGCTTAGACAAGTTTAGTTAGTCAAGGGAGCTAGGGGGTTTAGATTGATAGGAAGTTAGACTGTTTCTATAGATACAAGAGGTAATCCACAGAGATTGATTATAAAACAATCCCTCCTGTCTGGACCCTGATGGGAAGCTATCAACCTTGTCTATCCCCTGATGGGAAACCATCAACCTCGTTTGATAAACAGGTTGACAGGGGATAGGTAGCCAAGAGGTCACAGGAGTTTGGCCTCTCTCATTGGTCAAGAGCAATAATTAGTACCCAAATGAGCAGTAAACAACAACAGAGGCGGGCTAACTATATGCTGACTATTAAATATAATCTAATTTTGTAACTTGCATATTAAGAGTAGTAACACCATGTAGGGACTTTAGGCATGATGTAACTTGTTGTATTATGCATGAACTTGTTACAATATGTATTTTGTATTTTGCATGCTGAAAAGTATATATGATCTGTACCCCAATATTCGGGGAGCTGGCTGGGGGGAAGACTAGCTTCTTGTGCTACTCCCTGTTGCTGTTCCTGTTATTATTCAGCTGAATAATAAACTTTGAACCACACCTCGTCCTCGGCTTATTGGCGTCTCAGCTGGGAATGAGCCTTCACCTGTGGGGAGGATTCGGGGTCCCCCCCCTTTTCAGGTTGGGGACCCGGACCAGTTTTTCCCCGACACCAGCCATGGCAAATCATGATCTCAGACAACAAACTCATTCTCCTCTGGGATCAAGGTAAGATTTAATGCAAGTGTCAGAGAGGAGGACACATACAGCCTGCTCAGCCATTTCATAGGCCACTGGACTACAGAAGAGTCATGCCTGTGGCACCATGCAGTGGAACCAATGGGGTCGCACTAGTTATAAATGTGGACCATAGTCTTCTGCTGGAAAAATGAGTGAGTGAAGGAAGAGCAGCAGGTCCCTGCTTCTTGGGAAGAGGATTCTCCCCCACTGCGTAAAGTCATAAACTGCTGCCAGGTCTGTATAACAGCCCCACATGTTTGCTGCCTCCAAGCTGCTGTTGGGTGAGTCAGCCGTTCTTGGAACCAGATTGTGAAACCTGTTTACTCAGAGTAGTGACGAGGGCCTTTTGTTCCCCCAAACCCACATTAATCAACCTCCTTCACTGAATAGGCACCTTCTGTGATGTCGTGCATGTGACTAATGGATCCCTGATGGAGACAATGCACCTCTGTGGTGAGCAGCCCTCCTTCCCCTTCCAGGGAACACTACCTGACCCCGTATCAGAGCCAACAGGCCAGATGCTGAGAAGCAGCAATCAGCTTTGCTGGGAAAGACCAAACAGCTCCCCACATCCCCCAACGTGCCTATGATCGCTGCAAGGGGTTGGACATGTCTGCCCAGGAGGGACCGTCCATGCGGCTGTTACCATGTGGAGCATGTCAGAGGCCATAACTGTGGCAGGGGTGTGACATGTCTTTATGCCCTATGGTGTAAGTGCTGCAGCATCTTGCTAGTGCTCATCTGCTGTCATCATTGGAGAAGGGACGATTGTTTTCTCAACTGCCCCCGCCCTATGGGAAGCAGGAGGATGCCCTAAGGGGCAGCTCAGCTCAGCAGAATGATGGGTTTGTTTGTTTTGAACCATAAAATGGATGGTGCACCCAAAGGGGCAGAGATTTGGCCATATGGCGAACCCTCGAGGTGAGCAAGGACCGATCTTGTGTGGTGCTGAGTTCCCTCCACAGCAGGAGAAGTTGGGGGTGTTGGGCAGAGGTAGAGTTCCTGGTCCAAGCGTGCTGAGGTCAATGAAAAGACTCCCTCTGGCTCTGATGAGTGTAGTTCAAGCCCTTCACTAGCATGTCATGGGGTAGATTGCAGATACCCCTGTCTTTAATACAAACATTCCCCCCCCCCCCGAGCCAGCTGGGCAAGCGTGCCATGCCCCAGCTGGTCCTTGCCTCATGCACCTTCCGCCTCTCATTGCCATTGTCTCTGTGCCTCCCTGTTCGAGATAAATACCAACACTGGGCTGTTACATGTCCAATTCAGCAGGTTGCATTTGGCCCACTAGTTTATTCTCAAACACATGCTACAGCTTGTCCTGCCATCCTGGGTCCCACCAGCATTTTCCCCAGGAGTGCCAGCAGAAAGGGCAGTGGAGGTCTCTGTCTTGTTTGCTTTTGTTCATGTATTTCCCCTTACCAAGCCTGGAATGTATCTGCAGAGTTCTCCCCTTGGTCTGGCATTGGGCTGAAGTTTCCTTTCCATCATCAGTACCAGAGATGGGGTTTTAATAGGGTGGCTTAAAAGAAACATCCAGCCATCCCTTGGCAGAGCTGTACTGAAAGGGATGTTACCAGTGAGAGAGGGGATTCTTGGGGCATGCCTGGTGTTTCTGAGGGGGTGGCACCCACCATTCATAAATACAGATGTCAAGGGTCCAATGCTTCCCTTAAAAAGGCACCACAGGGAGTTTCTCTGGATGCAATTATGATTGAGTTTCCTGCTTCTGTAGGAGCTTGGATGAGTCATGGGATCATGCTGCAGGCTGCCAGGCTCCCCAGCAGAGACGTAGCAGCACATGTGCACTGTGATGCTACTTGCTACTGAGGAGTGTGGGCACCATTGCCCCCACCCTCCCCACTGGAACCAGAGAGGGGCTCAGTCCGGGCTCAGCAACGTGTGACTGAGTCAAAGAACTTGACTCTTATCGGCTTTGGAGGGAGTTTTCGCATAGGCCCTGGGCAGGCTGTGCATGGAGCTGTTACCATGGGTTTGGAATCGCGGTCCCATTGAGCATTTCCAATGATGGACCTATTGAAGAAGCCGGACATTCGTGCCTCTTTTGCCCACAAACAGAGGTGAACTGAACTCTGTTTCTTTGCAAAAACAATGAGAATCCTGTGGAACCTTAAAGACTAACAAATTTCTTCAGGCATAAGCTTTCACGGGCTCCAGCCCACATCAGATGCATGAAGTGGTAACTACAGTTGAGAGGTATACATACACATGCCAGGATGAAGGAGGGCAAGTGCTGACACAGTCAGTTCAGTCAGGCTAGATGAGGCCCATTCACACCAGTGATTAGAAGGTGAGAATGTGTGAACAGAGACACTTGCTTTCTGTAATGTGCTAACCATTCCAAGTTCCTATTCAGATCCAGTCTAATTGTGTCAAGTTTGCAAATCAGTTCCAGCTCTACAGTTTCGTGCCAAAGTCTGTTTTTGAAGCTTCTGTTTTTAAAGTTTTTAAAATTTCTATTTCTTTGATCACTAGTCCCTAGTATACAGCCTTGGGCTATGAGCCCACAAGCTCCTGCAAGCTGAACCTGCTTGGAGCATGGCCAGGAGACCTGCAAGGGACACGTGATGGATGCTGGGAGTGACGTCAATACAGGCACTTACTCCTAGTCCTGTGCAGTATGAAGAAGTGCTGATGTGCCTGGTACTTCTCAAATCCCCTGGCATTTTTCACAAGGGTAGGGATATAAATTCCAGGGTCCAGGCTAAATTCTCCTTCTGACATCTGATCTGTTTCCCTACATTCCCTCTGCCACTTTGAAGGGACACTATTCTTCCTCCTGTCCCACCTAGCCTATTTGGTAGTGTGCCCGGCGCTGTCCTGACTCAGGTTTGCATACAGCAGTGTGGATGCTCTAGCAAGGCTGGGAAGCTGAAGTTTCCCTTGCTGCGTTGATGCTCAGACACAGGCTTGGAAATGTATCCCACAAGTCAAGGTTCAGTGTACAGTGCAGCCCAGACACACCCTTTGGGTGCAGGCCTGTCCTCCTTGAAATCACTGAGCTTCCCAGCAGAAACTGCAATAGGAGTTGGAGCAGAACCTCTGACCTACTCAGAGGTGGCTGCATTTCAGTAGTGAGTGAAATGCTCCTTGAGTCATTGTCAAGCCCCTGGGCATTCTTCAAGATAAAAAGCCCTCTTGATATTGAGCTTATGTTGTGATTACAGGAACAGCACCTTCTGGGAGAGATCAAAGCAAGTCCAGACTCTTAACAGGTTTATTTCACCTTCTCATCAGCCCCTGAAAAGCCCTGTGTTACAAAAAGCTTGAAAGCAATGCATCTGGTGCTAGATTTCCCTCCTGCGCTAATGACTGATTGCAGGGCGGATGCAACACTCACTCTGGAAACTACTCATTAGTTAAGCCTTGGCCTGAATCATAGCTCTCTCAAGTACCAACAAAATCTGGGACCTGACGTAGGGCGTTGGGGCACGTTGCTGTATTGTCAGACAAGAGTGCATTCCTCACATAAACCACCAATGAGCCACGGAGCCTGAAAGCAGAAAGGCAATGTATATATTCAAGTGGCCAAGGAGAACAAGATATTGCTAATGTTAAAGAATCCCCCAGGTTCATGTGAGATGAGACCTTGATCAGACTTTGCAGTTACTACAGTGTGACGAAGGGGGAGGGCTTGAGCCTGTGTCAGGGGTGTGTACATGTGTTCACACCTTTTCCTGTGTGTGTTCATGCACGTGCATAGTTGCACCAGATGTGCAAGCAGGAATAGGATTTTAAATGTTCATTTCAGCAAATGTCAGAGTTGTTAAAGGTTAGAGAAGGATTCAGGAAGGCTGGGGGACGGGTGGGGGAAGAAAACCACCTGTTGGCTCTGTTTTAAAGCTTTGAGGAAATTTGGGATAATCACATCAAGAGTGTTGCTGAATCTTCTGACCAGTTGCTTCAGATGGGCTAGGCTGTTGAAAGGCCAGCTGCAAACTGAGCGTAGAAGGGGATTAAACATACATCGTGGCCCTATTTCTCCAGGTCCTCAGAGCCATGGTACAGAAACAGCTCTGCACATGAGAAAAAAATCTGCCATTACAGGGGCCTTGAGCACTGGCTTGCCTCAGTGTCTTCTTGTCACTCTCTGTGTGTTCACACAGCATTCTTATTTCGAAAGAACGAGGTTGTTTCAAAATAAGAATTGCCATGGCCACATGATGCATGGCCATTTCGAAACAAGCAAACCCCTTGTTTCGAAATGGCAGCCATTCTTTTGAAACGGCTTAAACCTGGTTTCCCTTCGAAACAGCGTTGTTTTGAAACGGCTCGTTTCAAAACAATGCCAGCGGGACATGCTGTTTTGAAACAATGTCTGTTTCGAAACAGCATTTGACCCTTCCTCCCAGGGTGCTAAGCACCCTGGGAGGAAGGGCTGCCCCCTCAGCACCCTGGCCAAGGTGCTGAGGGGTGTCCCCTGGCCAGCAGAGGGGGACTGCAGGACTGGCAGAGACCCGTGCAGCGGGGTGCTGCACCCCGCCGGTGCATGTAGAGGGGGACTGCAGGCACCCGCGGGGTGAAGCGCAGCCACGCGCCTGACCCCGCAGGGGTCTGCAGGGGGCTGCCGGCACCCATGGGGTGAGGCGCAGCCAGGCGCCTCACCCTGCCGGGGCGTGCAGAGGGGGACTGCAGGGGCTGCAGGCACCCACGGGGTGAGGCGCGTGGCTGCGCCTCAGGTCCCTCCCCAAGTGAAATAGCATGTCCACACTGTGGACATGCTATTTCGCTCACTTATTTCCAAGACACCTTTTTTGTCTTTGGAAATAAGGTGTTTTGAAATAACCATTTGTTTCGAAACAGCTTGTTTTGAAAACTCTTGTTTCGAAACAAGCCCTCTGTGTGTGAACATAGCGTCTGTAACATGACACTCCATTTTCCTGAGGGATGTAATTCTTTGCTTTCATGTCAGTATCTGGGTTCAGTGTGTGGGTGTTGGCAGGGTTGTGCCCTGAGTTGTACAGGACAGAAGGTCAGACTAGACCAGTGATTTTCAAACCTAGGTTTGGGAGCCAGTACTCTGTCACAGACCCTCAGGTAGTAGGTCTTGGCAGCGCCTGCTGCTATCACCAAAAGGCTGGGATGCATTGCTTAAAGATGTAATTGCTGGGCTGTGGGCATAAGAGATTTTTTTCAGCTGGGTTCTGAGAAAAAAAGTTTGAAAACCACTGTACTAGAGGATTCAGTGCTCCCTTCTGGCTGTAGATACAATGGCTCTGAGCTCCAGCACAGACCAGAGGTATCTGTGCTGGCCAGGTCTCCCAGTCAGGATATCTGAGTCCTTGGAGGAAGAATGTTAATTGCCACCTTTAAGATACTTTTCCCCATGCTTTGTCCCAGATACTCTGGAACTGACACAGGCGATATTACACAGAGGATAAAGCAGGTTACGGTTGCCATAGATTGGATTAGGACCACACGATACTCTGGGCTCCATCCATCCATTACACACCTCCTATCACCAGCACTTGGTTAGTTTGTTTACCCTCATGCCAGGGCAGCAGGGCAGGGCTGATACCCACATTTCAGCTCAGACACAGGTTTGGCAGGTGTTCAGGCACTGCGCTGCACAGCACAGCAAGGCCTAACTGACTGAGGAGCCTACATGCCATTTTTGGAGGGGATTTAGTCACACAGGAGCCAAAATCACATTGACAGTCACCAAAATGCTTGAATACCTTTAAAACCTGGGCCCAAGTGACTGGGCCAGGATCCCATACCAAGCTGGTGACAGAGCAGCGAACTGAGTCTCCTGAGACACTGGCAACCAGTCTAACCACTGAACTATCCTTCCTCTCAAGGAACTATTCTATCATCTCAAGCCGCATCCGCCAGATTCCACAGTCCAGGTCATTGCCCTCCCATTACCATTCAGACTGGACAGAACATTTACATTTTTAATAGGGAGGGTCATTAGCCACTGGGACTATTTACAAGGGTTCAGGGTGGACTCTCCATTGCTGGCTATTTTAAATCAGGATTGGATGTTTGCCTGACAGACCTGCTCTAGGGATTGTTTTGGAGCAGTCTGTAATCCCTTCTAGCCTTGGAACCTAAGAACCTGGAGGCAAGGAACTGTGAAAAGCAAAGCTAGCATGCCTGGACTCTGGCTCTTTGTTAGAGAGATGAGGCAAGATCAATCACCATCTATGTGCACATTTCTGCTTCTACTTCTGCAGCCAGTGCTGTTTGTTCGAGTCTCACTGCCCCCAAGTGGGATGATGGATAGGGAAAGTGACTGTGGAGGGGAAGCTGCACCCAAATTTGCTCAGCAAACTGGCTGATGGTGGGAGGCTAAATGTGCTAATCACACTTGAGGCTAGTGATAAGAAGGGTGAAGCAGGAAAGGAGGGAGAGAAGGAGGTGGCAGGGAATAGGTAGGGTCACAAAGTGCTGGGAGTTAATGGATGGGTGAGAAGGCAGAGGGTGAAGAAGAAAGAGGTCTCACAGAAAGGTAGGACTGGAGGGACCTCTGAAGGTATCTTGTACAGTCCCTGTATTGAGGCCAGAGTAAGTATTATGTAGACCAGGGGTTGGCAACCTTTGTCAACCCATGTACTGGTCCCTTCCTCCCCAACCCTCAGCTGGTGCTGGTGTCACCTTCTGCTGCAAAAAAATGTAGCAGCTGCCTAAAAATTCAGCAGTGGTCACAGCTGGAGTGGGAGTGCTTCCCAGGCATGCCATAGAAAGAAGTCACCCAGAGTAGTTCATCTTGGTGGTGTGCCTGGGGACAGGGGTCCCCAGGCATGCCACGAAAAGAAGTGGTTCCTTTCAGGGGTTCCCAGGCATGCTGCAGAAAGAAGCTACGTAGAATGGCTCCTTTGTGGGGGGGTCACACTACAGAGAAGAGCCACTCCGGGCAGCTTTTTTCTGTGTCATATGGAGGCATAGGCATGGGGGTACCCCCTGTGTCCCAGCTGCATCCATAGGAAGCGACCCAGAGTGGCTTTCGGTGGCAGCAGTGGCAATTTCTGCGGTACTGCAGAGGGTGCCACATGCCGCTCTGAATGGGCTTGGGTGCCACTGTTGGCACATGTGCTGGGGATTGCCTACCCCTGATGTAGACCATCCCTGACAGGTGTTTGTCGAACGTGTTCTTAAAAACTTCCAGTGATGGAGATTTCACCACAACCCTAGGTTACTTATTGTAGCACTTAACTATCCTGAGAGTCAGAAAATGTTCCCTGTCAGCTAACCTGAATCTCCCTTGCTGCAGTTTAAACCCATTGCTTCCTGTCCTGTTGTCAGAAGTAAAGGAGAGTAATTTATCACTCTTCTCTTTATAACAACCTTTCAGCCTTTTAAGTACCTGAAGACTGATGCCCCCCCCCGTCTTCTCTTCTCCAGACTAAAAGAACCATTTTTTTGCCATCTTTCCTTATAGATTGTGTTTTCTAGACCTTTAATCATTTTTGTTGCTCTCCTTTAGATTGTTTCCAGTATGCCCACATCTTTACAAAAGTGGGGTGCCCAGCACTGGACACAATATTCCAGCTGAGGCCTTATCAGTACTGAGTAGAGTGGAAGAATTACTTCTTGTGTTTTGCTTACAACGTTGGTTCTAATTCACCCCAGAATGATGTTTGGTTTTTTTGGAACAGTGTGACACTGTTGATTCATATTTAGCTGCTGACCCTCTATGTCCCCAAGATCCCTTTCCACAGTCTTTCTCCCTTGGCAGTCATTTCTTATTTTGTAAAAGTGCAATCAATAGTGGAATACTTTGCACTTGTCTTTATTGAATTTCATTCTCGTTACCTCAGACCATTTGACCAGTTTGTCTAAATCATTTTGAATTGTGATCCTATCCTCTGAAGCACTTGCAAACCCCCCCAGCTTGGTATCATCGGGAAACTTTATAAGTTACTCTCTTATGCTATTGTCCAAACCATTTACAAAGATACTGAATAGAACTACACTGAGGACAGATCCCTCTAGGACCCCCTCAACATGCCCCTCCGCCTTGACGGTGAACCATTGATAACATCTAGGGCCTGGACCTGAGGTTGGCAACCCAAAAGATAAGAAGAGCCATTTTTAAAAATTCCTTCAATAACTGTGATAGCTATCATCTCCTGCTGGTGAGAGTGGTTGGGGAGCTGGGCCAGAATGCCTGCCAGAGGGTCCACTAGCAAGGAGGTAGCCCAGGACCCAAAATGGGCTTCCCATGGTGGTGACGCCCAGAGCCTAGCACAGTCTGCCTGCAGGGTCCCCCCTACCTGCAGGGTGGGCGGGCGCAGAGCTGCAAGCAGGCAGCCAAGTTGCATGCAGCAGGTTGCAGACGCCTGTTGTAGGCTATATTTCCCTAGTTTGCTTATGGGGTCATACAAGACAGTATCAAAACCTCATGGAAGTAGAGATACACCACTTCTACCTTTTCCTCTCTATCTACAAGGTTTGTCACCCTGTCAAAGAAGGTCATGAGGCTGGTTTGACCTGATTTGCTCTTGACAAATTAATGTTGTCTGTTACTTATCACTTGATTATCTTCTAGGTGCTTACAAATTGATTGTTCGATTATTTGCTCCTTTATCCTCACAGGTGCCAAAGTGAAGTTGATTTTTCTCTAATTCCCTGGGACTAGCTGTCCTTATTCCCTTTTTACAGATCAATACTATATTTGCTTCTTTCCAGTCCTCTGGGATCTCTCTTGTCCTCCCAGTTCTCAATGATAATGACCATGTCTCAGAGATCTTTTCAAACAGTTGCTTAAGTCTTCTAGGGCAGTAGTTTTCAACCTTAGGGTTGGGACCCAAAACTGGGTCACAGACTCTCAGAAACTGGGTTGTGGCGCCCTCTGCTGCTGCCACCAAAAGACTGGAATGCATCGCTCAAAGATGCAATTGTTGGCTCGCAGGCATAAATGATTTTTTTCAACTGTGTTCTGAGGAAAAAAGTTTGAAAATCACTGTTCTAAGTTGCATCTTGTCAGGTCCTGCTGACCTGAAGACTTGCCTAAGTAATTCTGTACTTGTTCTTTCGCTGCTTTAGGCTCAGGCCCTACACGTTTATGCTGATGTGCACTATGTTAGTTGTCCGATCACTGAAAACCCTTTTGGTGAAAACTGAAACAAAACAGGCATTTGACATTTTTGGCTGATGTTGTGAGCCTGTAAGGTTGTGGTAGGTGGGAATCAAGTGGTGCTGCGAATCTGCCCAGGACATCATTGTAGGTGAGCCAATGGGGTGCTGGGAGCATTTGGGATCTACTTGTACAACTCTTGGAATAAGAGGATCCTGGCCCACTGTTGGGTACTATGTTAATACAAATAACAATCGGTTTTATTCACCACAGATCTGACCTAAACCCCAACAAAGTCTATGGGAGCTTCCCACTCAGCTGGGCAGACTTTCTTTGGAAGAGGCTCAGGGAACCACCCTGTTTCTCAGCACACTGCTGTCTGAATCACTGAGTCCCATGCATTTGTTTTCCATGATGAGTTATGCTCTGTGTCATGCTGTCTGGGTCTAGGGGCTGTTTATGATTATTTTTCATATTAATATTTCATATTTGCCATAGTCCATATGTGATATGCCATGTTTGGTATCAATAGAAAGACTGTAATCTGCTAGGAATGATTATATGGTTTATATGTAGGTGTCATATCTGTATTAGAAATTAGGAATCTATTTGTTTTATATGTGTTCCAAGTTATTTGATTCCAAGAAAATCCCAGCCTGGGTGTCTGCAAAAACATTGTTCTCTTGATGGCCCATCAAGGGAACTCCCAGGTACAGTGGGCCTAGGAAGAAACCTGTTTGACCAGTCACCCAGGTTGACCATGTGACTCAACTCCATTTTGATTTGGCAAGGACTCTGAGAGCATGGGAAAGCTGATGGTGATAAAAGGCAGTGGCCTCATCTCCATTTGGTCTTCAGTCTTCAGTCTGTCTGCTACCAACACCCTCCTCTGGAACTATTCTTCTGGGACAGAACAAAGGACTGAGACCCACACAGGTGCTGGATGCATACCAGAGCAATTGGACTAACCTGCAAACTACAGATTCTTCAAGGATTTGCTTTCTATGGACTCTAAGTCATTTGTATGTACATGATTCACTTTGACCTTTTAACATCTCTCATATTTTGTTTCTTTGCTTTTTATATTAAATCTTTAGCTCTTCTTTGAGCGCTGCTCGGATACATTCAGTATTAGGTGTCTACATGCCACAGCGCACGATTGGCCAGAACTTCTTTTAGCCTTAGCCTGTCAGGACAGGGCTGGCAGCCACTGCTCCCAGCCATATATATAGCCCTGGCCCTGCTCCTCCCCAGTTCCTTTTTTTCCACCCTCAGTGACAGTTACGGAACAGCCTGTTCTTGCTTTATGCCAAGGCCTGTCTCTTTGTTCTGTTTTATGTGTATTTTCACTGGAAGATCTGTCTGCGGACTTCACCAGCGCTCCTACCGTGTCCTTCCAACAGAAACCTGAACACAATGGGAGGGTTTCTTAATGCCCGTGTGAGCTTCACCAGGTGTATTATGCTCTATTTGCAAGTCTTAAGCGAAGGACTCAGTAGGGAGCGAAGGCTGCATAACGTGCCCAGGAACAGGCCCCTCAGCTGATGCCAGGAATTCGCCAGCCCCGCTCACCGATCTCTGACTCTGAAGAAACGCTGTGACCAGACCTGGCACCACATGCTCGGTCAGCATTGGAGCCTTCTCGGCGCCACTCTCCAGCTATGAATACAGCTGTGATCGGCCTCCAACTCAGCACCGTGTGCTCAGTGGGCACCAAAGCCCTTTCGGCACCACTCTCCAGCTATGAATATAGCCATGATTGGCCTCTAAACTGGCACGGCATGCTCGGGCAGCACCTGAGCCCTCTCGGTGCTGCTCTCTGGCTATGAATACAGCCATGATCGGCCTCTAACCTGGCTCCATGTGCTCAGTCAGCACAGGAACCCTCTCGGCGTTGCTCTCCAGCGTTCAATAAAGTTCCGCGATCGGCACGAGCTCCACACCTTGGCAGCAGTCCCACTGGCCAGTCAGCACAAGGGATCTCTTGACGCCACTCCCCAGCAGAACCAAGGTAAGAGCGCTTGGGACCAACTCCGGCACCAAAGTGCCAGCGCCGTGTCTGGCACTCCCGTTCGGGGTGAGTACTTGGAGCCTATCACTGTGCCAACCACACTGGAGGCCTTTGAAGTGACAGAAGACCTCTGGGCCCTGAATATACCACAGGCTGCCAAACCAAATGGTAAATCTGTCTTCTTCCTTCCTCCACTTTACCCAGCACCAGGGGGAGCTGCTCACTACTTCGACCTGTGCCACTGCGAGACTATGGGCTCCAATGCCTACAGCTCTGACGGCCGTGCCTTGGTACTGCAAGAGATCTGAAAGTCCATTCCTCAGGCCCGGCCCCTTACTGCAGGGTCCGCGGCACCAGTTCTTCCTGGCACTGCACTTGAAACTGGCTACCTCCTACTGAGGACCCAGAAGGGGAATCCCTACTCAGTGCCATGGCCCCAGTGAGGGCACCCCAGTACCAGGGTCATCCCTTCTCCCGATTACAGCCACAAATAGGGACCAGTGTCTTACAGAGAAGACCCTACCACACTTGAATACCTTCACTGGGCACCACCTGCCTGGGTCAGGGTCACACCCCTCGATGGAATCCAGAACCTCCTATTTGACCTGGGGTTCAAACCTCTCTGGCTGCCATTATGATTCTCCCCCCCTCCCCCATACTCATGCCCTTGACATAGCTGGGACACGCTGGCCGAGCCTACTGATTCATCCAGGGTACTCTAGGAGTCCCAGAAGGTTTGACATCCTGGCTAAAAAAAAAAAAAGCCTACTCAGTTAAAAAGATTCCCTAGACCTCTGGGGTGCTATGAGGAGTTTCAGCAGCCTCCTTCCACAAGAATACTTGGGGAGTTTAAATACCTTTGTCAAGGAAGGTGCCTTGGCATCTCACCATGCCTTTACAGTGGCTTTCGATACCTCGAACACGGCTAGCCGCAGCACTGCTAGGGTCATGGTTACATGCCAGGCAGCCCGGCTTCAGGATCTTGACCTCTCCCAGGACTTACAGTAGGCCATATTAGACTTCCCTCTAGAGGAGCAGTCTCTCTCTCTTTACCTGTCCACTGACTCCATGATCTATGGAGACTATGTGCAGAGGTCGGCACTCAGATCCCTGGGTATACTCACTCCACAGGTGCCTCAACATCCCCAGTCTACTGCGACACCTTCAACACATGGGGGAAGGGTCCTTGTTGTATCCCCCCCCCAAATGAAATGGCTATCTTCAGAAGCCTTTGGACCACAGGAGGATCATCCCCTTGCCTCTTTATAGGTGATCAGGGTTGTTCTCCCTCCATAAGAACCCTTGAACATCAGAGCGGAAACCTAAACACTTTCGCTAAACACCCCCTCACAATCAGCCTCGGGACACCTCTTCCTCCTCTCTGGTACCAATGTGCCTCCCTCTTCCCTTCCAGTGCCCTTCAGGTCAAGTAAGGGACTGGCCACTGGAGAATTCTCCTCACACGCACTTGTTTCCAGACGCATACACCCCTGGAGCCTCGGTGGGAACCCGGAGGTCATAGAGGTATGCAAAGTGGGCACATCATGCCCTGCAAAAAAAACAAAACCACCCTTTAGCCCTCTGGGTCAAGGGCAGGATGCCTACACTTCAGCCAACTCCTTCCCAGTCGGGCACACTGAAAGGGTACACTCCCATGTCACTATCCCGAGACCACTCCTCATCTGTGCTGGCTTGCAATGGATCGGGGAGAAGCTATTGCGGGATGATGCACCCCACCCCCTAGGTGACGGGTAAGAGGGCAAGCTCATCCCCCTTTGCCTTCTATCTTCTCCTGCCTCCCCCCCCCCCGCCCCAGGCAGAGACACCTTAATAGCGGGGCCATGCTCTTGAGACTCGTATTAGGCTTTTGCCTGAGAGATCCTCGAGTCTCACTGTAAGGGTTTTTGCCTTTTCATCCCCTACCCCTCCTCCCCAAGGACCTTCACCACTTTACACTGGTTCTTCTGCCCATGAGCAGTCCCCAGTTTAGCCGTTAACTGGAACCTCCGCTGCTCTGGTGCCTCCCTCTACCAGGCAAGGGTCGCTTACCCTGAAAGCCCTAGACAGCCATCTAGGAGCTGCCCTGATGTCTCCATTGCACCCCTCTCCTCCCTAGAATTGCTATGAAGGGAGATAGTAGGGGACAGCACTTCTAACCACCATCGGCACTCGTACACCTTAGCGAGCCATTTGAGGACCTGTGGTTTTCAGCTCAGGGTAGTTCCCCTCCAGAACTCTGGCCCAGGGAAACTTACAGACCTTAATAGACTGGAAAGCCTGATGCCTTATGGGTGATGTCTTCATAATGTTCCCTCTTGCCCCTCTGTGTTCCTTAAAGGACACAGCAGTTCTCTCTTGTCCTCCCTAGATAAGGGTTGCCTTATGCTTTCCTCTTCTTCCTGGGATCCTTCCCTCTTCCCTCCTCCCACCTGGGACCTGCCCAAGCTTTAACCCTTCCAAAAGGTGGGGTGGCGCAATAACACTATGTCGGGGGTCTCAAACACACAGCCTGCTGGCCATATGCAGCCCCTAAAGCTATTTCCTGTGGCCCGCAATGACACCATTGTTACCAGTATTTGCAATATTGCTGTGTGAAAAGGTTTCAGTGGTGCAGCCCTCGGGCCAGTGTACTGGTCCTCATGCAGCCATCATGGTGATTTGAGTTTGAGACCTCTGCACTATGTCAAACATTAGCCAAATAAAAACTAGCACGCAGTTTAGTCAGAACCAGACAGTAATCCTCAATTAAACATACTTCTTAATTAAGAATTCCTCCTGATCCTATGATTTAACCCTTCCTGAAATTGTAGAGCCTTTTATCAACAGAGAACTTATTGATATCCCTGTCTCTACTGTACAGTTATTAATTTTGTTGCCCATATGACCAGTTTAGCAGAGTTTGGAAATTCAAACTGCCATTTACTGGAGCAAGTAGTTTCCCTTCTTTTTCTGAGAAAGCCCATAATAGAATAGTCAAAAAGGAGGGGTAAAATTATACAATGTTGTGAATAGCAAGAGCAAAATAGACTGAAAGAACAGAATTTCTGGATATGTTTTTCTGCTATGTTGCTGCTACTTTATTGCAATGGATTCTGCTTACAACCCTACATAGAGAACGTTGTTGCACTTCCTGAAGTTATGAACCAGAATGTTTACACATAACACTAAACAATCTATCATGAAAGAAACGAAGATGCATTCACATGAACTTGAGTGCAACATATTCTGTGTATTCACACTATGGTGTTCATCTATTTCAGGAATGAAGAAGTTTAAAAAATTTGGTTAGGTGGAATAAAACATCCTTTCAAGATCCAAAGGGGCAGCTGTGTTAGTCTAGTTCAGTAAAACAAAGAAGGATCCTGTGGCACTTAAAGACTAACAATTATATTTATTGCATGAGCTTTTGTGGGAGAAAATTCAGTTCATCCGATGGTTTGAAAATGGAGGAACTTAGGATGAAAGTCTGATGATGTTGCATTTTCTCCCACAAAAGCTCATGAAATAAATATAATTGTTAGTCTTTTAAGTGCCACAGGAGTCCTTATTTGTTATATGACATACTGGGTGCAAGCCAAGTTGCTGGGTGCAAGCTGAGTTGCTATGCTGACATTGCTTAGTGCTTGCATCAATGGCTGTGTGTGTGTGTGTCCATCTGTCTGTCTGTCTGGGGTTGACTCTATGTGTCTGTTTGTCTGGGGGTTGGCTTGGTGTGTGTCTGTCTGTTTGTCAGTCTGGGGTTGGCTATGTGTGTGTGTGTGTGTCTGGGGTTGGCTTTGTGTGTCTGTGTGTCTGGGGGATTTATTAGTGGGTTCTCTTGTACGGGGGTGGGGACCTGTGCTGGAGGCCAGCAATTACATTCTAACCCCTTCAGCAGGAGTAGTTTAAGCAACCCATGGCCAAGAGCCTTTCCCGCCCATCTGCCGGTTTCTCTGGCCAATCCCCACTCGGGCTGCTTCCCCACCCACTTCCCCGACTCCCTGCAACCTTCCCAGCCAAACCACCCTTGCCCCGCTCCCCACTCTGACCCCCCGAAAGTCCCCCCTTCCTCCTTGCCTGGCCTCCGGAGCTGCTCACTGGCCACAGGCTGCTGCCGCCCCCAGCATGATGAGGGCGGGAAATTTCAAACTGTGGTAGGCTGATGCAGCTTCCTGCCAGCCAGAAGACTGTGTCTTCCAGCTGGCTAGGGTCCGTGGGTGCCGGCGGTGCTGCGCTGCTGGCAGTGATTGCTGCGCCATTGAGTGATTCCTGCTGCATGCAGGTGCACGCGCACAGCTTACAGGGAACATTGCTTCCCACCCCAGTCTTGGTTAGTATTTAATCCAACTCACCTTCTCCTTTTGGGGTTGAGGTGGCAAGGACAGCAATTATTCCACCCTTGCCCTTGGCCTGCAGCTGTGGGAATCTGTTGCTCTGGATCAGAACTGCCTTTCTCAGGAGTTGATTCTTCTAGGATGGGGCAACCGTCCTACAGTAAACGGTCTTGCTGGTGACAAGGGTGTTCTTTGCTATTATGATATAGCAAATTCCCCGACAATGAACCAGGGGCTGCCCCTGTTGGGGTTATAGTCTCCTGACAGAGTGGCAAATGACCCCTTGGCACTCTCATGCATGCCTCCTTCTGAAGATCTTGCACTCGATGGTGTGTCCATAGGCATTCGCCTGGTGGCCCACTGCTTCTTCACCCGGTTTGGGGGTTGTGCCGTTTGTGGGTAGCCATGCTGATGGCTGATAAAGTTCTAACTCCATCCACCTTCCATAGTACGGCTAGCAGTCACCTAATACTGAATGTATCCGAGCAGTGCTCAAAGAAGAATGATGGGTTACTTGCCAGTAACCATCCTTCTTCGAAATGGGCTGCTCAGATTCATTCAGCCCCCTCCCGCCATCCCCGCTACTCAGAATTAGTGATTAATGGGAACTGGGGCGGAGGAGGGCTGGGGCCATATATATGGCCAGGGGGTGGTGGCTGCCAGCCCTATCCTGACAGGCTAAAGCTAAAAGAAGTTCTAGTCAATCATGCGCTGTGGCACGTAGACACCTAATACTGAATGAATCCAAGCAGCCCATCTCGAAGAAGGACGGTTACTGGCAAGTAACTCACCGTTGTAGTTACTAAAGGATTGGCTGGCAGTGTGGTATGTTGGGTAAGATCCAAACCTATATTGTTCTGGTGATGTGGCCAGAGTGGGGAATCAGAAGCATGTTCTGTTACTGACTGGGCAACTGGTTTAAGTACCACCCATCAGTGGTTTGGGGGTTTGGCCCCTGGTTTTGCCGCTTGCCCTATTTTTGGCACATTCAGAAGGTTATCCCAGGTGGCCTGGGTCACAGTCTGATTCAGGACCAGATGCTAAGGCAGAGAGTGGTGTGAGCCCACATGCTATGCTGGTGCCCGCCTGGAGCAAGGGTATGGTCCCACTGTGGTGCTGTAAGGGGTTTGCTTTGCCTTGGTTTGCAACCACCAAGAGGCTGCTGGTGCTGCAGATGGGCCCTTCTGCTGCTCACACTCCTACACAGAGCCCAGAGACTGTGAAGCTGTGGCTCTTGACCCCAGCCCTGCCTATTTGTTGACAACTGTCTGCTGCCGTGCTGCAAACACAGAGGATGGTATTTATGAAAGTGGGAGGCAGCTAACATCAGTGAGAGCTGGTTATAGCGTGACCACACACTTGATTCTTACCTATTCAGCCTCTGTTTCTCAATCCTGGCCTGCAGGTCCCTTGCTTGACCAGCCCTGGGTCCCATACAGCCTGCTGTTCCATGGCAGCTCTGTTGAAGCATCTCAGTGCTGAGGTGCAGATTCCCTCCTATTCCAGCTCTAAGCTTTCCTCAATGAGCTCTTCTGCCACCCCTCGGGCCAAGCTTGGCAATAGCCCCCTAACCAGCAGCCTCTGCAGGAAGGTCAAGGATTGAACAGCTTGTGAAGCTCCTCTTTTGCTGTAATGCATGGTTTATTCAGGAGCTGGGGTGAGGCAGAATTTGTGGGGCTGGTGTGTCAACGGAGGTGGCAGACATAATGGCCACCCCACCCCCCCAACGTAGCCCTCTAGACTAGGAGGTCACAGGGAGGAGTGTTGTATCTATCTCCCCTGATGGGTCTCATCTCCGGGCTATCCAGCTCAAGGAGAAGAGTGTTAAGGATCATAGAATCATAGGGTTGGAAGGGACCCCACGAGGTCATCTAGTCCAACCCCCTGCCAAAAAAAGCAGGACCACTCCCATTAGATCATCCCAGTCAGTGTTTTGTCCAGCTGGGACTTGAACACCTCCAGAGATGGAGATTCCACCACCTCCCTAGGCAGCTTATTCCAATGCTTCACCACTTGCCTAGTAAGGAAGTTTTCCTAATATCCAGCCTGGACCGCCCCAGCTGTAACTTGAAACCATTGCTTCTCGTTCTGCCCTCTGTTACTACCGAGAACAGTTGAGCTCCCTCCTCCTTGGAGCAACCCTTCAAGTAGTTGAAGGTTGCTATCAAATCCCCCCTCAGTCTTCTCTTCTGCAGGCTAAATAAGCCTAGTTATAATCAAATCAAGTCAAGTCAAATCATAGGGCTGGAAGGGACTTCATGAGATCATCGAGTCCAACCCCCTGGGAATTGAACCCAGGACCTTCTGCATGTTCCTTCAGTCTTTCTTCATAGGGCTTGTGCTCCAGCCCTTTGATCATTTTGGTTGCCCTCCTCTGGACTGGTCTGCCTCCTCGCTTTGGGTTCCACCGCGGTCCTGGGACAGGTATTCTAAATCGATATAGGCCTCCTACCTTCTCTTAATCATTCTACTTGGTACCATTTATATATAGTCTGTGATTGTAGCTTCTTCATCTGAGTTTTGTATAGTTTGTGTAGTTGTTATTATTTTCTCTGTACCCTGCATAATCTTTTCATGATATAGTTGTTTATGGTCTAGCATAGCTTTGTGTTGTTAATTTGACAGGTGTTTTGTTAGTCATTTGTATTTTGCATCCTTCTTACTGTATAATTGTTCATTACTCTGCTTCTGCTCTAAACTGCTGGCCCCAAACTTCCCCAGTGTACACGGGGGGAATGTGGGGTTTATTTTTCTATCATCTGACTTTTTTCACTCTGCTGCCCACCCTTCTTGGCTAGCAAGGCGGAATGGCTTCCAGCCATTGGTAAATACGCGTCAGGTGGGCTGGTCAGTGCCTATACCAATGTTGAGGCAGTAAAAGGCCAGAAAAGTCCTTGACTTATTATGGCCACCCTCTTGTAGGTCATCACTCCATACTGTTATTTAACCATAAGTACTTTTGTAGGTTGTAAGTGTTTTGCATAGACTCTCATACTTTATCCTGTTGTTTGGCTGGAGGTGTTTTACAGGTGCTTTATATAGACTTTCTTGCTCCATGCTGTTACTTGGTTATAAGTGCTTTGCATAGGTTTTTAGCTTTATCTTGTCATTTAGTTATAAGTGTTCATTTAGATCTTGCTTTATGCTGTTAGTTGGTTATAAGTGTCCTATATAGATTTTTGCTTCATATTGTTAGTTGATTACAAGTGTTTTTGCATAGATCTCCTTGTTTTACACTGTTAAGTGGTTAAAGGTGTTTAAGGTGTCACTATAAAAGTAGCTTTTTTGTTTACTTGAACTGGTGTCTGTCTCATTGGTGGGTGTCGCTGGTCCATCCCAGTCACATCACGAACCCGGGGTTCAACATGGTGCACCTGGGCAGTATGCCTGGCTGCTGTCCAGATTTGAAATGCACTGTGTGTTAGAAGGAAAGAAAGAAGCAGGGAAAGATCAGGTCCACCCAGAAATAGGAAAGGTAAATGGTCCCTTTAATCACAATATTAGTTATCCTTACACATCTGTACGGAGGAGGCATGGCTACCTCCAGAGATGGATAGGGAGCACACCAGACAGCCCCCAAGTGGGTGGAGCCTGAAGGCACCTGTCTGTCAGGCCGGAAGCAAGGGGGCTGGGCAAGAAGTATAAGAGCAGGGTCAGGGAGTTCAGTTTAGTCCAGGGCACAGAGGAGAAAAGAAGACAGCCCGTGTGCTGCTGAGCTCCAACCCTCTGTGGTGCTGGGAGGGGGACCTCTGCCCCAGTCCTGGAAGGACTGGCCAGGGCCTCCCAGAACTGCTAAACTGGAGGAGCTGTTGGCCCCCAATAGAGCCAGGGAACCTGTGGGGCTGCCAACCCCAAGGGACCCTGAACCCTTCCTTGAGCCACTGGGCCTCCAGGACCCCAACCCACCAGCACCCTCCTACGACCTGGGGAGGTGAAGACAACACCCCGTGGACTGCAACCTGGAGGAGCTGCCCAAGGGTTAAAGTATAATTTGGTGGGCCACCTTCTGGCATGGGTGGGCCCCCTCCCGTACATCTGGGCACCCCTCTAGCCCCCCAGCTCCTGCCCCCCAAGGGTTAAAGTATAATTTGGGGGGCCCTGGAGTCCTCCTAAATTGGCAGGCCCCCCTCACGCTGGTGCTGGCCCTTCCTCACGCTGGTGTGGGACCCCACCTGCCTGCCTGATCCTGCCCCCTGCTCTCCCGTCATTTCCCCCAGACGGCCTGATCCTGCCCTGGCTGCTCTCCTATCACGCCCCCCGCTGGCCCGCGCGCGGGGCGGGGGGGGCCGGGCCGCCCGGGCCCGCCGGCCGGGGCCACCCACCCCCCCCCCCCCCCGCCCCCTTACCTGGCCACTGGAGCAGTGCGGCCTGGCCACTGGCTGCTGCTCTGGCTGGAGGAAGTTCTCACTGAGTCTGTGCAGAGGCTCTGTGCCTACTCAGTGAGAGCTTACTCCGAGCAGGAGTTTGAAAAGCTCCTGGCTCAGAGCAGCTCTCAGCTGGCCGGAAAACTCTGTCTTCTGACGTGCTAGGGACTACACAGCTGGAAGTGTTCCATTCTAATTTTGGGGGCCCCAGAAAATGAGGGGGCCAGGAATGCTGGCTCCCTAAAAATAGGAGGCCCTGGAACAGCATTCCAGGGCATTCCCCCTTACTTTAACCCAGATGCAGCTTTAGGTTTTCTGGGACCCTAGGCGAAGGGCCACTGTGGGGCCCCCTAGAGGAACTAAACTCACTTAATAAAAAGCATAGCATTTTTGTTTGCTTTAAGACTTTGGACAGTGAACTGGACTGCTTCCATATTGCCTGTTCAACAGCCAACTTTTTTCCCCCCTCTTTCAGCACCTAACATGCACTTCCTCTTATTACCCAACTCATCTGTCATTGAAACCCCCATACACTCATCCTTATTCTTTATTATTAATAATCTCTTTCTGGTTGAACCTCACAATACAATCCTGAAAATGAAATGAGTGTCACAACAGATCACAACGCCACATCAGAGCAACCACATTTCCTTCATATAAAATTTCATGGAAAAACCACAACAACAACAAAATCAAATTTCATAAAATGTCAACCCATTTGTGTAAAAAAGAATTCTTCCAAGTTAGCAGAAACCATCCCAAAATGCAAATTCCTCAATATCACAAATGTTGTGCAAGGGCTAGCAATGTCATGAACTAGGAAATAAAAGCTGCCTCCAGCCCTAAAGGAGGGGGGGAGGAAGGGCAAGGCTGAGAGCTGTGACCCCCCCTCTTCTAGCCCCTTAGAGCTCTGATTTGCTGTTGCAGCATGACCTGATCCCATGTCTGACACTCACCTGCATTTATTTTCATCCAATTCTGTAAGTTCCCCCAGCATCTGACGAAGTGGGACGTTCTCCCATGAAAGCTCATGCGATAAGTAAATCTGTTAGTTTTTAAAGTGCCACAAGACTCCTTGCTGTTTTTGCTTTACTAGACTAACACGGCTGCCCCTTTGGAACTTAACAAGAGCACTGTAGCTTAAGCCTCCCTCCTTACGTCCTCTGGAGCCCCCGCAACCCCAAATGCTCGCCTCTCCCTTGGCCCTGCAGCTCAGCCACGCCAGCTTAGGTGCAGTCAGGACTTCTAAATTCCCTGACCTACCAGGCTGTGGCATATCATAAGAAAGGGACAGTGGGAGCAAGGGGGACTCCTACAACTGAGGGTGAGGGGTGTGTGAGCTATCAGCTGCTGGAGAGAACATGCTCATGTGGTGGTTCCCTCATGCCTGCTTCAGGGCTGAAACTGCTTCCAGCCCTGAAGAAGCTAGGGAGGAGGGGACAGCTGGGGGCTGAGACCATCCTCCTCTCCCTCAATGTCTGAAATAGCCACTGCTGCCCAGGGAAGGAGAGGGGAAAATACCTGCTGAATCCTCAAATATGACTTCGCATTAAAAAAAAAAGTCAAAAGCAGGACTAGTACTTTTTTGCCAGTAGGAACCATCTATATTAACACTGCTACCCCTGCAAAAATACATAACTCCCTCAGGCTGCCTGATTCTGTGCATGGTGTTCCAGTGGCGCTGCTGGCGCTGGGCACGCTGGGGCACATGCCCCGAATCTCCCCCATGGAGCCCCGAGTCTGTTTTGGACCCCCAGTTCTGGCGCTGGGAACCGGGACCCCGGCAGAGCTCTGTGTCTGTGAGCTGCAGCTTCCCCTCCCCTGCCAGGTGCTGCAGCCAGGTGTGTGACCAGCCGGGGGAGGGGAGGGGCGGAGGGAGGCAGGGAGCCACTTTCAAACAAGCAGCTTCGCCGGCAGGGGCTTCTCTCTGCAGGACGGAGTAGGTAGGAGTTGGGGGGGGCTGGAGGCAGGGCTGTCCTTAAGGGGGCGGGGCAGGGGGCGCAACCACCCTGGGCCCTGCACTTTGGGGGGGGGCTCACACTTTTGGCGGATCCCACACAGCCGGCTGGAGTAAGGAAGCAGGGAGCTTTTTCAAGCTGTGGGACCAGGGAGCAGCTCTGGCTGGTCAGGGAAGGGAATTCGGACAGGCATTTGGTTACAGTAACTCTTAAGTAGCCACCTTCCCACTACTGCTCCCTGAGGGGAAGAGAAAGGGCAAGTGTTGAGATAAAACTTATGGTGCCAGCCTCAGTCAAGCAAACGGGGACAAAGCCAGGAGAATGTCACATCCCCAACCTTTACAAAACAGGACCTTCTCTTTGAATTTACATCAGCATCTCCAGAAAGTGTTCTCAGATATTAAAGAACTTTTTTCCTTCTACATTTAACAAGACTTTTCAGTCTTCAGGGATGTCTTTTTGAGCAAACTTCTCTGTGCAGATAATGATCTATTATACGTGAGAGAGAAGACCCCCAGGCTAGCACTCATATGGAAATACTGGGTTTTTAGGGTTAATGGCCATCAATCAACACATTAAAGAAATTTTTTGTCCTTCCTTCTGCACTGTAAATAAGCCCCATTGTTATTGATTGCAGTCAGACCACCAGTCCCAAAGCATGGCAAAGAGGAAAGCAACTGTGGCCATGCAGGTCTAGTTTAGGGAAACAAACAAGGAATCCTGTGGCACTTCTAAAGACTAACAAATTTATTTATTTGTTAGCTTTTAAAAGTGCCACTAGACTCCTTCTTTGATTTACATCAGGGTATCTAAGAGGAGGCCAAAAGTCCCTTGTTTCTTCCTCTCATCCTCAAACAGTACCTGACTTTCATTACTTAAATCATCTGCAAAGCGATGAGGAATGTATGAATACATATATTAAAATAAGATGGAAAAGGAAAGAGTCAGGCAGCATAAAGGAAATAACATACATTAGACAATTGGAATCCAGTGCCTTAAGGTGAGAGAGGACCTGAATTTATTTATCATCCAAAAATAGCTTCCCTCTCTCTGGATTTTCAATTTAACAAAAACTTGATCTAAGAAAAATTATTAAACTTGTAAAATTGTGTGCCCATCTTGAACAGAAAACCAGAACCACAAAGAAGAGTACGTCCAGATGCTCCTGTCCACTTGGCTGTGAGGTTGATGGAACATCACCATGACAAATTCAGTATTGCCTACCCTAAACATCAAAAATAGTCACAAGTCTGGCTTAAATAAATCATTAAAACTCACTTAAAAATAAAGAGATGTTTAAAGAAATAATAAATAGGGGGAGCTATTTTCTCTGGCTTCTGGGTTTTGAGCCTCTAGGATAAAGTCAGGTCATGTTTTTCTGCTTCTCTCTGCAACTTTTTAGCCTGAGGGCTAGAAATGTATGATTTTATTAAAGAAAAATTATGACACTGCCCGGTGTTCCCTCTAAGCTGATGATGCAGCTGAACAAGTTATGGGTGCACAAGTTATTGGGGAGTCAGTGGGCAGCAAGGAAGAAGCCTGTTGAGGCCTGGAGAACCAGCAGCGAACTTGCTCAGCTGCATCATCAGCGTAGAACAGTGGTTCCCAACCTTTCTCAGGCTGGGGACCCCTTTGTAACAAAACCAAAAACAAACAAACAAACAAAAAAAAACTTTGCGGACCCCCCTCAGCTGATTATGTATTCTGGCCTGCAGGGGCAGACTCTGACCCGCACCATTGGGACAGCTGGTGAGCAGCACTGCCACCACCATTGCCCGCACCACCAGGGAGCTGAGCCCTAGTAGCTGTGGTCCCCTGCCCTTGCCCCTGCTGGGGAGCTGCTGTGGCACCATCCCCCTGCCAGGAGACAGCCACAGACGGGGAGAGGCAGCCCTGGCAGGGAGCATCGGGGCTGTAGCTGGATTCCGGCCCCGGGTAAGAGAGAGGTTCCACAGACCCCCTGCAAAGTGTCCGTGGACCTCTGGGGGGTCCCCGGACCACAGGTTGGGAACCAACTGGCTTAGAGGGAACATTGCAAGTTTAAAATGGGGGGGCCCCCACACAAACTGATTTGCCCTGGGCCCTGCTCCCCCCTAGACACGACCCTGGCTGGAGGCCCTGGTCATACGGGGGGGGGGGGTAGAGGAGGGGCTGCCTGGGGCTGAGGGGGGCTTCCCTGCATGGGCTCCAGCCCCTGGGTGGAAGCAGGGAATTAGTCCCTGGCCTCTGGGTCCCAGGTGGGGGGGGGGGGTCAGGGGATTCTCCCAGGCCTTTGGGCCCTGGATGGGGCTGTAGGGGTGCCAATAGGCATCCAGACCCCAGGTGGGATGGGCAGGGGTGCCCTGAAATCTCTGGGGCCCATGTGGGACTGGTGGGGGTGTCCCCAGGCCTCTGGGGCTCAGGTGGGACTCAGGGGGCTACCCCTAGGCTTCTGGGCCCTGGGTGGGACCAGGGGGTGCCCATAAACCTCTGGGGCCCAGCTGGGATTGGCAGGGGTACCCCTGGGCTGGAGGCATTCCCCCCATGGCCTCTAGGTCCCAGCTGGGTCCATGAGCATTTCCCCAGTGCCTGCAGGGGGTACCCCCCCATGGCCTAGGGGCCTCAGGGGGGGTGGCCTCGAAATGGAGCTCCTCACCTGAGCACCAGGTGGCCCAAGGGATGTTCCTAAGCCTCTGTCCAGGCCAGGGTCAGTCCAGCAGAAGACTGGTGAGCCAGGGACCATCCCTCAGCCATGGGTCCATGGGGATCAGGTTGGTGGCCAGGCTGCTGTGGTGCAGCCCTGACCAGGCAGCCTCCCACAGCTCAGGGGGCAAGGCTCGGGTGCCAACCCAGAGTCTCCTGCTCTCAGCCCATGCCCATGCCCATGCCCATGTGTCAGGGCTGGCCTGGCCTGGCCTGGCCTGGGGTCCCCAGCCCTCACCACATGCCTAGGTGGTGGAGCTGCTTGGTCTGACCACAGGGTCTCACATGGCAGTGGGGCCGGCCTGGCACAACTGTGGGGTCTCCTGCTCCTTGCCTTGTTGCCTCAGTTGTGAGGCTGGGGCAGCAGGTAGTCTGGGAAGGTAACCTCATCAACAGTGCTGTTATTTGTAAAGGTGAACTCTGTTCAACACCACCATATGCTGTGCCTAGTATTTATCCTGTGCTTGAAATTGTTCTCTTGTGTGAGAGACTGTTCTACATTAAGCAGGAAGTGACTGGAGGTGTGGGACAGGGACAGATAATATGGAGGGTCAGAGATAATTAATTATGTTTACCTTTAAAGTACATGTTAATTAATGTTGGATATATGGCCTTTAGTGTCATAAGTGAAATAATTCTGTAACCCTGCGACAAGACTCCATATTGCCAGTTTGGAATTCCTGCTTAAACACTGTACTCCATTTTGCATACTTGGTGAAACCTGGTTTAGGCATATGCTGTGTATGTTCATTTAAATGTGTGAATGGGCCAGTCTCAATTGCCAGCCTGTCTTGATTGATTGACCACAATTACCATCTAACTAGCTGAATGATGCAGACATCTCTGATTAAAGGAGCCACACCTACATTGTAGCCAGAGGTGGCCTTAGGCAATTGGGAGCCCTAATCCAAGACCCATTGTGGGGCCCACTGTTGGCCCCCACTGCTACCTTCCCTGAGGTTCCAGTCCCTCCTGCACCCTTAACTGCCCCATATCACCGCCCAGGATTTGTTGTTTGTTTTGCTGAACCAAACTAATATGATTATCCCTCTGGAACTCATAAATTATTCTTGGCTATGGTATTTTTAAAGATCTTCCCATCGTGAAGCTTGTGAGTTGATCATCATTCACTTAACATAAAGCAGCTAATGCTGAACTACAAAGTTGAAGTGAACATTTTAATTTTTTTAAAAAAGTGTGAGCATTAATTAATAAATAAGAAGTGGTAACATTAATGATGGCTCAAAAATAACTAAAATACTACATTTAAAATTTTGGCCGTCAAATCTTACAAATTTTTCATATGGGCTTGGGTTTATGTGCACTAGAGATATTTAATAAAAATAATAATAAATAAAAATAAGTGAAATGAAAAACACCAAATTTCAATGAAATTCTCTGATGTACTCAAGTTTATAAGACTCTGGCCCCCTCAAAATATTAAATAGTTAAGTACAAAGGAAGCTAAAGAATTACTTATCAAAAGAAAGACATACTGCACAGACATCACACACAGATGTAATGATTGCCAAAGGAAAGCACTGTATTTAGATGTAGCAGCCTATATGGACCTACCTGGTAAACTGAGCTAAAAAAATCCAAAGTAAAAATTTCCACAAAGTCAAAGGAAAATGCAAAAATACAGGTAGAAAAGAAAAGAAAAGGGCAGTATTTCACAAAATTAAAAAATGGCAAAATAAATGGCCATACTGAGGAATTAAAAGCTGAGGCCACTGTAAAAGTTCCTGTCATTGTGCTGTCTATTGCTTGCTCCTGCTTTTTTAGCATGTCAATGTGAAGGTGATGGGCAGAGAATGGTGAAATCTGCATTTCAGATGAAGCACAGATCCTAATGATAGCTTGCCTTGATGAACCAAGAGTGAAAAGTGCTTAGGCTTCCAGTCCTACTAGCTCTGCTATATGGGAAAAATTTCTATATTTTTCTATGTTTTCATTTCTGTCTATGAGATTGAAGACGGGTCCCCTTATTTTTTGGGGCCTTAGGCAGCCACCTGCTTCGCCCACCCCAAAAGTCACCACTGATTGTGGCTACAGAAGACTGGGCAAATATTAGCAGACTGGGCTTGGGGAAAAAATTTCTGAGATTTGAGAGTTCTGTTGGGAGATCATGAGTGAGGCTTGACCTACCAATAATGTCGCTACTTAATATCACTATTTATTCTGCTCTTCAGTTTTGCCCTCCTATGACTGCACAATATAAGTACACATTAGGCAGCATGCCACAAAGTTAACTATCCTTTTACTGAAAAGTTCCAGGGGGGGTAGCCATGTTAGTCTAATCCAGTAAAAATAGAAGAAAGTCCTGTGGTACTTTTCAAGAGTAACACGTTTATTTATCACACGAGCGAAATCCTATTTGGAAACCATTTTCAAGTGTCTGACAAAGTGGGATTTCACCCACAAAAGCTCTAGCAATAAACAAACTTGTTACTCTTTGAATGTGCCTTTCTTGTTTTACAATTATTGTATTTCATTGTGAATTCCTGTAATGTTGTCTGTCTTGCATTGGATAGTGTGATCCCCGTAAGGCTGTATTTTTGGTTTGGACTCGCTCTTTCTTGTAAGAGTGGACTTACTTAGTTTTTGCTGCTAAATTTTCTCTGCTTTGTTTCCCCAGAAGGAGGATTGGGAGTCTGGCAGGAGCTAAGGGCAGGGTGGGAGAAATACTGCAGGAGGCTTCTCCACTTTCTTCTCAGTTCACTTTGTTGTCCTCTCTTTGGCTATTTGCTGGGGAGGCAGAAGGCAGGCAGCCTGGCTGTCTGGCTGGGTCAGCCAGTTTGGTGTGACCCTGCTTATAGCACTGCACTGGCAGCCCCAGCCAGCCTGCCTGCTTGCCTCATGAGCTCCCCAACTTCCCCTACCTGGGTTGCATACACCTAGAAGCTGGGAGGGTCAGAGCCTTTTTAAATTTCCTGCCCTGTGTTATAAGCAGCCCAGCATGGCAAATTGCAGCTGCTGTGCTACCATCCTTCCACTCCCCTGCTCCACAATCTCATGCTGCCACTCAAAGTGGAGGGGAAGCATTACAGCAAAGTTCAGGAGAGGCGTGGGCTCTATTTTAAAAGCTTGAGAACTGCAGCAATAGGTGTCTTCAGTGTGGGTCAGCAGGGTGTCATCTCTCATCTGGGCTCCTAGATGCCATCCACTTCTCCAGTACCTGGAGACCCTAAACAAGTTGACTGGAAGTCCCAGGGATGGTGTCATCCACCACCCTCCCTCCCAATCGTATTTTCTGATCTCCATGACTTCTGATGTTTAGCAACAGAAACCTATAGGAGATAGGGAAAGATATGCCTTGTCAGAGGAGGAGAATTTTTATATGTCCTCCTCACATGGTCAGTGAGCTTTTAAGAGGATACTGCCAGCACCTTGATTCATTTGTAGGGAACACTGGAGGAGAATGATTGCATTAAAACTAAAATGAGCAGAGGGGTATGAAGGAGGAGTTGTATCACAGCATGGCATGGGGCCTCTGTGTGGTGGGAGAGTGGTACAGAGGCTAAACACTCTGGACCAGGATAATCCATGGACATTGACATGGTCACACTGCATTGGTGCCTAGACAGCTGCTGGCTAGAAGGTGACAGCTTCAATTTTAGTCATCAGCTGGCATGGCCCTAGGGACTATATTTCCTTTCGGAAACATCACATCTCCATGTTTCCAAAATTTCTATTTCATGTGGAACTTCCCCACTTCAAAATATTTCATGTGAATTCCAGTTTCAAGTGGGGCCCAGGATAGGGGTAGGGCCTGTTGGGTAATGGGGGGGAGGTTGTCTGTTGTGGGTGTGGCCTATTGGGGCGGACCCATGACAGGGGCAGGGTCTAGCACAGGTGGAGCCTGTGGGCCTGTGCCCCGGGTCTTTTTGCTATCCAGCAATGCCCCTGTGGTGCTCAGTGCTAAGAGGAGGGGGTGGGGGGAGAGTGAGTAAAGCCCGCATATCCACCGATCCTCCCCTGCCCCACTGATACAGACCCCCTCCTCAGGGCAGTTTGGAGATGGTACCAGAACTCCTCCTACCTTGTGTGGTGGCGGGGAGGGGATGTAAAGTTGGCCCCCAGGCACCAGAGACTCTTGGTAGCCCACTGTGTTCTGAGTCCCTTTAATAGCAGGTCATCAGTGGAAGAATTATGCATGTTCCCATTACTTAACACCTAATGTTTCCAGCATTCAGCACATCACACCTGCTTTTTTAGTATTCGCATTCTTTCTCAGTATGGCTGCCCTCCACCCACTTGGCCCTGCTGCCAGCCCCAATCTCCTTCCCTGCAGCTCTGGCTAGCTTGTCCCCTCCATCCACCCCTGGCAACTGTGACATGGTGGGTCTAGGTCTGTCTATCAGCTATTTCTGTGGACCCCATCACTGTAGTATTTTGAGCACCTCACATTCCTTAATGCATTTATTCTCACTCAGCCCTCTGAGGCAGGGCAGTGCTTCTATTCCCAGTGCACATTAACAGATGGCTGGGGAACTGAGGCATGGAGTGACTAAATGAGTTGCCCAAAGGCAGTGGCATCACTGGTTTTGGGCACCCCGGGGCACGTGCCCTGGGTCCCAACGCCAGTGCCCTGGATCTCCGGCCCAATCGGGCCGGGGATCCGGGGCCTGATCCCCGGCAGGCCGCGGCCGCATCTATGGCCAGGGATCTGGGGTCTAGCTGGCCGCCCGGCAGGCCCTGCCCCCTGGCCAGAGATAGGGCCAGGGGGAGGCCACGCCGCCACCAGCAGCTAGGCTGCGGCCCGGTGTGGCCCGGCCCGGCCAGAAGCGGCTGCTGGAGGCGAGCCTGCGGCCACAGCCCAGGATCCCCAGTGGGCAACAGGGCCGCCGCCGCCATGGGCAGCCGGCTGGGCCCCGGATCCCTGGCCAGGGACGGGATCGCCGCAGCCACCAGGGCCAGGGGAAGCAGCAAGGGGAAGTGGGGGGAAGCCGGCTGGGGCACCCCCAGGGCTCTGCCCCCCTTGCTCGGGCTGCAGGGGAGCTGCCGGCCCCGCAGCCTGGTCAGGGGGACTGCAGCCCCTGCAGGGTGGTCGCTCCAGGGGAAGCCCCCCCACCCACAGCAGAAGCGGTGGGGGGGCAGGGAAAGCCCTGCCAGTCTGGCACAAGCCTCCCTGCCCCTCCCCTCCCCTATCTCGAAATAGCATGTCCGCTTTTTTCCTTATTTCAAAATAGCTTTTTTGTTATTTCAAAATAAGGCATTTCGAAATAAGGCATTATTTTGAAATGGCTTGTTTTGAAACAAGGGCTTGTGTGTGGACATAGCCTTGGTGTTTATTTGCCTTACCTTAGGGGCCAGAGACTATTGTTCGTCTGCTCTGTCTAAGTGGCCAAAGGCTATCGAGGAAGGGGAAGAGAGTATTTGGACCTAGACTGGCTAACCTACTGAGGAGGCCTTTTAATGAGATTTGAAGGGGGAAGGCGACCATAGCTCACAGGTAAGTCACAATGAGGGAGACCTGGGGGAAGGGATGGACCTTGGGGGGAGCAAGGGCTGTAACAGCAGGGATAAAAGAGAACCTAGTCAGAACTGGGGGGGGGGACAAATCAGTGTCCTGGGTGTCTTAAATAAACCTTAATCCCTGAGGTGAGTAGGGAAGGAGGACATCAGAAGAAAACCCAAGAAAACCCAAGGAAGAAGATGCAACAGGAGGTACAATTGGCAGGAGCATGTAGGGCAATCAGTCTGGTATCTTAGGTGCCTGAAGCCTGGGAAATGAGCAGGAAGAATTGGTAGTACTGGCATAGACAAAGAACTATGATGTAATTGGAATAACAGACACATGGTGGGATAGCTTGCATGACTGGAGCACTGCCATAGATGGGTGTAAACTCTTCAGGAAGGACAGGCAGGGAAGAAGAGGTAGAGGAGTAGTACTGTATGTAAAAGAGCTTTATGACTGCTTGGAGCTCCACTATGAAAGTGGAGACAAGCCTGTTGAAGGTATCTGGGTTAAGTTTAGAGGAGAGTGCAACAACGGTGACGTCCTGGTGGGTGTCTGCTACAGACTGCAAGACCCAAAGGAGGAGGTGAATGAAGCTTTCTATGGACAACTACCAGAAGTTTCCAGACCATGGGCCCTTGTTCTCATAGGGGACTTCAATTACCCTGACATCTGCTGGGAGGGAAATACAGCAGTGCACAGACAATCCAGGAAGTTTTTGGAGAGTGTTGAGGACAACTTCCTGGTACAAATGGTGGAGGAACCAACTAGGGGCCTTGCACCTCTTGACTTGCTGCTCACAAACAGAGAAGAACTGAGTGGTCCTGCTTTTTTTGGCAGGGGGTTGGACTAGATGACCTTGTGGGGTCCCTTCCAACCCTATGATTCTATGATTCTATGATTGGGGAAGTAGAAGTGAATGCCAACCTGGGCAGCAGTGACCATGAGATAGTGGAGTTCTGGATCCTGATCAAAGGAAGAAAGAAAAGAAGCAGAACACAGATCTTGGACTTCAGAAAAGCAGATTTTGGTTCCCTTAGGGAACCAATGGGCAGGATCCCCTGGGAGGCTAATCTGAAGAGGAAAGGTGCTCAAGAGATCTGGCTGTATTTTAAAGAAAGCTTGCTAAGGGCACAGGAAGATAGCATTCTGATATGCAGAAAGAACAGCAAATATGGAATGTGCACAGCTTGGCTTAGCAGAGAACTCTGCACTGAGCTGAAACACAAAGAGAAGCTTAAAAGAAGTGGCAGCTTGGACAGGTGACTAGGGAGGCATACAAGGATGTTGCTCAGGCCTGCAGGGATAAAATGAGAAGGGCCAAAGGGCACTTGGAGTTGCAGCTAGCAAAGGGTGTGAAGGATAATAGGAAGGGGTTCTTCAAATATGTCAGTAACAAGAAGAGGAAAAGGGATGGTGTAGGTCCTTTACTGAATGGGGAAGGTATCCTCATGGTGTATGATGTGGAAGAGGCTGAGGTACTCAGTGCTTTTTTTTTACCTCATTCTTCACAGGCAAGGTCAGCTCCCAGGCTACTACACTGGGTAACACAGAATGGAGAGGAGAGCAGCTCTTGGTGACAAAAGTTTAGGTTAGAGACTACTTGGAGAAGTTGGATGTGCAGAAGTCTATTGGGCCAGATGAATTGCATCCGAGCATGCTGAGGGAATTGGCTGATGTGATTGCAGAGCCGCTAGCCATTATCTTTGAAAACTCATGGGGAATGGGGGAGATTCCGGATGATTGGAAAGGGGCAAATATAGTGCCTATCTTCAAGAAAGGGAAGAAAGAGGACCTGGGGAACTACAGACCAATCAGCCTCACCTCAACCCCTGGAAAAATCATGGACCAGGTCCTCAAAGAATCCATTCCGAAACACTTGGAGGAAAGCCTACAAAGCCCCATCAGTGCAATAAATTAAGTCACACACAGGTAGACAGCTCTCTTGTTTATTCCTTTTGAATGACAGAAGTGTTATGTAAATACAGTACCTTCTTTCCTGTTAAACTGAGTGCCACAGAACAGTACCAGGAAAACAGGCCCAAAAACAACCTTACTGATAAAGCATACAATGTTTAAAATCCCTAAAAATTCAGGGCTCTAGGTCAGTCCAAGACCGTGGAAAAAACTACCATGGGATTTAAGCACCATCTCAAACCTCACCATCTTTCATTGCATGTGCAAGGCACAGCTATTTTACTTGACTTTGCTAATACAAACACTTACCACATTATCACATGCTCTCTATTCCCCCTTTGCCCTGAGATAGGGACAAAGAAAGAAAGACTCACACATGACAAACACTAGTCAGGTTTTCGTTTATTGCATTGTTGGAAGGCGAGCAGACACCATAATAATGGGCATGGCATCAGGAGCCACATATAGCAGAATCTTGCTGAGTTACTTAGTGTTTTCAACACCATATCTCTATCAAAACAATGTACTAACAGATGAGCCCATCTGAATCTTAGATTGTTCTTAATTTACCACCAGGATGTGTTGCCTCATGTTTAGAACAGAGATTTGGGAATCAATGCTATATTGCAGTGTTTTTAAAATTTCTTTTTCTCTGGATTCAGTTGGAAAAAAATATACTTTAGGCCTACCACCCAACAGCTGCATCTTTGAGCAAGTTCCATAGGGGTAGCCATGTTAGTTTAATTCAGCAACACAAACAAAGAGTCCCATGGAACTTAAAGACTAACAAATTTATTTATCGCATGAGCTTTCATGGGAGAAAATCCCACTTTGTCAGATGCTTTGAAGATGGGGGAACTTACAGAATGTGAGCAAAATAAATGCAGGGAAGTGTAAGTCATGGGATCAGGTCACACTAACAGCAAATCAAAGCAGCTGTTAAGATTCAGACACTGGGAAACAGCATTTAGAGCAGGGGTCTCAAACACGCGGCCTGTGGGCAGCATGCGGCCCCAAAGCTATTTCCTGCTGCCTGCAATGACACTATTGTTATCGATATTTGCAATATTGTTGTATGAAAAGGTTTCAGTGGTGCAGCCCTTGGTTTAATGTACTAGTTATCATGGGACCCTTGTGGTGATTTGAGTTTGAGACCCCTGATTTAGAGGAAGGTGAGGCACTCCAGTCTTTTGGTGGTAGCAGCAGTGGGGAGGGTGCTGCAACCCAGTATTCAGTCCCAACCCTTGGTTTGAAAATGGTGGGTTACCGATATAATCGTCCCTCTTTGAGATGGGCTGCTCACATACATTGTTACAGGTGTATACATGCTGCAGCGCATGGTAGCTCAGAAAGTCTTTTTAGCCTAGCCTGTCAGGTCAGGGCACGCGGCCAATGCTTTCCCAGTGCCGTGACCATAGCTATATAGGTGACTGTGACCCTGACCCTCCCGGTCCCTTCTTTATGCCAACTCTAGTTAGCAGGGACGGTAGGAGGGATATGAATGTATGTGAGCAGCTATGTTCCCTCTAAGCCGTGTGCATGTGCGCACGCACACAGGTTGTGAAACCCACGCACACAACAAAATAAAGTGTGCACAAAAAAAATCAACAGTGCTAATATTTTTATGCTACTTTAAGAAAGCAGTTTCAAGTAGCATGTTTCAAATAGTCTTGTAAGTTATAAAATCATTTCCATTAAATAAAATTTAGCTATTTTTTGCATCTTACACACTTGTTTTGTCATGCTTACAAGTTTGACCACACTCACTGGAGTGCACACAAATTTGGACACTGGTTCTGAAAATTTGCACAAAAGAAATTTTTTGTGCACACAGCTTATGAAAAATTAGAGGGAACATTGGTGAGCAGCCCATCTCAAAGAAGGAAGGTTACATCAGTAACCCATCGTTCTTCTTTGAGCACTGCTCACATCATTCAGTTACAAGTGACTGCTAGCCATACCCAAGGATGGTAGGAGGACTTACAGCTTACTCACATTGGCTATGTTCACACACAGGGGGTTATTTCCATACAAGTTGTTTCAAAACAACTTGTATCAAAATAAGATGTTATTTTGAAATAAGTTAATTTGAATTAAGAAAATGTTAATTCGAATTAAGGAAAAAAGCTCAAAGTGAAATAACACGTTTGGACAACAATTATTTTGAAACGAGTCACCGTCGTTTCGAAATAACATGTTCTGACAGGATTGTTTCGAAACAATCATTTCAAAACAACGTTGTTTCGTCACCAAATGGGGTTTAAGTTGTTTCAAAACAACGGTACGTCGTGTGAACATGTTGTTTCGAAATAAGACTGCTATGTGAACACACCCATTGAGTACAGCTATGCCCAATGCAGCATTCTCTCTGGCCTGTTGGATGATAGCGTAGTGCGTTGTGAAGGTATTCACTGAAGACCAAGGAGCTGCCCTGCAGAGCTCCTGGATTGGGACCTGGGCAAAGAAGGCTGTTGATGAAGCCTGGGACCTGGTTGAATTAGCTCTGAGATTCCGCAGGAGGGGAGTATTCGACCTTCTGTAGCAGTCTTTACTGCAGTTCACTATCCAGTTGGAAATGCACTGTGACGACACTGGACACCCTGTTTTACGTTCTGTGACTGCCACAAACAGTTGGGAGGTTCTCCGGAATGGGCATGTGTGCTCTATATATGTTAAGAGCACCCTTTTAACATCCAGGGTATGCCGTTTCCTCTGGTTCTTGGAAACCTGAGGGTCTGGGAAGAAAACTGGCAGGCAAATGTCCTGATTAAGGTGAAAAGGAGAGACCACCTTAGGAAGGAAAGATGGATGCGGGTGGAGCACCACCTTACCAGGGAAAAACCTCGTATATGAAGGTTCTGAAGAAAGGGCCTTCAATTCGGATACCCTTCTGGCCGAGGTAATCACTACCAAAAAGGCCACTTTCCATGCCAGGACTAGCAGAGTGCACGAGTCCAAGGGTTCATAAGGAGGCTCCGCTAAGCTACAGAGCACCACATTAAGGTTGCATTGTGGAACAGGCTCGTGGGGTTGCGGGAAGACTCTTTCGAACCCCTTCAGGAATCTAGTGGCGGTAGGGAGGGAGAAGACAGGAATGCCCTCAACCTTGTCATGGAATGCCAAAATTGCTGCCAGATAGACTCTCAGTGAGGAAAGGGAGAGGGCTTTATCCCTGAGGTCTAGAAGGTAATCAAGGATTAAGTGTATAGGGGCTGATGTGGGCATAGCCTGTTTACCTACTACCGAGCGGGAAAAGCATTTGCATTTGGCTGTATAAGTGGCTCTAGTGGAGGGTCTCCTAATACTGATTAGTACTCTCGACCCTATCTGAGCACAGTCTTTCCTGCTCACTTAGCCATGGAGGCTCCAGGCTGTCAGGTGCAGGAAACCAGGGTTTGGGTGCTGCAGGTGACCCAAATTCTGTTTTAGGAGGTCCACCCACAGGGGAAAGTGGAGAGGTGCATCTATGGACAGGTCCTGTAGGATTGAGTACCAGTGCTGTCTGGGCCAATCTGGAGCTATTAATATCATGTTTGCTCCATCCGTCTTTACCTCCAAGAGAACTCTGGACATCAACGGGATCAGAGGAAATACATACAGCAGGGGCCCTGACCCATGGAGGAGCAAGGCGTCGATGAGTGAACCCTCCTCCTGACACCTGGGGGAGCAGAAGTGGTGACACTTGCAGTTCTGTCGTGTCATGAATAGGTCCAATTGGGGTGTTCCCCATCTGTTGACTAGGGATGATACCACAGTTTTGTGAAGGGACTACTTGTGGTGGGCTAGAGGGGTTCTGCTGAGCAAGTCCACTAGCCTGTTGTCCACCCCAGGCAAGTGGGCTGCCACTGGGGTGAAACTGCACATCAGGGCTAGTTCCCAGAGGCTGGTTGCCTCCAAGCAGAGAGCTGGGAAACAGACACCCCCCTGCCGGTTCATGTAGAACATGGGCGTGGTGTTGTCCATTAGGATCTGGACTGTTTTGCCTTTTATCTTGTCCAGAAAGGTCCTGCAGGCCAATCTGATAGCCTGCAGCTCCTTCACGTTTATCTGAAGGGGTCTGTCCCTGGGGGACCAGAGTCCTTGGATGAAAAGTCCCCCTGATATGTCGGCTCCTCACCCCAAGTCTGAGGCATTGGTGATCAGGGTCATGACAGGGTCTGATACCTCAAGGGGGATTCCCCCCATGGCAAAGAGGGGATCTGTCCAAATCTCCAGCATCCCCAGGATGTCGCTGGGGACTGACAGTACCTTGTACAAAGGGCGCCTCTGTGGGTGGAACACTGTGGACAGCCAGATCTGGAACAGTCTCATTCTCTGGCACCGTCCTTATCACTGAAGTGGAGGCCACCATGTGCCTGAGGAGCTGAAGACAGCATCAGGCCATGGTTACCTTGGAGTCCTGCAGTTCTGCAATGATGGTGCAAAGGGACTGAAATCTTGAGTGGGGCAGGGAAGCCCTCCCTTTTTGGGAGTCCAGGAGGGCTCCTATGAATTCTATTTCCTGGCATGGGGAGAGTTTTGACTTTTCTCGATTTATGCAAAGTCCCAGGTACCTGCACAGTCAACTCACTACCCTGACTCTGTGTTTGACCTGGGCTCTCAATCTCCCTTTTATTAGCTGAAGGTCCAGGTAGGGTTATGTCTTTATACCCTGCCATGGCAGGTGTGCAGTGACTGCCACCATGCATTTTGTGAACACCCTGGGAGCCAAGGAGAGCCCAACAGGGAGTGATGTGAACTGGAAATGTCTCCTTCCCACCATGAACCTTAGAAACCTTCTGTGGTGGAGGTGTATTGCTATGTGAAAGTAAACGCCCTTTAGATCGAGGGCCATGAACCAACCCCTGAAATCTAGAGATGGAACTTTATTTTCCTTATTTGCTTGTTTAGAGCTCTGAGGTCTAGGATGGGTCTCAGATCTCCATTTGGCTTGCGAACTAGAAAGTAGCGGGAGTAAAAGCCCTTTCCCTGCTCTAATTTTGGGACCTTCTCTATGGCCCCAAGTGAGAGGAATTTGTCTCAATCTCTCTTGAGCATTAGGGCTAGTTTGCAGCTCCCGAGATTCAGGCAAGGGGGTGGTTTTCTGTCCTGAGGGACCAGAACTGTATGAGATGCCCTTTTGAGACTGTGTCCGGCACCCACTGGTCAGTTGTGATGTTGGCCCAGTGATGAGAGTACCGGACCAAACGGTAGGTAAAGGTTAGGGTTGAGTTTGTGGTCCCACTGCCCTCGGGCTGACCATCAGAAGAGCTGCTTCTGTCTCGCTGAACGAGCGGTACCTTGTCCCTGACTACACTCCTGGGAGGCCTGGGAGTTTTGGCCCTTACTCAGGCGGATCTTATCCTTCTTCAGACCCCTGTATTGGCACTGGGGGTATTGGTAGAACAAGGAACGGAAGCTCTGAATCTGGGTCTGCTGTTGCAGCTGCCGTGGTTGTTGCTGCAGCAGCTGCTGGGACCAGAAGGAACACCTAAAAGGTGGTGGCATGCTATGCAGAGGCGTAGCTGGCGCTGGGCACCCAGGGCACGTGCCCCAAATCCCAGCGCTGGTGCCCCGGGTCTCGCTCAGCCACCGGTGGCTGCGGCAGTCCCGTCCCTGGCTGGGGATCCAGGGCCTGGCTGCCTGCGGCCGTGGCGGGGAGTCTGGGGCTCGGCTGTCCACGGCCACTTCAGGCCCTGGCCTCTGCCCCAGCCGGTGATACGCGACCTAGCCGCCTGCGGCAGTGCAGCAGCTTCTGGCCCCGTCCCCGGCCAGGGGGCAGGGCCTGTGGCCAGGGGGCGGGGCCTGGGGCCAGGCCCCGGGTCCCTCCCCGGGCCAGCGACACCCCTGATGCTATGTTCCCTCTAAGCTGTGCGTGTGTGTATGCGCACACGAGTTGTGAAACATGTGCACACAACAAAATAAAGCACGCACAAAAAAATTCAACAGTGCTAATATTTTTATGCTACTTTAAGAAGGCAATTTCAAGTAGGATGTTTCAAATAAGGTTTTGTAATTTATAAAATTATTTCCATCACCATATCAAAGTAAAATTTAGACATTATTTGCATCATACACCCTTGCTTCGTTGCACTCACAAGTTTGACCACACTCAGTGGAGTGCGCAGAAATTTGGACACTGGTTCCAAAAATTTTCACAAAAGAAATGCTTTGTGCACACAGCCTATGAAAAATTAGAGGGAACACTGGTGGCACATACATGCTTAGAGACTTAAGGGTGGCCCTAGAGTCCTTCATCCCATGCAGCTTTGAGTCCGTGGACTCAGCAAAGAGGGCAGGGCCTTTGAATAGTAAGTCCTGTATGATCAGTTGCATCCGCTGGGATGGGCCTGAGCCTTGAAGCCAGGCTGCTTGCCTCACAGCCACAGTGGAGGCCATGTTACACGAGGATGTGTCAGATGCATTCCAGTAAGTCATGTGGGCATCTCTAGAGGCCAAGACCCCTTCCTCCACCAATGCTTCAAAGTCTCTCCGTTGATCCTTAGGGACACAATCACAGAAGCTCTCTAAAGCCCTCCAGAGGTTGAACACATACTTCCCCATGAGGGCCTGGTGATTGACGATGTGCAGCTGTAATGCAGAGGTGGAATAAACCTTCCTGCCAAATAGGTCAAGTTTCCTTGTGTCCTTGCTTGTAGGGGTAGAGCCCAGTTGGCCCTGCCTTTCCTGCTAATTAACTGCATCCACCATTGGGGAGCCTGGTATAGAGTGATGGAAGAAGAATGCAAACTTATTGGAGGGAACATGGTACCTCCAGTCTGCCACCTTGGACACAGGAGGGATTGATGATGGGGTCTGCCATCGTGCCCTTGCAATTCTATACACCCCTTCATGGAAGAGGACAGAAACCTTTGCCAGTGGGGTGGCGTCTCTCATGTAAAAAAGGGGATCACATTCCTCCTTGACCATCCCCAAATCCAAGTTGAATTTTGCTGCCATATGACAAAGCAGCTCCTGCTGCGTGGTCGTCCCTCTATGCCAGGGGTCTTTGAAACATAACTTTGTCCAGAGAAGATGACGATGGGACCTGTGATATACTGTACTTGGTGGAATCCAGGTTGGGTTTGTCATCGGATAGGTCTGAAGAGTTGGGCGTTCCGGTCAATGATGGTGCCAACAGGTGCTGGGAGATGGGGTCATCGTTGGCCATCCAATCCAGCCATTCCTGCAACCAGTCATTGGAAGAGCCTAGGGCCATGAGTCAATGGGAGCAGGAGTGGCCCCTTTCCCTCTGTGCACCCACCAGCCGACCATCAACATGTGTGGAGCTCCGTTGTAGCTCCCGCAACGGGGTTGCCAGGGCTGCACCTCCTCTTGGCAAGGATATCAGAGAATGCTTCTGGCGCTGCTTGCCCGCTCATTCACTGGGACCGGGGTTCCATTCCATAGCCTTCGGAGATCCAGGGTACTGAGGAGTGGAACAAGAAGAGGCTGGCAAGGACAAGTTAGACCTCTGCCGTCTTGAGCCCTGGGAGCATGGTACCGAGGGCTCACGGGATGAGTGCCAGGAAGAGTGGTCATCTGAGTGGTCTTCAGTACCATTCTGCAGTACCAGTGGAGGGCTTGATGTCACTGAGGTTGGAAGTGGTTCCGAGCCTCTCCAAAAGCACTGGTTTGCCCTTGGACCTGGCTTTCTTGGCTAGTACCGGAGCCAGGTGCCTGCCGCAGGGCCTGTGCCACTGTGAGGGCCTCCAGCATCGACAGTACTGAAAGGCGCCCCGATCCTGACTCCTGAGGAGGGGTGTCTGGGTGTGGTGCGAGGTGGTGCAGTACTGGTGCTGAATCAGATGCCTATCATGGCTTCATATCTTGAGCTGGAGAGCGGCACCAGACAGGTTCTGGTGCAGAATTTGTATGCGGAGCCAGCAAAGCATTCAGCGCATGAGGTGTATCGGGCATGGGTGAGATGCCTGATCTTGGGCAAGGCTGTGAAACCTCCGCTCCCTGTCCATGCGGGTCCTCTGCTTGAAGGACTTGCAAGTGGAGCAACTCTCTATGAGGTGCTACTCACTGAGGCACATGAGACATTTTTCATGGGCATTGTCAGTTGGGAAGGCTTTGCAGCATGATGGACAAGGCTTACACCTCAGCATCATTATCACGGATGAACAAGGACAGGCACTTGCTTCTGTGAGTTTTGGCTGTTCCAATACTGTTGCTGAGGGCAGAAAGAAGGAACTGGGAGGGTCAGGGTCACGGTCACCTATATAGCCACGGTTGCGGCACTGAGGGGGTGCTGGCTGCATGCCCTGACCTGGCAGGCTAGGCTAAAAAGTAGTCGTGTGGCATTAGTCTTAAAGTGGCACACAATTCCTTGGTTTTTTTGCTGGACTAGACTAACACGGCTATCCCTTTGGAAATAGGCTAAAAAGACTTTCCGAGCTACCGTGCGCTGCCGCACATATACACCTGTAACTGAATGATGTGAGCAGCACTTGAAGAAGAACCACTGCCCTAGAAAGGCACCATTTGTATGGTTAGCTCTCAAGTGTTTGTAGCAGAGATCTCACTGCTAGGATGCCTGAGTTCTGTTCTAGCTTCTGCTGCTATGCAACCTTGGGCAAGTGACTTTTTTTCTCTCCTTTTTGTCTCCAGAGTGGGGAGTGTGATGATGGTGACCACATCCCCAAAGGCTTCACAGTGAATGCTGGTAGAGTGCTTTGAGACGCTCAGAAGAAAAACGATAGAAATGCAAAGCATCATTTCTCCTCTTGTCTTGTTTATCATTCACAGGAAAAGAAAGTGACCACGCCTTGATCATGACAATTTTAAGCTGCCATTGATGGTACTCAGAGAACACCACAGCTTACAGGGGTCAAGGCTGTTTTTAGAATGGGAAGACATTGACTTCTGCCAACATCTTATTGTTTTTCAAATTTTATGGATTATAAAGCCCTCAACAGCAGCAGCAACAAAAAGAGGGTTAATAGAATCTATAGCAGGAAGTGGAGAGTGCTCAAGCATTAAAAACTGAGCTCTTAGGCAGTACAGTGTGACGCTGTCTGGGTCTAGGGGACTGTGTATGATTATTTTTCATACTGATATTTCACATTTGTAGTAATCCATATGTGATATGCCATGTTTGGTATCCATAGAAAGCTTGTAATATGCTAGGAATGATTATATGATTTATATGTAGGTATCATATTTGTAATAGAATCTAGGAATCTTATTTGTCTTATGTATGTTCCAAGTTGCTTGAGCTGAGGCAATCCCAGACTGGGCCTCTGAAAACTATTGTCCTGTTAATGGCCCATCAGGAGTGGACTCCCAGCTACAGTGGGCCCAAGAGGAAACCTGTTTGACCAGTCACCCAGACTGACCATGTGGCCCATCTTCGTTTTGATCTGGCAAGGACTCTGAGATAAAGGGCCATTGCCCATTCTCCATTTGGTCTTTAGTCTCTAGTCTCTGGTCTATCTGCAACCAACACCTGCCTCTGGCACTATTCTTCTGGGACTGAACAAAGGACTGAGACCCTGCCTAGCTGCTGCTACTGCTGGGTGCACACCAGAGGAGTGGGACGAATCTGCAAACTACAGGATCTTCAAGGATTTGTTTTCTATAGACTCTAAATCATTTGTATGTATGATCCACTTTGACCCTTTAACATCTCTCATATATAGCTTGTTTTCTTTTTATATTAAACCTTTAGTTGTAGTTACTAAAGGATTGGCTGGCAGCGTGGTATTTTGGGTAACATCCAAGCCTATGTTGTCCTGGGTGATGTGGCTGGCCCTTTGGGGTCAGGAGAACCTGTTTCTTAAAGAGACCCAATGGCTAGAGGGGACCGTAGGATCTGATGTGCAGTAAGGGGGCTCTTTCTATTTTATTATGCTTGGAGATGACCAGAGTGGTTAGTCAGAAGCATGTTTTGTTACTGACTGGGAGACTGGTTTAAGTACCACCTATCAGTGGTCTGTGGGTTTGGCCCCTGGTTTTGCAGCTTGTCCTGATTGTGACACATTCAGAAGGTTATCCCAGGAGGCCCGGGTCATATACAGTTCTTCCTCGATTTCCCGGACCCTGATTCCCAGGACTTTGGAACACAGCTCAGAAGAAGGAATTACAAAGACTGTGGGAAATAAAATTGGAAAGGAAAATATGTTGGAGTCTAATTAGAGCTGATTTGCAGGTTATACTTCAGTTCTCCCCTCTTTCTGCTAGGTTCCTATCCCCAGTGCAGGGATACACTGCAGTGCTGGATTGGTTTTGTCTCATTTTTCCTCTTCATTCATTTTAAGTGTAATGCCATTTAATTACCGTGCTGAAGGGTAAAGCTGCTTAGAGGTGTAATAACTCTGATGGTTCAATGGTGCCCTCGAGTGGACAGTAGCTTACAAGGCATGTGCACACTGTGAACCAACCATTGATTACAAATTGAAGGATGATAATGACCTGGCTGCTAAGGCCCAGTTCAGACTTCTCCTCAGCTACACATGCTTGAATACTTCTTTTTATCTACAGTGCGTGGTAGCTCGGAAAGTCTTCAGCATTAGCCTGTCAGGTCAGGGCACATGACCAATGCCCCCTCTGTGCTGCTACCGCGGCTATATAGGTGACTGTGACCCTGACCCTCCCAGTTCCTTTTTCCGCCATCAGCTTTGGTTTCGGATCAGCATAAATTTGCAAAACGCAAGTGCCTGTTTTTCATGCGAAATTCAAGCTGCCTGGTTTCAAGCTGTGTTTAGGGTGCTCCAAGGCTTTCCCAATGGATGACCTGCACAAGAAATGCCTTGTTTGCCTGGGTGAGGCCCACCTCGCAGCAGAGTGCTCCATTTGCTGGTCCTTAAAGCGGAGGACTCAGCTAGAAAGGGAGCACTGCCTCCTCTTGATCTCAGGGAGTGAAGCTACCACCCCAGAAACCGGCCAAGCCACAAGTGCTCTGCTGGACCCCCAATTAGCCCGGGTTCAGGATCCTCACCACCGACTGTTGGTACCAGGCTTGAAATCTCGACCCGCCACAGTACCACCCCAGCACCGAGGTCGTCTGTCCACAGGCAACCCTGACAGCCCACCACGGGCACCAAAATCTGGCTCTGGGGCAGAAGAAGAAGAAAAGGACCAAAGCGGCACTGCCTTCATCGACACCACAGGACCCAGTACCACTCACAGTACCGATGGCAAGCCTGGTACCGCCAGGCCTGATGCCGCCAACTGATTCAACGCTGATACTGGCACCAACATGTAGCATGATGCCTGGACCAAGCATGGCACCTCCAAGCCCTCCACCGGTACCACAGTCTGGTACAGAGGGGCAAGAAACCCCACTCCATCGCTCCTCTGGAGAGCTCTCGGAACTGGGCTCCCGGACATCAGGAGGAGGGTCTTCCAGATCATTCTCTGAGGACTGCTTCCCTCCCCCCAGGAGGAGTGCCCAAGGAAGAGGTCTTGAAAGAGCTCCGTATCCCCGAGATCAGTGA
>ML681990.1:18301790-18320604 GCA_007922195.1 Podocnemis expansa
CTGCTAGCCCCCCCCGCTCCCGGCAGCAGCCCCCCCGCTCCCGCTCGCGCCCCCCCGCTCCCAGCATCGCCCCCTTCAACTTACCTTGGGGCTGGACTGGAGCCAGAGGGCCCAGCCGTAACTCTTGGGCCAGAGAAGCTCTACAGAGCATGCCCAGATTTTCTGGGCATGCTCCTTAGAGCTTCTCTGGGCAGGAGTTTTCAAAACTCCCAGCCCCAGAGGAGTTCTGTGCGGGGACTCTGGCTGCCGGCAGTGCGCTGCTGGCAGCCTTTGCTGCGCTGGGGGCTGTGGCGGGCTGCGCTGCAGCGTGCCAGCACAGCTTAGAGGGAACATTGAACGAGTGGACCCTTGATTGGCTGAGCACAGCAACCGATGATGTCTCCTCGTGCTATGCCTGGTTGCCACTTCTGGAGTCCTCGGATTTCTCCGACGACGAGCCTGACCCTGACTCTCCACAACATAGTAGATCATGGGCGCAATCCTCCTCTTCACCTGATGAGAGCCTAATTGACATGCCCGCTGACTGCAAGGGAGACCCGCGCATCGAGCAGGACCTTCTCCGCTGTATGGTGGCAAGCCTAAAACTAAAATTGGGAGTAATCCAGGACGAAGACAACTCCCTCTTCGATGCATGCCGTAGAGCTCCTCCAGCGAGGGTGGCAATCACTTGCACTCGGGAGCATACCACATTGTCCAGGAATGCTGGCAAATGCCTTCCTCGATTCCTGCCAGCGTCCAAAGTTGCAGATAAGAAATACTACATCTCTCAAGAGAGGTTCTCTTTCTTATTCCATCATCCCACTCCAGGGTCCCTGGTGGTGTATGCTGTAAACCAGAGGGGGAGACAGGGCCAGCCAAGCTACACATCCAAGAACAAAGAGGCGAAGAAGCTCGACCTCCTGGGAAGGAAAGTTTATTTCTCTGCTGCCCTTCATCTACATATTTCCAACCATTCAGCCTTAATGACGCACTACATCTTCAGCTTGTGGGAGGCCATGCAAAACTTTTGCATGGCTGTCTCTGAGGAGCGCCTCAGAGATTTCGAAGCAATGCTCGAGGAGGGAAAGAGGGCGTCCAGGGATGCTCTGGTGGCAACCTGGGATGCAGTGGATATGGCTGCCCACACTATGGCCTCCGCAGTTGTCATGCGCCGGTCAGCCTGGCTCCAAGGCTCGGGCCTATCCACGCAGATGCAGCAAATTATTCAAGACCTTTCCTTTGAGGGCCCAGACCTCTTTGCCCCATCCATGGACATGAAGGTCCATGGTACGAAAGACTTGAGGGCTATGCTTCGTTCCCTGGGGATATACACTTTGCAACCCAACAGGTGCTCAATGAGACCACATCAACAGCTCCAACAGCAGCTACAGCAGCTAAAGCAGCAGCTCCAACAGCAGAGTCAGTTCCCAAGATCCCTTCCGTTTCCCCAGTGACACCTTGGGGACCTGGATAAGGACAAGAACCGCTCAGGTAAAGGGGGAAAACTCAGCGCCTCACAGTCTGGAAGGTGTGGGCAGGGATCTGGCTGCTTGTCAGGCCATAAACAGCATTTTTGATGGTCCCCTTGAGGGCAGTGCTCCAGGGCCCCTGTTTCCCCTCCACCACCTGCGCCACTTTGCCCCCTGGTGGACCTGCATCACATCAGACCATTGGATCCTTGACACAGTGGCACGAGGCTACCGTATCCAGTTCTTTTCAATCCCGTGGGACAGGAAACCGCCCCCTTGGTGCAGCACTGAGGAACCGGGAACTGTCAAGTAGGCTCGAGGCCGAATGCCAAAAATTCCTCTGCCTCGGGGCCATAGAAAATGCTCGACAAGGCACGGTATCCTTGCCCCGTCAAGATTTCGGTCCATTTGCATGATCATTACGGAACTGCAGCTGTTGGGTCTAACCACAGCGCGCTGGTGCATGCAGCCGCTGGGTCACATGGCGGCTGCCACCACGGTAATCCGGACAGCACACTTGAGGATGAGACCCTTTCAGCTCTGGTTCTCCACAATGTTCTGGCCATGGAGAGACTGTCTGGACGAGGTACTCTCTGTCCCCCAGCATGCTTTAGAGTCCCTCCAAATTTGGAGGGAGCCCCACTTTGCGATGGGGGATATTCTGTTCAGGGATTCCAAGCCCTCAGTGACCCTGATAACGGATGCTGCGGACTCAGGTTGGGGAGCTCCACTATCTGGGGGCCTCTCCACAGAGGGTCTTTGGAGCCCCGAAGACAAACTCCTCCACATAAATGTGAAGGAGCTCCGGGCCATCAGATTGGCCTGTACGACCTTCCTTGACAAAATCCGTGACAGAACAGTCCAGGTCCTCATGGACAATACAAGGGCCGTGTTTTATACCAACCAGCAAGGGGGGGGGGGGTTCGCTCCGCGGCCCTGTGCAAGGAGGTGTGCAAGCTTTGGCAACTAGCAATAGATTACCACTTCACGCTGCTTGCCTCTCACCTGCCCAGGGTAGACAATGGCTTAGTGGACTCACTCAGCAGAAAACCCGTAGCGAATCACGAGTGGTCCCTTCACAACAAGGTATTCTCCCTTTTGATGAACAGGTGGGAACCCCCCCAGGTGGACCTGTTTGCCACGGAACAAAACCGCAAATGTCCTCCATTTTGTTCCCTCTGGGGTCGGGAGGAGGGCTCTGTCAGTGCTGCTTTCCTCCTCAGCTGGTCGGGGGCCCTGATGTACACCTTCCTGCCAATTCCCCTGGTCCACAGAGTGCTACTGAAGGTCCTTGCAGATGAAGCACACATCATTCTGATAGCTCTGGACTGGCCCAGACAACACTGGTTCCCGCTCCTGCAGGACATGTCCATAAGGACCTGCCTCTGCCACCCTCAGTGGGCAGATCTCCTAACACAGGACTTGGGACATCTTCGGCACCTGAACCCAGGTCTCCTACATTTGACGGCCTGGATGATCTCTGGCTCAGTGAGCAAGAGAGGTGCTGCTCGGATAGGGTTAAGAAGGTCCTGGTTGGTAGCAGAAAACCCACCACGAAGTTCACCTACATAGCAAAGTGGAAGTGCTTCTCCACTTGGTGCCGTGACAAAGACATAGATCTTATCTCCGCACCAAGCCATACAACTCTCGACTATCTCCTAGACCTTAGAGGAAAAAGGCCTATCCCTGCCTTCACTAAGAGTCCACTTAGCAGCAATTTCGGCCTTTCACCAAAGAATTGATGGTGCCCCAGTCTTTTCACACCCCATATCTCACAGGTTCCTGAAAGGGGTAGAAAAGCTTTTTCCCCACCCTTGTAAGCCCACCCCTCAGTGGGATCTGAACGTTGTGCTACAGGCTTTGACAGAGCTGCCCTAAGAACCCTTGGATTCAGCTACTCTACTGGTGTTGTCCTGGAAGGTGGCTTTCCTGGTAACGATCACCTCAGCTAGAAGGGTTGCAGCGTTGCGAGCCCTTTCCTCTGAACCCTTATATAGGACATTCTTTCCAAACAAGGTGGTCCTCCATCACCATCCTTCCTTCCTGCCCAAGGTGGCCACTCCTTTCCACATGAATCAAGACATTTGCCTGCCGGTTTTCTATGCCGACCCCCAGGTTACAGAAAACCAGAGATGGTGGCACACCTTGGATGTGAGGAGAGCGCTCTTAATTTATATTGAGCGCACATGATCTTTCTGCAAAACTTCCCAGTTGTTTGTGGCAGTTGCCGAACGCATGAGAGATTCCCCAGTGTCCTCTCAGTGCATCTCCAAATGGATTGTAAACTGCATCAACTACTGTTATGGAAGATCAAACCCGCCTCTCCCAGGGACTGTGACAGCCCATTCCACCAGAGCCCAGTCATCTTCCACGGCCTTCCTCGCCAAGGTCCCAATCCAAGAGATCTGCAGGGCCAATACGTGGTCATCGATACATACCTTCACAACGCACTACACCATTGCCCAGGAGTCTAGAGACAATGCTGCTTTGGGCAGAGCTGTACTCAGTGTGGGTAGACTGTAACTGCTCCCACCGTCCTTGGGTATGGCTAGCAGTCACCTGTAACTGAATGATGTGAGCAGTGCTTGAAGGAGAATGGTTGGTTACTTACCAGTAACCGTCCTTCTTTGAGATGGGCTGCTCACATACATTCAGGCCCCTCCCACCATCCCCACTACGGAGCTGGCAGAGGTATATGGGACTGGGAGGGTCATGGTCACCTATATAGCCGCGGTTGCGGCACAGAGGGGGTGTTGGCAGTGTGCCCTGACCTGACATGCTGATGCTGAAGACTTTCCAAGCTACTGTGCCCTGTGGCACATAGACACCTGTAACTGAATGTATGTGAGCAGCCCATCTTGAAGAAGGACGGTTACTGGTAAGTAACAAACCATTATTGAAAGAGAACTGAGAGAGAGAGAGGACCTGACAGGCAGGTTTCTCTAGCACCTAAACGATCCTCCCATTTATTATTATGACAACCCCAATGGCCCTAGGTAGTCCAAAACACCACATATTCCTCCTCCTTTAAAAAAAAAAGCTCCCACCCCCAAAGAATAAAGTCTTACCCCCCGGAAAGAATAAGAACTAAACTAGGAGATGAGGGTAGACTGCCCCATTTCCAGGAAACCCCCGGGAATTATTCTGCCCCATGAAGAGGGGGTCACCACTAGCTAAAGATCCAGCCGATTAGGAGGCCTTCTGTGTCAAGGTGGATTCCGGTGAACTTCTGGTGTGCCCACACCACAAGGTGGTATTGGTACCGGGGAAGTAGCCGGAACCGGAGAGGATGTTGTGTCTGGTTGGTCGAGGGAGGCTGAAGGCGTTGAAGGGGTGGCTGGAGCAGGAGAGACAGAAACAGTTGCTTCATGCTCTTGTTGAACCCCGGGTTCGTGATGTAACTGCGATGGACCGGTGACATCTGCCAAGGAGATGGACACCAATTTTCAATAGACAAAATTTTATAGTGGTCTCATAAAGGCATACAACAAAATAGCAACAAAAATGCCTATGTGGGGGGAGTAAACAGCTACACAGTGAAAAGGACTATGCAAGCTACAAGTGGGATAATAAACAGCTATGTAGTATAGGGACTATACAAGGTACAAATGAAAACCACACTTATAAACACTGCATAAATGGGAAAAACTACACTTATAGACAATGCATAAATGGGAAAAAGCTATACTTATAAACACTGCCTAACAAAAAAACCCTACACTTATAAACAATGCATAAATGGAATTATAGAGAAAAGAAAAAGGGAATAAAGAAACAAATCGAGAGAGGTAGAATAGCTGTATCAGTTTATAATACCCATCCTAGCACTGTAGCGGAACCCAAAGCGAGGAGGCAGACCAGCTGCAGCATCCCAGTATGTAATCGTTCGGCCGGCAATTCGAGTACATCCAAAGGTCTCGCGGGTGGGAGCTCCCTGTCTCGGTCGGGGGATCAGTCCGACCAGTTTGTGACATGCCCTTTAGCGTTTGAGGGTAGGAGAACACTCGAGCCAACCGAGGCAGGGGCTTAAATAGTGTACTGGACGGCCAGAGTATAAAATAGCCAATTGGAAGAGAGGTGCGGGTCAGGACCAATGATAAAACTGGGACTCGGGACAATGATCCCTCCTTCATGGTGACGGGGGTGTGGAGAAACTGTTCAGGGGGATAGAAACTCACCCCCCCCTTGATGACACAAGGCTAGGGAGGTAGAAACTCACACAGGAAATTGAGGCCCATCAGGGGAGACCAATCCTTAACACTCTTCCCCTTGAGCTGGATAGCCCGGAGATGAGACCCATCAGGGGAGATAGATGCTTAACACTCCTCCCTGTGAGCTCCATAGTCTAGAGGGCTACGTTGGGGGGATGGGGTGGCCATTATGTCTGCCAACTCCGTTGACAGCTCTAATGTTATATCATCAGTAAGAGTGAAGTCAGGTACGTCCGCTGGAGATGCATCTTCCGGATGGTATGACGGAGAAGCAACCGATCTACGTGCCGTCGCCAAACTAAGCCATTTGCTGTCTGGCCAGAGTAGGAAACAGATCCTGTCTGGGCAATGCAACATCACAGGCTTCAGTCTAGTTCCAGGCCTTTTTTGGCCCAAAAAGCTCATGTAGGGGTTTCAGGAGCATTGCTAATTGTGGAAAAAACTTGCCATAATAGTTCAATAACCCTAAAAAAGAGCGAAGTTGGCTTATGTTCTGAGGTAGTGGAGCATCCATGATAGCCTTAACTTTGGTTGGAGACTTATGGAGACCATCAGCGTCAATTATATGTCCTAAATGTTCAGCTGAGGGCTGGAAAAACTTACATTTGTCTCTGTGAACACATAGACCATACTCTTCCAGTCTTTGCAGAGTAGCTTCCAAGTTCGTAAGGTGTTCCTCCTCATTTTTGCCCGTGACCAGGATGTCATCCAGATAGCACTGTACTCCTGATAAACCACTCAAAATCTGCTCCATTGCCCTTTGGAACAAAGCTGGGGCTGAAGTAATGCTGAAAGGTAAACAACAGTATCTGTACAACCGCTTATGTGTTACGATTGTCAACAACTCTTGAGATTCTTCTTCAACATGCATCTCTAAGTACGTCTGACTCAAATCAATCTTGCTAAATTTTTGTCCTCCAGCCAAACCTGCAAAGATGTCCTCAATGCGGGGAAGAGGATATTGTTCTGCACGTAACACTGGGTTGACAGTGACCTTGAAATCTCCACAAATCTGAATGAAGCCATCCTTCTTCACTATTTGGACAATGGGTGCTGCCCACCGGCTGTGAGTAACTGGCACTAAGACTTCCTCCTTGACTAACCGCTCCAAGTCTTTTCCCACCTTGGGTCTGATGGCAAATGGCACCATCCTGGCCTTCAAACATTTTGGTCGGCAATCAGGCTTTATATTTAATTTCACAGTGATTCTTTTCATGCTGCCTAAGTCTTCACCAAAAACAGCAGCGTGTTTTGTTAGTACCGCTGCTAGATTCATTTCTTCTTTAGTCAATTCATGCTTTTGTGACCTATTGAGTTGGATTTTCCTGATCCAAGATCTTCCCATTAGGGCTGGGTAATTCCCCTTCACCACAAACAGTGGTAGCTTTGTGGTCGGTCCATTGAGTTCTACTTTCACATCAATAGTACCCAACAGGGGAACAGTCTCCCCAGTATATGTCTTCAAAACAACTACTGTCGGCTTAAGTGGCAGATGTCTGAAGTCCTTCTCATACACAAAGTTATAAACTAATGAAACTGCTGCGCCAGTGTCCAGTTCCATGCATACAGGTTTGCTTTCCAACCCAGGTGTCACCCAGAATTTACGTGGGCCAGATGTTATAGACAAAACATGGAGGGAATCTTCATCTTCCGACTGGGTGTCAATATTATCACCTGTGTTCTGCTCTACTGCATGCAGAATTTCCCTCTTAGTCCGCCAAACCAATAGCCCATTTTTCTCAGGTCTGCCTCTTCTGTTTGGCTCATCCTTTGTTTGCAGGCACGTTCAATGTGCCCTCTCTTACCACATTATCAACACCGTAGTTCTTTAAACCAGCACTCTGATGTGAGGTGGCCCTGCTTCCCACACCAGTAACATGCCTGTCTCCCCAGTGCCCTGTGGGCAGGTTGTAGGGATACTTTATGTACACTGACCCTGATCTGTTGCGTGTCTTGGGTGACGCGTTCCATGGAGATTGCAATTTCCACAGCCTTCTGCAAGGTGAGTTCACCTTCAGTCAATAGGTGTTTCTGTGTTGATTCACTGTGCAGGCCACACACCAGCCTGTCACGCAGCATTTCCTCTAACATGTTCTTGAAGTCACAGTGTGCTGCCAGCTTCCGCAGAGCTGCTACAAACTGTACAACTGATTTACCTTCACCTTGGTTCCTTTGGTAGAACCTATACTTCTCTGCAATTACTAGTAGCTTTGGGGAAAAATGTGCTCCCAGAATTTCCACTAGGCCCCTGTAAGGTTTCTGCTCTGGCTTCTCTGGATAAGGCAAATCACATAGCAAATTATAAGTCTTAACTCCAATGACTGTTAGAAAAACTAGTACCTTCTTCTCATTAGTTATATTGTTTGCTATTACAAAATTTTGAAATCAGACTATATATGTCTGCCACGAAGCTGTCGAATGATCAAATGGTTCAAGGGTTGTAGTAAGTAAAGCCATGATGCTCTCTTGTGGTTATTGTTTGTCTCTTCACTTAACAGCAGGCAGATCAGCTTTCAGAATAGCCAGTCAGCCTTATCTCTTCTTTGTACTTAAGAACAGGCAGATCAGCTTTCAGAAAAGCCAGCTAGCCCTTAGGCAAACAGATCAGCTTTCACAGCTACAACCCAACCCCCAGGCAAGCAGTAAATAAAGTTTTGCTTCTTACATTGCATTCTGGTTTTCCACAGTTGCCAGGATTGTTGAGGGTAGCCAACTCCATCACATATCCCATCCTCTGTTGCCAGATGTAGAGTTTTAGGGGAAACTATAATCCAGTAATGAGAAGCAGCATATTCAGAGCTGTGTAAGCAGTATTTATTGAAAGAGAACTGAGAGAGAGAGAACCCGACAGACAGGGTTCCCTAGTACCTAAACAACCCTCCCATTTATCACTATGAAAACCCCAATGGCCCTAGGTAGTCCAAAACACCACAATAATACCCCAATGATGTGCCTCTGGGTGCTTCAACATGCAAGCAGCAAACAAACAACTTCCTCCAGATTGCATTCCTTAAGTGCAGGGGGCTGTGTGGTTAAATGCTCTTGCTCTTAAATCATATTCTGATTCTCGTTTAGGGTCATGTGTAATGTCTGGGACCAGGGACCTGTACTGGTTGTTCCCAGGTTGGTGGGACTTTTCCTATCTCTAAAATCTTTGGAACACATCTTGCATATTGTATGGATAGCATCTGCCATGTTGCCGGGGCTATGGAAACATAAAAAACCAGGTACGACTGTTCCAACTTCTCCTGCTTCTGCCATCACTGAAGACTCCGTTCAAAACCATCCTCTACCCTACCTGTCTCTGTGTTCAGGTGCAGTTTGTGCTAGATTTTTCATTAAGAAAGGAAGAAGACAAATAACGGCTCAATCCTTCTGGCAAGTGCAGGATTGGTCCCTATAGTCAGAGCAGCAGATTATTATAAAGATGATATGCTGGTGTTGGGCTGCATTCAGAGGTTAAATTGAGATAGGTTAGTTCTTTGAGCGCAGCTCACATCATTCAGTTACAGGTGTCTACGTGCCATAGCACACTGTAGCTCAGAGAGTCTTTAGCCTTAGCCTATCAGATCAGGGCACTTGGCCAATGCCCCCTCTGTGCCGTGACCGTGGCTATATAGGTGACCATGATCCTGACCCTCCCAGTTCCCTTTTCCGCCCTCAGCATTGGTTTTAGATTAGCCAAAACTTGCAGAAGCAAGTGGCTGTCTTTCTTTTGTATAAAAATTATAATGATGGACTTTAAACCATGTCTGGTGTGTTCCAAGGCTTTTCCACTTGATGATCCTCATGAGAAACGCCTTGCATGCCTGGGTGAGTCTCATCTCCCAGTGAACTGCTCTGTTTGCCAGTCCTTTAAACACAGGACTCGCAAGGACAGAGACCGGCATTTATGCACTCTTGCTGAGGACCGCGCGCCCACCTCTGATGCCACCTGAGCCACTAGTGCTCCGCCAGCACCCCAAGCAACTCCTGCACCAGAGTCTCAACACCAACCCATGGCGCAGAGTTCAAAGCCCTGGTCGGTTTCCTCTTCGGTACCGCCACGGCACCGTTCACCTATGTCGCTGAGTTCCCTTTCTGGTGAACCAGCATAGGCGCTATCTTCGGTACCATTGACACCGTGACCCCCAGCAAAGACTTGGGCTCAGTGCCAAGATCTGGCTCCAGTACTGGCTAAGAAGGCCAGGTGGAAGTCTACACTGGTTCCAGTAACCGGAGAGCAGTCGACGCAAAGATCAGTACTGCCCTCAAGCCCAGTACTGTCAAGCCCTCTACCGGCATCGTAAAATGGGGCTGACAGCTGCTCCAAGGCTCTGTCTTCTCAGCACTCGTCTTGTGAAGCCTCAGTACCGTGTTCTCAGGGCTCCAGAATAAGGAGGTCCAGCTCGTCCTCATCATCTCCTTCCTCTGCCCCTTCCTCTGATTCTCCCAAAATGGCTTTGGGAGCTGGAGAACGGGAGGGTAGGCATCGTTGGAAGTGCTCCCTGATGCCTGTGTCATGGAGGAAGAAGATCCCATCGGCCCCAGTACAGACTCTGCGGCCCAGTTCCTCTGGTACCACTAAGACCTCAGGCGGGGGCCGTTCCTCTCCATGCCATGCCATGACCAGAAATTCTTTTAATGACTAGTCTCACGAGTAGCTAGACAGGACGGCTGATGACAGCTCAACTTTGTGGCACCATTTGGCACTATCTCCACCTCGGACCCTGGATTCCTCGGATATTTCTGATGACGAGCCCGATCCTGACTCTATATGGTGCAGTAGATCCTGAGCCCCTTCGTCTTCACTTCCGGACGAGTACACTTTCCGAAGGCCTGTGGCCTGTAAGGACGATTCCCATGCCCAGCAGGCTTTACTCCAGTGCATGGCAATGAATCTAAATATAGAACCTGAGGTGGTCCAGGAGGAAACTGACCCTCTCTTCGATGTGGGAGAAAACATCCCACCAGCCAAGGTATTTGTCCCTCTCCATGAAGGGGTATATAGAATTGCCAAGGTGTGATGGCAGATTCCGCCAGTGTTGAAAGCGGTGGTTTGCAAATATCATGACCCCAGAACAAGTTTGCGTTCCTCTTCCAGCACCTTATGCCGGGATCATTGGTAGTTGACGCAGTAAATCAGAAAGAGAGACAGACCAGCTGAGCTCCGTTCCTAAGAACAAGAAAGCTAGAAAGCTCAACTTGTTGAGCAGGAAGGTTTATGCCACGACAGCTCTACAGCTGCATATCTCCAACCATCTGGCCTTTATGATGAGATATGCCTTCAACTTCTGGCAAGCCATGGAAGGGTTCCATGACCTTATCCCCAAAGATCGCCTCAGAGATTATGAGGTGATGAGTGAAGAAGGGGCATAGGTCTCTAAAGACACCCTCATGGCTACTTGGGACGCATCAGACACAGCCTTGCGTCCTGTGGCTTCCGCCGTGGTGGTGCTTCGCTCTGCCTGGCTTCAGGGCTGTGGCCTATCTCCAGAGATGCAGCTCATCATCAAAGACCTGCCATTTGAAGTCCCTGACATCTTTGCCGAATCCATAGACACCAAGGTACATGGCATGAAGGACTCAAGAGCTACCCTCAGATGGCTGGGAATGTACACCCTGCAATCTACCCGGTGCTCCCTTAAACCCCACCAGCCCTTGCAACAGCAGCTGCAGCAGTTAAAACAGCAAATCCAGATGCAAAGTGCTCTTCCTCTGTCCTACCAATTTCCCCAATGACATCTTGGGGACTTGGGTAGGGACAAGACCCACTTGAGCAAGGATGGGAAGTCCCACACCTCACAGTCTAGTAGGCACGGGCAGGGTACTGACCGCTTGTCTGGAAGGAAGCTGTGGTTTTGACAGTTACCCTGAGGGGAGTGAATGCACAGCCTTGACCCCAATCTTCACCAACCACCTGCACTGCTTCATGCACCACTGGGCCAACATCACAACCAACCAGTGGGTCCTTGAGATCGCAGTGGAAGGGTATCACATACAGTTTCATTCAGCTCCTTGGGCCAGAAAACCGCCCCCTTGTCCAAGCCTCGGGAACTGAGAACTAGATCTCCTGCTCGAGATGGAATGTGAGAAGCTCCTCTCCGTCAGGGCCATAGAAAGGGTCCCAAAGAGGGAGTGGGGAAAAGGGTTCTATTCCTGTTAGTTTCTGGTCCCCAAACCCAATGATCAGACCCATTTTTGATCTCAGAGCCTTAAACAAATGCATAAGGAAAATAAAGTTCCGCATGGTTTCCCTGTCACAGATCATTGCCTCTCTGTCTCCCAGGGATTGGTTCACAGCTCTCAACCTCAAAGATCCTTACTTTCACATAGCAATACGTCCCTATCACAGAAAGTACCTAAGGTTCATTGTGGGAGGAAATCACTTCCAGTTTACATTGCTCCTCTTCGGGATCTCTCTGGCCTCCAGGGTATTCACAAAGCACATGGCGCCAGTAGCAGCGTTCTTGCACCAGTGGGGCATAAGAATTTACCTCTATCTAGATGATTGGTTAATACATGGGGAATCGAGAGCTCAGGTGAAGCTCCATGTCAGAGCAGTAACCCAACTGTGTGGGTACCTGGACCTCTGCATAAATCAAGAAAAGTCAGAACTCTGCCCGTCCCACAGCATAGGGTTCATAGGAGCTCTCAGATGCTCGCAAAGGGACAGCCTCTCTGCCCACTTCAAGATTTCAGTCCACCTGCACCATCATTACGGAGCTGCAGGAGTCTTAAGTGACCACAGCCCATCACTGCCTATAGCTGCTCGGGCACGTGGCAGCCTCTATCTCCATGATTGGGACGGGGCGCCTGAGAATGAGGACCTTCCAGGTCTAGTTCTCCACGGTGTTCTGCCTATGGAGGGACTCCCTATCCAAGGTACAGTTAGTTCCCTGAGACATCCTGGGGACACTACAGATTTGGAAGAACCCCAGCTTTGCAATGGGGGGGGGAATTCCCTTCAAAATGCTAACGCCCACTGTAACACTGATAACTGATGCCTTGGACTCAGGGTGGGGGGCCCACATCTCAGGGGGACTTTCCACCCAGGGTTGTTGGTCCCATGAGGACGGTCTTCTTCACATAAATGTGAAGGAACTGTGGGCTAACAGATTGGCTTGCATGACCTTTCTGGACAACATACAGAGCAGGTTGGTTCAGATTCTAATGGACAATACCGCAGCCATGTTCTACACGAAGCGGCAGGGAGGGGTCCACTCCCCAACTCTTTGCTAGGAAACGTGCAAACTTAGGAAGTTAGCTCTGAGACACAATTTCACCCCGCTGGCTGCACACCTACTGAGAGTGGAAAATAGGCTGGCAGACTCGATCAGCAGAAAGCCCCTAGTGGATCACAAGTGGTCGCTCCACAACATGGTGTTCGCTCACCTGGTATGCAAATGGGGTACATGCCAGATAGACTTGTTTGTGACACGGAGGAGCCGCAAGTGTTAGCAATTTTGCTCCCTCAGGGGTCGGGAGGAGGGGTCTCTCAACAATGCCTTCCTCATCAGCTGGTCAGGCCCTCTGCTGTATGCCTTCCCACCGGTCCCGTTAATACACAGAGTTCACTTGAAGATCAGGATGGACGGAGCAAACATAATATTAATAGCTCCAGACTGGCCCAGACAACACTGGTTTTCGCTCCTACAGGACCTGTCCACAGAGACCCCACTCTGCCTCCCCCTGCGAGTGGACCTTTTGACACAGGAATGGGGGCGCCTGCAGCACCGAAATCCAGGTCACCTGCACTCTACAGCCTGGAGACTCCTTGGCTCAACGAGCAGGAAAAGCTCTGTTTGGACAGGGTTAGGAAAGCCCTGGTTGGTAGTAGAAGACTGTCCACCAGGTCCACCTATACAGCCAACTAGAAACAGTTTTCCATCTGGGCTTGGGGTAAAGGAGTAGACCCTGCATGGGCCCCTCTACACCTAATCCTTGACTACCTGCTAGACCTTAAAGACACAGGCCTCTCTCTTTCCTCGCTGAGAGTCCACCTAGCAGCAATCTCATCTCTCCATGAAAAGGAAGATGGGGCCCCTGTTTCCTCCCATCCTACTTCCACTAGGTTCCTGAAAGGGTTCAAAAGGCTTTTCCCACAACCCCATGAACCCATCCCTTCTTGGGACCTTAATGTGGTACTACGAGCATTAATGGAGCCCCCCTATGAACCCTTAGACTTGTGCACCCTACTGGTCCCCTCTTGGAAGGTGGCCTTCTTAGTAGCAATCAAGGGTTTCAGAGCTGATGGCTCTTTCCTCAGAACCCCCATATATGAGGTTCTTCCCCAGTGAAGTGGCCATCCTTCCTCCCTAAGGTGGCTACTCCCTTCCACCTCAATCAGGAGATTTGCTTGCCAGTTTTTTATCCAGACCCTCAGGTTACAGAGAACCAGAGGAGGTGGGATACCCTGAATGTGAAGAGAGCGCTCCTTACATACAATGAGAGCACACATCCATTCCGCAAGACATCCCAACTCTTTGTGGCGGTCACTGAACACAAAAGAGGTCTTCATCACAGTCAATTTCCAAATGCATAGTAAACCGCATCTAAGACTGCTATGGAAGATCAAATATGCCCCTTCCTGGGACTGTTAGAGCCCATTCTACAAGGGTCAAGTGTCGTCAACGGCTTTCCTTGCCAAAGTCCTGATCCAAGAGATCTGCAGGGCAGCTACGTGGTCATCAGTACATACTTTCACTACGCACGACACTATCATCCAACAGGCTAGAGAGGACGCCACATTGGGCAGCACCATAGTCAGTGTGGGCAAATTGTAACTCCTCCCACCATCCTTGGGTATGGCTAGCAGTCACCTGTAACTGAATGATGTGACAGTGCTCAGAGAAGAATGTTGGGTTACTTGCCAGTAACTGTCCTTCTTCGAGATGGGCTGCTCACATACATTCAGGCCCCACCGCCCCCCCCCCAGCTCTCCCTGCTCACAGAGTTGGTGAAGGTATAAGAGACCGGGAGGGTCAGGGTCACAGTCACCTATATAGCCACGGTCGTGGTACAGAGGGGGCGTTGGCCGTATGCCCTGACCTGACAGGCTAAGGCTAAAGACTCTCTGAGCCACCATGCGTGGCAGCACGTAGACACCTGTAACTGAATGTATGAGAGTAGCCCATCTTGAAGGACAGTTACTGGTAAGTACAGGGCCATCCTTAGGGGGGTGTGGGGCCCTGGGGGAATCACTCTCTGCGGGGCCCCCACCCACCCCAGCACTGGGGGGCAGGGCTGGCCAGCCCAGGGGAATATCTGACAAGGAACATCATTCCCTAACCCCTCTAGGTTCCTGTTGCTAAATATCAGGAGCCAAGAAGCTCCACACATAGGAGTAGGAGGGAGGGTGATGGATCATACTGTCCCTTGGACTTCCAGCCCTGCCCCTCCCATGATCTTTGCTGTTATCCTTGCCTTCCCCACAATCTTCTGAGTGGCAGCATGAGAGTGGGGAGCTGGGGAGGATAGAGTGGGGTGTCAAGAGAGTTAGAGAAGTGCAGCTGGGTGGCAGGCACCAAGGAAGGCAGCATAGCATCTGCAATTTCCCATGCTGTTCCTGCCCTAGGCCAAATGCCTGGACATGCTGCAGGGCAGAAAATTTAAAAAGGCTCTGGCCTTGTCCCAGCTTACAGGTGCATGCAAACCAGGTGGGGAAAGTTAGGGAACCCCTGAGGCAAACAAGTCTATTTCACTCAGGATGGGAAAAGCAAGAAGGATCCACCCAGAAAGAAAAGGAACAAAATACAAGATGAAAGTCATGTCTGATCACCAGCCACATACAATGATCACGCAGGAGCTCTGAGGAAGCAAGACACGGGGAGTTCCATAGATTTACTTGAGAGTCACCAAATATAAAAGATGGGTAAAAAGATGAAAACTTACCCAGTATCTGTGGTAGAAAGAGCAGGCAACACTGATTGTCACCTACTCACCCTGGGATGGGTAGGGAGAATTCAAACATCAAGAGATTAGTTTAAAAACACAGTATAATCTTGCCTCCCCCCCCCAAAGGACTTATTTTTGCCATTCTTGTGATTTTTGATCTCTTGAAATTGGCAACAATGTATAAATTAATACCATATCCTTCACTCAAGGAATTCCTTTCCCTAACTGTATGCTTTGTGCTACTGTAGCAGGCTTCTGTAGCCACAATGTAGGGCCACAGAGAGAGAGAAAATTAATTGAACGTACCTTTTAAAGTATCTGTTAGGCAACACTGTATCTGTTCTTTAATATCATAACTGAAATAACTAGCTCAGTTTAATAGACATTGTAACCAATGTCCAACAAAGCTTGATGTTGTAAATTTAGAACTCTATTTTGTACTCTTGATAAAACTTCTTTTAGGTGTATACTCTGGAATTTCATTTAAATGTGTGAACAAGATGTGTGCATGAAGGGTGTGTGTGATGGAATCAGTCAATACCAGCCTGTCCTGATGAAATGCAAGTACTACCTTATTGGCTAAGTGATGCAAACAACTCCCACAAAAGTGAGGGTCCACCCCAGAAAGAAAAGAAGAAAACACAAAGTCATGTCTGTAAATGGCTGGTGATCAATGATCACAGAGGATCCCTGGCCCAGCTTGCCCTCCAGCCTCACCACTTGGCTGGGGGGGGGGTGTCCTTGGCCTGGCCTGCCTGCCATCCTCTTGCCTGGCCACGAACCCAGCATTACCCAGGGCCCAGAGGGGCATGTGTGACGGTGTGCACCCTGGGTTATGATCTACATGATTTTCCTGTTCACTTGTACACTGGAATTGTATGATTTGCTGCCAATTGCACCATGCAATGTTTCTGTGTGGATGCTAATAACTTATTCTACATGATTTCTATGATGATATGTTTCCTACAACTTCATACGTGTGAACAAACATGTAACATGCCTTCTATGGCTCAGGGATAAGGAACGAGACAGAGGTCTCTCCCAGCAGCAGTGAACCGGAAAGAGGCAAAGGTAGCTAATGGAGATGTCTGTGAAGAGACAAAAGAATCACCTCAGCCCTGTAAAGGGAGGGGCTGAGGGGTTTGGAAACAAAGACTGAGACAAGCATCTGATGAAGTGGGATTTTCATGAAAGTTCATGTGAAAAATAAATCTGTTAATCTTTAATTGCCACACGACTCCTTGGGGGTTTTTTTGTTTTTGTTTTTGTTTGTTTTGTTTTGTTTTTCCTTTTTTTTTTTTGCTGGACTAGACTAATACGGCTATCCCTTTGGAAATTGAGACCTGGAGGTTTTAAAAGGTTTTTTGAGCTGGGACTCTCCATCTTGAAACAACTCCAAGCAAGATATGAGCCCTGCCTGGCCTCAAGCAGAGACTGTGCAAACATCTAACAGCCAAACACCTTGAGCTAAACTTGTTTGGTCTATGAGGTTAGTTTAAGTAGAAGTATTAAGTTAGCATGTGTGGTTTCTCCTGACTTACTTATACTGTGATTCTACCATGCTTGGCTATATTCTCACTTAGAATTATAATCTGATCAATAAACTAGTGGTTGTTTTACCTAAAGCTGTGTGATCTTTAGAGGGTGTGAGTGAAGAAGGCTGGGCACAATCCATTTCTTTGTTAAATGGACGGACTTGAGCATGTGGTGTTTGGGAGTGGTTCCTAACCTCTGTAGACAGGGGCCCCTGGTGTAGTAACAGGGGCCGGGGGTGCTTGCTGGAGGACCCACGCTTGGGTAGCCAGGGGGCATACACCCCCTGCCTGGGACTGACTGCATGCAAGAGGCTGGAGTGGACTGACTCAGGAGTGAGTGGTCACTTGGCAAAGCGAGATGAATCAGGGTTCAGGGGTGGGAACTGGGAGGTCACAGCAGCACACTGAATGGGATCTGGGGAGCAGTCTGTCACAGCATGATCCCTGATCTACCTGCCCCCCACTAGCCCAGCACCCTTGTCCCCCTCCAGGCGCAGGGTCCCACCAGACTCCCCCAAGTACTTACCTGGCTGTGTGTTCCCTGGGCTGGTGCTGGGGGTGTCTGCTGGAGGAGGAAAGGGTTAAACCTCCCTCTGCCCTCCAGCTAACTGCTCAGCTGGAGGCTCCAGAGGGAGGGGCTGCAGGCAGCCCAGCTACTCACCTGTGGAGCAGCCTCTGAGTGAGCCTGTGTCTGCCGGCCAAAAACATCTGGGACTCACTGAGGGAGATGTGGGACTCCTGCCGATCCCAGCCATGGGGGGGGGGGGGGGGGGGGGGCGCCGCGGGGGTCCTCCAAAGCGCGGGTCCCACATCAAATGTCCCATTTGACCTACCCTAAGGATGGCTCTGCCAGGTCCCACCGGAGGATTTTCTTATTCACCACCCGAGGCCAAGCCCCCAGGTGATGGAAGCCATGTTAGGGCATGTAAGCCAACCCTCCCTGGATCCCATGCCAAGATCCAGAGAGGCAAGACAACTAGATATCATGGGCAGGAAGGTATACTCAACCTCTGCCTTCTAGCTCCGGATTGTGAACCACCAGGAGCTGGTGGGAAAGTATACCCTAGATATCCGGGCAGGGGCATCGCTGGTGCTGGGCACTCCAGGGCACATGCCCCAAATCCCAGTGCCAGTGCCCTGGATCTCCTGCCCAATTGGGCCGGAAATCCAGGGCCCAGCCGCCCATAGCCACGGCAGCCCCGTTCCCCCCGGGGATCTGGGGCCTGGCCACCGGCAGCTGCGGTGGCCCCGTCTCTGGCCAAGGATGTGGGGCCTGGCCGCCCACGGCAGCGTGATGGTGCCTGGCCCTGTCCCCAGCCAGGGAGTGGGGCCTGGGCCCATAGCCTGGGTCCCTCCCCCAGCCAGCGACACCCCTCTATCCGGGAGTCCTTAAGGAGATTCAGGGACATCCTCCCACAGGAGCATAGGGAGGACTATGACTCCCTCATAGAAGAGGGCACTCTGGCATCCCAGGACTCATTCTTGGCTGCATGGGATGCTTTGGGTATGGCCAGTTGGGGCGTAGCCTTGGCCACCATGATGGCTATGTCTACACACAGTTTTGTTATTTCGAAAGAAGCTATTTCGAAATAACTTATTTCGAAAGAACCTGTTATTTCGAAATAACTTGTTTCGAAATAACAAAACTGTGTCCTCGAAATAAGGGAGCGAAATAGCAGGTCCACAGTGTGGACCTGCTATTTCGCTTCCTCTGGGGGCTGCAGGCACCCACAGGGTGCAGTGC
>ML681990.1:18321004-18541817 GCA_007922195.1 Podocnemis expansa
AAAACGAGGTTTAGCTTATTTCGAAAAGCGCACGGCTATTTCGAAAGAAGCGGTTTGCTTCTTTCGAAATGGCCATGCGTCGTGTGGCCATGCCATTCCTTATTTCGAAACAACCTCTGTTGTTTCGAAATAAGGAGTGTGTGTGGACATACCCGATGACACATGCGGCGTGGTTGCATGAGGCAGGCCTGCCTCAAGATACACAACAAGCTATTCAGGACCTCCCCTTCGACGGTCATTCGCGGAGGAAACAGACCTCTTGCTTCGTGGTGCTAGGGACCCAAGATCAGCCCTCCGATCTTTGGGCATGCTCCCCTCATGGATGCCCAGTCACCCTCCTAGTCCGCGCCAATGCTGAGAATGCCATAGGCACCCAACAAGGCATTCTTTGCCACGTGGGAGGCAGGATCAACCCCTCAGGGATCCAAGATCCCCCTCCCCATGGGGAACTTCCCCCTAAGATGCCATGACCCTCACCTGAGAGGCCTCTCCTGGTGCCCCCCCATCCCTTCCTTAATAACCCCTCAGAAATCAGTGGCAGAGACCCTATACCTGCAGCTAGGGGGCAGAGAGCACCATTCCTGAGTTCATAGACTGGCTCCCCCCATACCAGAGGGATGGATGACCTATCTTGGGCAACCCTATCCCCCACGCTGGGTTCTTTTTTTCATCAATCCTTGCCCTCCCAGCTGACTGGTTCCAGGCCTGCAGACTGGCACCGGGGGTTTAGGTCAAATCACCCCCTCATTCTCTTCTGGGGTTTTTATACTTCCTAGCTAGATACACTTGGGTGTCCTGTTGGTCCTAAGGTATATGAATGTGTTCTTGTTTCCTCCCTCTTCACTGTTCTTCATCTATTCACAAATCCCTGGTGACTCCAGACATTTGAAACTTCATTTCATCCAGACCCCCTCCACTCGCATAGAGACTGGGTCAGCTTCAATCCTAAATGCTTCTATGTGGCGGCCATGTCTTCCACCTGGCAGTCATAATTCTGTTCTCTCAGACATCAGGACCACACCCCAATGATCTCAAGTGCTGGTCAGTGGAATACATTTCTAGCACCTTCTAGCCCTGTGTCTGGAAATCTAAGGGCCCCTTTATTTGGCTCTCCCGTTACTGTGAAAGAAGAAGTCAACAGAATATCCCCAACCCCTCCTAACCATCATGGACTAGCTGGGTCACCCTGCCACCGTGATCCTAGACAACGCCCACCCATAGTTTGGCGTATGGTAAAAATTTTCCCCCATCCCGTAAGGGCATAGTGATCAGTCTTCCACTCTCCCTTTCAAACTACTTAGCTTCTAACAGCAGGAAACAGTGACCAAGGGGCTCTGATGCTAGTCAATCAGCCCCCACAGAGATGAACCCCACAAGCCTGCCCCCAAACAAGGCCCTCCATAAACCCCTTTTCTCACCCCACTAAGGGTTCCATGGTCCCCCATGGGAGACCCAATGGCTTCCAGGGCCTTAAGGGAAGTTCTTCCCGGTTAAGTGTGGTGGGGCATCCCTGTCCTCAGAGGTAACCTACATAGGTATCTCCCCATCTCATACGTCTTCCCCAAGACCCTTAGTTGTTGGGCTTATCACAACGTGTGGCAGTATGTGCCCTAATGTCTGTGAACAATGTTCTTCCACCTAACGTGCAAATGGACTCCTTTTCTCTGGGTGGTATTCCCCTTTCCATGCCCCACTCCTCGAGGAGCTGGGACTCTTGTCAGCCCCCTTCTTCCATCTCTCCCTCACACGGACTATCAGGTCTCAGACTTCCATGACTGTGGCTAAAAGAGGGATTAAGGCACTTAGGCATTTACAATTGTAGGCCTAAGGGGGACACCTCACCCATCCCCACCTCTCACAGTCATGGGGGGTGACCAGTGTGAGGAGATAGCCTCCTTCATATTCCAAGGAAAGCCTTGAGACACCATTTGGCTCACTTCTGTGTTCTAGCCTTACCCAAAGGTAAGTGATTTACACAGTTTTTCCCAGGTCTCATCCCTTTTCGACCCTATGGTGTTCTGCTCTTTAATCCCTAAAGGCCACTAGGGATCTTGCATTCCCTGTACACTCACTGCAGAGGTCTAAGGGGAATCCTGTTAGTGCAGTTCTTAGTTCCCTTTGCTCACATTGCAAGAGGAGCCTTGGGATATGAGAGGGTCAGCTTCTGAATCACTTACTGACACTCTCCTTTATTTCTTGTTTTCTTAACTACCTTGGGTCTTGTTCCCAGTGCCTAGGGGTCTGCTTGCATTCTCGCGGTGGAAAGGGCAGGTACTGGAACAGAAAATCTCTCTTTCCCTTCTTGTTTCAGTATTTTACATAGGCCACCATTCAGTTTTTTCCTTCCCTTGCCAGGTCAGAGACAGTTCTGCTTCCCAGGGAAGGGCAACATCGAGTCCATTCGCATAGACCAGGTGTAGCCAAACTGTGGCTTGTGAGTCACGTATGACTCTTCAGAGAAAAGTGTGGCTCGCAGAAGAGCATGGCAGGGAAGGGCTGCATGGTCAGAGACAAGGGGGAGAAGTGAGGCATGGTCAGGAACAAAAGAGAAGCAGTGGCATGGTCAGGGACAGTGGGGGAAAGCGGCAGGATGGTCGGACCCAGCAGGGAAATGGCGGCATGGTCTGGGATGGTGGGGGAGAAGCACGGCATCGTTGGGGACAGGAGAGAAGCAGCAGCATGGTAAGAGACAGCAGGGAAGCAGCAGCATGGTTGGAGCTGGCAGGGACGTGGCAGCATGCTCAGAGATGGGGGGTGGAGAAGGGTGGCATGGTCAAGGAAGCCGCCGCATGTTTAGCTTTTTTCATAGGGCCCTAATGCAGTTTACTCGTTAAAATAAAATCGTGATTTACAAGTCCTAAACATGAGGTAGAATAATAAGAAATGAAAACATGAAGGAGAATATTTTAAAACTGAATGTAAATTACTTTCAAGTTTTGGTACAACTTACTGCAATGAAGCATTGTATTCTACAATAAAATTTGTTAAATCAGAACATTGTGCAATACTTAGAGATCAGCACCCGAGAGAGCTTTTATGTACTGCATTGACAAGTTACTGCACAGATTTTGAAACACTTGCCACTAGCCTGCAGCGTTCTACATTCAGCAACAGCTAAGTTTTTACTATATAGGCCTAGTTTTCATGGTAACCTTAAGTAATTATTAGAATCTGGCATTAGTAGGATCAATATTTGCCCTATTTTTATGATAAAATTAAAATGCACAATGAATTTTAAGCTTAGTAATTTTGGAGTAGGTAAAAGTATGTGATTATATGCCTCAGTGTGACTCTCAAAGGTTTAATAATCAACTTGTATGGCTTGTCAGTTCCATAAGTTTGGCCACCCCTGGTCAAGTAGGTGACTCAGTTCCCCTTTGGAGGACGAGCCTGCATCATTGCAAGCCTCAGCACCATCATCAGCCAGAACGCCTTGCTCCTCGGACAACTCAGACAATAAACCCAACCCCAGCACTGTGTGGTACCGCAGTCTGCAGATCACAAATTCCTTCTTATTCTCCTGATGAAGCTACCTATCAATGACCTCTGTCATACAGCGATGACCCTCGTGCCCAACAGGACCTACTTAGATGCATGGCAACAAATTTGAACTTGGACCTGGAGATCATAAAAGAACAGTGCAATCCCCTATTTGACTTGAGGGATGCAGCCCCACCAGCTAAGGTATCAGTTCCACTGCATGAAGGGGTATATATCATCGCAAAGGCACAATGGATAACTCCATCCTCCATTTCCCCTGTGTCCAGAGTTGTGGACCAGAGATACCATGTCCCTGCTGAGAAATTTTCCTTCCTCTTCAGCCACCCTATTCTGGGCTCCCTGGTGGTAGATGTGGTTAACCATAGAGCGAAACAGGGTCAACCTAGCTCCACTCTGAAAAATGAGGCAAAGAAACTTGACCTTTTCAGTAGGAAGATTTATTCCACCTCAGCTCTTCAGCTCTGCATAGCAAATCACCATGCCCTCATGCAGAGGTATGCCTTCAACCTCTGGAGGGCACTAGAAAGATTTTGTGATGCGATTCCCAGGGAACACCTCAGGGATTTCAAGACACTGGTTGAGGAAGGAGTATTGGTTGCCTGCCACATGTTAATGGTGTCGGGGGATGCATCTGACACTGCTTCCCACAACATAGCCTCAGCTGTGTCTATGCGCTTGTTGGCTTGGTTACAGAGCTCTGGTTTGTCACAACAGATGCAGCAAATCATTCAGGACCTTCCTTTCAAAGGCCCAGCCCTGTTTGCAGAATCTACTTATTCTAAACTGCATGGGATGAAGGACTCTAGGGCCACCCTAAAATCCCTGGGCATGTATGTCTCACAGGAAGTTAGATGTTCCTTCAGGTGCCAGCAGCCCCAGCAACAATCCCAACAGCTGCAGCAGCAAAATCAAGTGCAGAGGTCTTACCAACAGCCTGAGCATTCATATGGGGGCCTGGAGAGGAAAAGGAACCAGGTGGGTAAGTGCTCAAAAACCAACCCTCAGTCCAGACAACCCATCAAGGAAACAACAGCTCCCAATCGGTTGGGCAAAAACAGCATTTTTGACAAACAGCTAGAGGGTCCCTGTTCCCCTACTCAGCCCCTATTATTCAGCAACCATCTGGCCCAATTTCTACCTCAGTGGGCCGGCATCACAACCGACTGTTGGATTTTGGATACCATATCCAAAGGATACTCAGTTCAGTTCAAATCCATACCCTGAGACAGGAACCCTCCCCCTTGTTCTCATGGGGACCCAGAGCTAGATCTGCTACTACAAAGAGAATGCAAAAAGCTATTCTTCCTAGGGGCCATAGAAAGAGTCCCAAAGGGTCAACGGGGGAAAGGGTTCTACTCCCGTAATTTCCTAGTTCCCAAACCAAATGGCGACCTGAGACCCATCCTAGACCTCAGGGTACTGAACAAGCATCTAAGGAAAATAAAATTCCATATTGTTTCCCTTTCGCAAATCATCCCTGCTCTGGATCAGGGGAATTAGTTTGTGGCCCTCAACTTAAAAGATGCTTACTTTCACATAGCGATAAGGCAAAGGCACAGAAGCTTCCTCAAATTTGTGGAGGGAAGGGACCACTACCAATTCACATCCCTCCCATTTGGGCTCGCCTTGGCCCCAAGGGTTTTCACAAAATGTGTGGTGGCAGTAGCAGCACATCTGCGGAGGCAGGGCATAAAGATTTACCCATACCTTGAGGACTAGTTAATACAAGGGAGGTCCAAGCATCAGGTTCATCACAACATCAACATGGTAAAAAGGCTGTGCAATCACTTGGGGCTTTGCATAAACCAAGAAAAATCAAAGCCCATTCCAACCCACAAAACAGAATTCATCGGAGCCCTACTGGACTCCAACAAGGGCAAGGCATCACTTCCGCAATTGAGATTTCAGTCCATGTGTTCCATCATCTCAGAACTTCACAGGACCCAGGTCACCACAGCCACCTGGTGCCTGCAATTATTGGGCCACATGGCAGCTTCAACCTCAGTAATAAGAACAGCCCAACTGAGAATGAGGCTGTTCCAGCTCTGGGTAGCCTTGGTCTTCCATCCCAAGGGACACCCCTTGAACAAGGTACTGTCAGTTCCCTGCGAGGTCCTAGAAACCCTCAAAATATGGCAGGACACGCTCTTTGCCAGGGGTGGGATTCCCTTTGAGACCTCGAATTCCACAGTGACTCTGATCACAGATGCATCGGACATGGGTTGGGGGGCACACATCTCAGGGGGCCTCTCAGCCCAGGGGACATGGGCCATCAAGCACAGGCCCCTTCACATAAATGTGAAAGAACTCAGAGTCGCTTGCCAGGTTTTTCTGGACCTGATAACAGGGAAAACAGTCCAGGTTCTAATAGACAACTCAATAGCCATGTTTTAGACAAACCAACAGGAAGGGGTGCACCCCCCAGCCCTCTATGTGGAAGCCACCAGCCTTTGGGAACTTGCTCTCAAACACGACTTCACCCCAATAGCAGCCCACTTGCTGGGGGTGGACAACAGTGCAGCGCATTCACTGAGCAGAACCTTCCTGTCACACCACGAATGGTCACTGCACAAGGAGGTGATGTCCCTCATCAACAGCCAGTGGGGTATACCACAAATGGATCTATTTGCAACATGTCAGAATTGGAAGTGTCAACAATTCTGTTCCCTCAGAGGCCGAGAGAAGGGCTCGAATGCAGACACCTTTCTGATCTCATGCGGGGGGGGGAGCCCTCTGATGTACACTTTCCCTCTGATTCCCCTGATCTACCAGGTACTCCTAAAGATAAAGAGGGATGGAGCGGATATGATACCGATAGCTCCAGACTAGTCCAGAGAACACTGGTTATCAATCCTGCAAGGCTTGTCAATAGATACCCCATTTCGCTTTCTGCTCAGAGACTACTTATTAATGCAGAACTCTGGCACACTATGGCACCCAAACCCAAGATTGCTTCACCTGACAGCATGAAGGCTTCATGGCTAAATGACTGAGAGACTCTGCTCTGAAAGAGTTAAGGAAATACTGGTGGGCAGTAGGAGACCCTCCACAAGGGCCACCTATGCAGGTAAATGGAGGCATTTTTCCCTTTGGTCCAGGGAAAGAGAGGTGACACCAGAGTCAGCCCCCATCCACTTGATATTGGACTATCTTTTCACTTTCAAGGATAAGGGCCTATCAACTTCCTCTCTATGGGTTCACCTAGTGGCAATTTCATCCTGTCATAAGAAGGTGGAAGGGGTCCCAGTCTTTTCCCACCCATTCTCCGCTCATTTCCTGAAGGCTATTGGCAGGATATACCCACAACCTAGAGCCTCCATTCCTTGGTGGGACTTAAACGTGGTGCTCCAATGCCTGACAGAGCCCCTATATGAACCCTTGAACTCATGTACCTTCTTAGTCCTCTAGTGGAAAGTGGGCTTTCTGGTGGCCATAACCTCTGCAAGACAGGTCTCAGAGCTCAAAGCCCTCTCCTCAGAACCCCCATATACACAATTCTTTGTAAACTAGGTGCTGTTATGCCTGTATCCTTCATGTCTCCCGAAGGTGGTCTCACCATTCCACCTGAACCAGGACATTTGCCTCCTGGTATTTTTTCCGGGCCCTCAGGTCATGGAAAAACCAAAGAAATTGGCACACTGCTGGATGTCAGATGGGAGCTCCTGACGTATATTGAGCGCATGCACCAGTTCCACAAGTCCTCTCAACTCTTCGTCACCATTGCAGAGAGGAAAGACAGCAATCAGTGACAACACAGTGCATTTCCAGATGGCTAGTGAACTGTATTAAAGACCGTTACAGAAGGTTGGGTACACCCCTCCCAGGGAGAGTCTGGGCAGCCCACTCAACTAGAACCCAGGCTTCTTCTCTGGCCTTCTTGGCACAGGTCCCAATCCAGGAGATCTGCAAGGCAGCCACATCATCATCGGTGCATACTTTTGCAACACACTATGCTATCGTCCAACAGGCAAGAGAGGATGCCGCAATGGGCAGAGCCATACTCATGGGCAAGCTGTTACTCGCCCACCATGCTGGGTATGGCTAGCAGTCACCTGTAACTGAATGATGTGAGCAGCGTTCGAAGAAGAATGGTGGGCAGGGGTGTTGCTGCTCTGGGGAATGACCCGGGACATGGGCCCAGGCCCTGCCCCTTGTCTGCATGCCACACCCCCTGCCCACAGACCATGCCCCCAGCCGGGGTCAGGGCAGGGAGCGGCAGCTGCGGCTGTGGGGTCACCCAGCCTTTGAAGGGATCAGAAGCAGCTGCCGCTGCCATGGGCAGCTGAGCCACAGATCCCCAGCCGGGGACAGGGCGGGAGCGGCCACTGCAGCCGCGGGCAGCTGGGCCCCAGATCTCCGGCCAGATCCAGCTGGAGACCAGGAGAGGTGGGGACCTTCTAGGACCCAGGACACTGGCACCGGCATTCGGGGCACGGACCCTGTGTGCCAGGTCCCAGCGATGCCCCTGACAGTGGGTTACCCATGTAACTGTCCTTCTTTGAGGTGGGCTGCTCCCATACATTCAGATCTCTCCCACAGTCCCCACTAATTAGAGTTGGCGAAAAGAAGGGACTGGGAGGGTCAGGGTCAGGGTCACATATATAGCTGCGGTCACACCACGGAGGGGGCATTGGTTGCTGGCCCTGACCTGACAAGCTAGGGCTAAAGACTTTCTGGACTACCAAGCGCTGCACCATGTAGACACCTGTAACTGAATGTATGTGAGCGGCCCATCTCGAAGAAAGACGGTTACATCGGTAACCTATTGTTATCCTGCAATCCATCTTTCATCTAGGCGGGGGAAACTTTTTATTTTTGAAGTTAAATAAACAAGTCCCCTGCTAAGGAATGCAATTTGTATTTGAAGTCACTAGATTAGGCAGAAGAGCAGTTGTTTTCTCTTAACCGTTCACTTCTCATACCTTCTTTAGATACACTCACACTTTTATATCTTGGGTTAACGTATGTTTATCTGTGAGCTGGCTGATACTCACCAAGGTTATAATGAGTAAGTTTTACCATGTGCTGTCTTCTACAATCTCAGAGCTATGATACAGAAAGAAGCAATATAGTTTGTCAGCACATCACAGTTGTACTCTGTCTGCATGGCTGTCTTTTCAAAAGCAGTTACTTGTGGTTTGTGAATTTCCCAGTTTTTAACCAGTGTGATGTCCTCCCCACCCCATCTTGTTTTTCCTTTTGTTAAAATGTCTCAAATAGTGACTGAACGCTGGCATGAACAGAAGGCTCCTGTTCTGCCCTTCCAAGGAAACTGATCACATTTATTGTCTCAGTGGAAGATGTTTTGTGTTCTCTACTCCCATTAACATGTCCAACAAAAACCCAATTCTTTTGCTTTCGGGAGGAAAATAATCTGGCCTGTGAGTGCTTTGAATAAGGGGTTTGGCTGATGATTTTTTGGGGACCAAAGGATGGTCCTTTGTCTTTGCTGTTTGTCTTCTTGTCTTGCTATCAGGCTCAAGCAGATGTTCATTCTCCAGAAGTTCTGGCAAAGAAGATTGTGGTAAGGTTGGGTGTCTCTCAACCTGTCTGCTCCTCTTGAGTATCTTTCTGTTTCCTCCTCAGTGCTTGCCACCTCCCACAGGTTCATTATGATTATGGTGGATGGTGTCACACAATGGAGATACAGTCAAAATAGAAACCTTCCTTCCCACTCACTTGGCTTACGGGTCGGTGACTAAGATCTCTAAGCCCTGAGACACTTGTTAATTTTGTGTGGGGATGGTAGGAGCCCCAGTCACAACCTGGCCCCTATTATGCTATGTGCTGTACAAACACAAAACAAAAGGACTATCCCTGCCCAAAGAGCTTACATTCTCAGTGTAAGACAAGAGACAAAAGATCAGTGTAGACCAGGGGTCTCAAACTTGCAGCCCGAGGGCCACCTGTGGCCTCTACAGATATTTCTTGTGGCCTGCAACAATAGTATCGCTATCAATATTTGCAGTATCATTGTATGAAAAGGTTTCAGTGGTGTGGCCCTTGGGTTACCATACTAGTTCTCATGCATGGTGTGGCCCTTGGGCTAACATACTAGTCCTCATGTGGCCCTTGTGGTGATTTGAGTTTAAGACCCCTGGCGTAGACAAACAGGAGAATAAGAGAACAATGAGACTGCACTGGTCAGCACATTAGAGACAAGCTGCGGACATGGTCCTTTCCCTACTCTGCTTTCCCAGCGTGCCTTACCTCCAGATTTCCCACTGCCTGAGCACACATTAGCAAGCCAGAGAAGAGGAGACAATGGGTGGCTTATGATAGAAGCTGTTCGGTATAACCTCTTGGAAGCTGAAAAGGCAAGCTGAACTCCTGACCCTATAGTATGCACATTGTTACTTGCAGTTTGGGTGGCGGGAAGCCAAGGGAGAGCTCTGTGAACAAAATATTAAATGTTTGGTTTTGGGGATGGGTGGGAAATGTTTCTAGAGAACAGACTTTACATAAATATATTTTTGTAAAGGGCTTGGTGGGAGGTGTGTGAAATGTGGGCAGCTTCCTTTTCAGGGAACTGTCTGCATAGGTGGAGTAGCATAGAATGCTGGGAGTTGTTTTTGTTCATTTTAACGTTTGCAAAAAGCCACAGATAAAGGGCACCTCTTCTATGCAAACAAGAGAGGTATTGTCAATGCCAGCCACTATGGAGATAGGTTTCAGTTTGTGGCAAACACTATCGTTTTCACTTAAAACATAGTACAATCTATTGCTGCTTCATTCTCTGAAATACAGAACCAGCCCTTCTGATTTCATGAATGGCAGAGTCCGTCAGAAGATCACAACCCCAGGTGTGAGGATGGACTGCAGAAACATGGAAGTCCTTCAGAGAGCAGGACGTGTAATATAAGCACTAAAAACAGGCTGCAACTGATGTTAAAGCCTTAAGTTGGCAATGGTCATCTCCATTAAATTAGAGCATATCAAATTAATGTACAATTTCTTCACATTTGATAAGAACAGAGAGTGCATGTGTGAACTTGAGTGGTTGCGCTGAGGAGGGGGTGATTTTTATTTACTTTCTACAAACTATCCTAATCCTGTAATTTTTTGACAGCTGCATTCAAGGTCTTTTTGCCTAAGAAGATATGCAAAGAAGAAAGATCCGTCAATGGTTGTTAGTAAGGGTGGGCAAGAATGTGACACTGTACTGACCCAGCCTCAGTTTGTCAGAAACCAGGAGTGGACAACAGGTTATGGATCACTCAGTGATTGTTCTATGCATTCCTTCTAGGGCATTGGCCACTGTCAGAAGAGAGGTTACCAAGCTAGACTGCCCCATTGGTCTGACTCACTATGGCCATTCTTATGTTCTGTGTTACAGTGGCTTGTACCAACAATCTGTCTAGCCAGGTATCCTGTCTCTGACAGGAAAGTTCATAGAAAGGTTCTAGAAACCCCATAATGGACAACTGTGGAATAGTCTACCCATAGAAGTTTTCTCCTGGTTCTTCTCATTAGTGACTGGCTTATACATTGAAGTCTTAGGATTAATGTGTTTTCTAAACATGTTTTAAAATACTAACTAGCACGTTTGTGGATGTTTTCATCCATGTACAACTGTATAATTCTTTGAGTCCTAGATTAAACTGTTGGCCTCAGTGATAGGCCATGGCACTCGCTGCCACTGTAAAATGACATGTTCATAAAGCTTATTCTTTTTATCAGTTTTAAGTCTGATACATTGCAGATTAGCTGAATGGCCCCTTGTGTACCTCTGTTGCATTCGCCTCTTCTTTGAACTAAACAGTCCTGATCTTTATATCGTCTCTTTGCATGAAAGTATCTCTGGGTTTCTAACTGGTTTGTGTCAGCTGTCTCTGGACCCACCTATTTATGCTGCATTTCATTGTCTGAGTGGAGGTTTCTCGACCTGGACATGCTCTCTCAGAGGGAGGCAATCCTGTTGAATGACAGTACTCAACATTTGGGTGTTTTCCTGCCCATTCCATCTGTAACATCTGAGTGGATAAACTTCTCTTTCAGACAACACTGGGAAGAAGCAGTGCTGGGCTAATGGACTTTGGCTGAATGGGTTATAGAATATACAGAATCTGAGAACACGAAAGTTTACATTCAAGGAAACATGTTTTCAGTGAGCTGAATCAAACTTCCTGAAGCCTGAGTTGCAGAGCCAACACAGGGCTTTAGGAAATCCATCTTTTCCTTATCTCTGTCCATGGAGTGGTTCAAAGTCAGCTGATGCTCCATGAGGAAAACCCTTCTTTGTAGAACTGATAAATGAGCAGGTGCTTTAACATAAGTCAGAATCATTCCTTCCATGATCACCAGTGGAACCTCACTAACACCTTGGAAAATTCTGCCCAGCACTGAGGGACACCACCAGGAGATGATCTGTCCTTAAGCACTAACGATGCTGCTTTTCTTCAGGCTCTGTCATGATAAGAGGATTGAGGGGTAAGAAAGAGAGTGAAAGTTTCTAAAGTGACCTAGGGATCAGAACATTCCAGTTTAGTGGAAGGTGAAGGTTAAATCCCCTCCCTAGTCCTGCACTGAAAATTTTGTATGCCCAAAGCAAGCAGACCCATCTATATATGGAACACTTAGCAACATTTCCCACTAGGTGTCACCATCCCTTAAAGGGAGCACAATCTGTCTTCCTGTGCCATCAAGGCAGGCAATTTTACCCAGGCCTTTGCCTGATACAACGGAAGCTTTCCAGGAGTTAACGCTCTTGCATCTCTTTATTAATACAGGGGGGAGGGAGAAGGTTAAAGAGAAGAATATGCAACTGAAATGTTCATGCTGCAGTATGGATAAGGCTTCAAAGCAAGGTCAATAGCCACACACTAGCTGTTTTCCACGTGCAAACAGAGCAGCAGTTGCATCAGTATGTGGATTTTAAAGCATAAGCTAGAGACTGCTTGATGTGTTCTGGCTGTTCTTGGACCCAAACAAGGGAACAGGCATCCTTTTGTCAGACTCTTGACAGCCAGTTAAAGGTGGATGTTGCTTTAAAACTAGATTGGGAAGCTGTGTCCTAACTGTGCTGCCAGAATTGTTGGGCCTTTTACATGAGTTACTGTGCAACATGTTCAGAGGTTGTGCCCAGTTTTGGAAGTAGCTGATGGCCCTATTTTTTGTGTAACTCTGCTTGTTTTAGCAGGCATCAGAAATGACGCTCTATTGCGTTTAAAAGTCTGTGCAGTAGCTTACATTGTAGATTTCTTATTGTGCCTTTGTGAGCGAAAGAGCTCAAAGGCAACCCAAGGCTCTGCCTCCCTAGTTTCTAATGCCTTACTGCAGCAGTTCAACCTAACTGCCCCTTACAGATCATTGTCTGCTGTTGTCTATTACCCTCACCTGCTAATCAGGGGATTTGAATTGGTGACTGACTGCTCCTGAAACGCTGATCTTTGCAGTTAGTTATGTTGTCCCCCATGTGCCTAGTGGCTTGGTCATGGTCAATGTCACTTTGCTCTGTATAACAATTTCACATGGCGTGAAGGTGGCACTGCATTTCAAGAATGCAGAGAACACTGAGCCAGAGTGAATGCTGTTTTCTTTTCCAAGTGAACTCAGTGCAGGATAACTGAAATCCTGCCTGTAGAACAGATTAAGAGCAAGGACAGCCACAGCATGTACTTCCCCTGCAAACATGCCTCGGTGGGGGAGAGGGACATTTATTCTGTATGCTCCCTTAAGGATCTCCATTCCTGTCATGGTCCACAGCAATTGAGCATGCTGAGTCTGTGTGACCTGGGATAGGCTCTCTGGCATGCACTATAGTGAATCGGGTGAGATTACAATCACTGGAACCTTCTAGCCTTCAAATCTCTGTATTTGTCTGCATCTTCTCTGCTGAGCTGCCAGTGAAGGGCCAGCTGTTAGCATAGGCCTCTATCCTGCTGGGGAGCCAGAGTAAGCATTCCCTCCCTGGAATTCATCCCACATACACCATGGATGGGTTGGGTTCCAACCTGGATCTGATATGGCGAGGAGCAAATTGCTACCTGGGAATGCTCTGTAAACACTAATCTAGGTGTTTTCAACCTTTTTTCCTTTTGCAGACCCCTTTGAAAATCCTTGTCTACAGAGGAGCTAAATTTTATTCAGTCTGTTCTCAGTCTAACTATTCTGTGGACCCCTTAGCTATTGTCTGCAGAAAGAGCCCAGGTTGAAAACCACTTTCTTAATCAGTGTGTTTCATCTTTAGCCTATCTTCATATAGCTTCCCCTCACAGGAAGAGACTGAAATGTTTCCATTCCAGCTGCTGGTCATTACAAAATTATTGAAGTGGGTAACTTAGGCCATGACCCACATCCAGGACTGCAGGGCTTTATGAAGAAAGAATCCTTTTTATTGGTGATGTCAAATGAATTAACTTGCAAGCTTGTGATCGCCCTTTCTGCTTTGCAGGTGTATGCCCCCTTTGCTCCCAAAGCATAGCTGGGTGATCCAGCAGATTAGCCATAGAGCCTGGTGAATTGTTACAAACCCGAGGAATCTTGTGTAATCACATCCTCTTTCTGTGTCCACCAAACCAACCTCTTCATCCTCACCAACAATTCTGGTTACTGAAGGAAATATAAGGTGTTGCTGAAGTGTGACAGGTTTAAGATTATGCCACAGCTTTGTCTGTTCCTGTCTAAAAATGACTGGGAGCTCTCCCAATATGGCATCTTTAGGCACATTCCCTACTCTTCAGGGAGAGGGTGGAAGGGGTCAAAAGCAGCCCCCCCACCCTGCCCCAGCCATCAAAAGCCTCATTATATTGGTGCATTTCATTGGTGTGTCATATTCAAGTCCTCTTTGGCAGAAGAATGGCAGCTCTGAATCAGGGGCTGGCAATGGTGGAAGTGGCTGTGGTTACAACCTAATATAAAGGGGCAAGCACATCTCATTGCTCCTCTGCAGGGAAGTTGACCAGCTCACTCTTCCACTTGTTCATGTGGCTGGACTGGACCATTCAATGTTCAACAGTCACAGCCCATGTGGTTCTCTGAATCAGATGCTTGGCCAAAAAGCTTGCATTAGAAGGCTGTTTCGTATCTCACTGCTGATGGCTTAAATGCCTGTTTATATCTCTCTGTCTGCCACGGGTTTTAAAGCAATCTCCAGCTTGATTGTTTTTGAGTTGTCTATGCTCCTGCATTATAGCCTCCTGAAGTTCTCATACTGATAGGTTAAGTTTCATGGGCCAGGCTGGCTGAAGCCAGGTCAAGAGCAGCCAGCCTGGCACTAAGACCCTGTGATACATTCTGAAGTAGCTTATTATTTACCTCCTCTCTTGCCATTCCTTCTAAAGTGTTTGTGAAAGTGGGCCCTTCTGCAGCACTGCTCTATCTGACCACTTACCCTGATGCCTGTGGTTAGGTTTGAGGGTTTGCTAGTAGGCGTTCCTAACACCTGAGACATCTCTGGGAACATTCAGATACACTGAAGAATCGGCTCTGTTTCTGAGTTGTCTCACCCTCTTCAAAGGAAGCCAGCACAACTCCAGTAGAAGTACAGCTTTTATCTGTGTAGCTGACTCTTGATGTTCTCTGTTTAGTCATCCTGAGACAAGTTGTTGTTTTCCTTCTGTCTTTTCCCTCCCAGCTTAGACCCCACTGTAGAGTTTGTTTCTGCCCAGTGTGAAAGAATGGTAGAGCACTGTGGTGGGTCCTTGTGTGACTTGGCAAACTCTTCCCACAAAATCACTGTCTCCTACTGGCCTGGCTCTGGTGGTAAGACTTAGATAATGTTTAAAAGTGTGTTATAATGGCACCCAGACTCTGCCCTGGTTGAGATGAGGGCTGTACTATGCCTGGCAGTTTGCAAACATAGATGTAAGGCAGGCTTAGAAGCTGTGCCTAACAGCTTCTAAGGGGGGACAACTAAGCTGCATGGGTTTTGTATTTGCATGAGCACAAAGAGCATAGTCTCAGTATGGGTGCATGGCAATATGGGTAATAGTATTTGGGTTAATATGATCACAAATCTGTCAATATCTGTAGTTCTACTGAAAAGAAACATGAAATACTGTCTTTTGTAATATGCTACCCTCTTGATTATTCAAACTCTGTTTAGGTTAGTTGAAGGGTAAAAGTTACCATTAGTGAAAAAAGAACTGGAAAGAAGGGCCCTCCCTGTCTTTCAGCCTGGTGAGGTTAAGAAATAGTTGGGGCAGTAGCATTAGCTCATCTGAGATATGTCTGAGGCACTGCCTGACCCACTGCCCTACTGTGAAAGGATAAATGAATGACCAGGTTTATTTGTTATTCTAATGGAAAAAGCTGTTTATAATTGCTCTGAGTTCAAGAGCTGAAATCACTGAGAGAGGAGACCCTTTCTCTGAGCTGAAATCACTAAAGAGCAGCCAGCAGATGGCTGGACAGCAAAAGTGACCAGTGGGTGGAGCTGGCAGACAGTGGGCAGAGCTAGTAGATGGTGAGAGTGGCTAGCAAAGGGCTGGACAGAATGGCTGTATTCACACAGCACTTTTGTTTCGGAACAACCTCGTTGTTTCGAAACAAAAAAAAAACATGTTCACATGACGCACTGTTGTTTCGAAACAATGGGTTCCCGTTGTTTCGAAACAAGGGCGTTGTTTCAAAACAAGTTAAACCCCATTTGGGGGAGAAACAACCTTGTTTCAAAACTCTTGTTTCGAAACAACTCGTGTGAACATGTTGTTTCGGAACAAGGTGTTCCAAAACAACAGGTCAAGGGCTGCCCCCTTAGCACCCTGGCCAGGGAACACTCAGCACCCTGGCCAGGGTGCTGAGGGGTGTCCCCTGGCCAGCGCCTGCAAAAAGGCGCTGCGGGCACTGGTGGGGTTTAGCGCTGCCCAGCGCTGCTCCCCTCTGGTGCCTGCAAAGGGGGGCTGCAGGCATCGGCGGGCGGCAGCGCTGCCCAGCGCTGAACCCCACCGGTGCCTGCAAAGGGGCTGAACCCCGTGGGTGCCCGCAGCCCGGCTCTGCAGGCACCAGCGGGGAGCAGTGCTGGGCTGCGCTGAACCCCGCCGGTGCCTGCAGCCCCCTGAGGAAGGGAAATAGCAGGTTCACAGTGTGAACCTGCTATTTCGTTTCCCGCCTTTTTCCTTATTTCGAAATAACTATTTGTTAATTCGAAATAAGTTATTTCAAAATAAGGCGTTATTTCGAAACAAGTTGTTTCGACACAACTTGTTTCGAAATAACCATCTGTGTGTGAATACAGCCAATGAGTGACCAGTGGGCAGAACTGGCAGACAGCGGGCAGAGTCAGCAGGCAGTGAGACTGACCAGAGGAGGGCTGGACAACATGAGTGACCAGCAGGCAGAGCCAATGGGTGGTGCAGGTGGACAGAGTGAGTGACCAGTGGGTGGCGCTGGAGGACAGCTGGCATGAAAGACACTCCCTACATCCCCCGGGGTCGATGGGAACCTTATTCTGCACTAATTCTCCAGCTCAGTGCTGGTTTTACGATTAAGTTTATATGTTCTGTTATGTTGTGCAAGGTTGTTGGGAACCTTGTTCTGTACTGACTCTCCAGATCAGTGCTGATTTTTTTGCTATTGGATCGTTACATTCTTATTTTTATTACTATTAAAAGTTCTGTATACCACACTCAGACTCGTGCTTTTGAGTGGGGAAGCTTTACTCCTTTGGGGTACCCTGGGCATAGTGCAAGATTTCCCAGAAGACTGGGTGGGGGCTCAAGCCAGTTGGTCCTGTACATTATTTGGAAACCCCTAAATATAGAACCCAGTCCTTATTCTGCCATCTCGCCCTGGCAGAAGGGTTACATATAAGGTGGGTGGGTCCCTGTAGTCTAGAGAATAAGGACTCATGGAATGTGAAGTGGTTGGTGTGGGGAGCGATGGGGAGGAGAGGTGTGAGAATCTCAATTTGCAGAGACTAGCTGTGCTTAAATAAATAAGAGCCAGTGATGGCCAGGTTCAGGCTAGTCACATGTAAATGAGTGGTATACCTTACTCCAGGCAGAGGCAGAAAGAAGTAGGTCTTTACTTGCTTTGTAACTGGGCTGGGTGACACTTCAATGAATTGGAATGATATGCAGTCTGGGTTCAATGTAGTGTTTGCAAGTCTCTCTAACTCGTATGGCTAGACTTGCTGGAACTTTACTGTGAGGAGCCTGAGTTCCCTCCTCTTGCTGCGTAGTGGGCCTGTGGGGCCTACCCGAATGGTTGGGAGCTAATCACTTTGGGTACAATTTTCAGACAGTTAAAGTTCTAAGATTTTCTGAAATGGTTAGTGAGTAGTGACTTTTGGTAGCCTTACATTTTTGATGCCCAATGTGAGACACCTTAATGGGGCCTGACTTTCAGAAGGTGAGTGCTTGGCACTTGCTCAAAAGCAGACCCCTTTACCTGCCTTCAAGTTGAGCACCAAAAGATGGAGGCATTCGATGTTACTTCTGAAGACACACCTGGCAACATTCATATGCTAGTCAAGGGCCAGGGATGCTTTTGAACATGGGACTTCAGCTCATGAGTATCTTCGGCACTCTTCCAAAGGGGTAGCCATATTAGTCTAGTTCAGCAAAACGAGCAAGGAGTCCTGTGGCAGTTAAAGACTAACTAACAAATTTATTTGTCACATAAGCTTTTGTGGGAGAAAATCACACTTTGTCAGATGCTTTGAAGGTGGGGGGAACTTACAGAATGGGAGGAAAATAAATGCAGGGAAGTGCAAGTCACGGGATCAGGCCACACCATAACAGCAGATTTAATTTAATCCTGCTTTGAAGACTTCAAAGAAAAACTACAGAGTTGGAATTGATATGCAAATTTGACTGTGTGAAAGCAGGATTAATTCATGACTATGGATTCTTTTCCCAATACAACAGGTGATTTGACCTCACCCTCCTCTATGTGCTGTTCCCCAGTGTTTGAATCTTAACAACTGCTTTGATTTGCTGTTACAGTATGACCTGATCCCATGTCTTGCAGTCCCCTGCATTTATTTTGCTCCCATTCTGTAAGTTCCCCCGTCTTCAAAGTGTCTGACAAAGTGGGATTTTTCTCCCACAACAGCTCACGCAATAAATAAATTTGTTAGTTAGTCTTTAAGTGCCACAGGACTCCTTGCTTGTTTTGGGTGCTCTTGGAAATGTTACCCTTCATCACAAGCTCTGCTAAAAACAGCACCTTCCAGCTCAGCTGTAGGAAGTGTGAGAATACTTGTGGTACTACTGGATGTGGGTGAAGAGGTGCAAAATGTAGTTTCTGCAGAACAATTTACAGAGGCTTTTCTGAAATTCTGTAAGGCTTTCAATACAGTTATGGAGGGGCCTGATGCTTCATTGTCAGGGCAGGCAGAAAAACTGAGCACCTGGTAACCGATGGCCAAAATGTTTTATTCAGTGAAACTTAATATATGTGGACAGCTTGGTCAGTTATGGGTATCTCCTGGTGTTTTACCCCCTTTCCACCATGTCCATGAGAGATTCAGACAGTTCTTCATCCAAAGCCCATTGAAGTCAATAGAAAGACTTTCTTTCACTTCAATGAGCTTTGGCTTGCATGGTGAAACAGGAGAGAATTGGAATCAAGTAGGGAAAGAAATCATCAGTAGTACTGTGAACAGTGAAATACCCAAGATGTCAGTTAGTTAACTTATGCCCAGCTGACTGTGTATTGCATGTGAACTGGTTTGGGTTCTTCCTTGTATTGAGAGACACCTGAAAAAGTTTCTTTCTTTTTCTCAGTCTCACACACTGTCATAAATGGCAGGCAACCTCCATAGCATCAGACACTTTCACACACTACAAAATTGGGGCTTTGTTGATGAACAAAGCCACACAGCTAGTGAGGCAGATACAAAGCTGTTCAATACCTTGTTTTAGACAATTAAATAAAAAACAAAGTACCAATAAGGGAAGTAAGAGTTTCACTTCCCACAATCTATAGATTTGCATTTGTACAGCATGGCAAAAACACCAGGTCCTGCTGAAACCTGCTCTGTGTTGAGAACCAAAGACCTCTTTATTCTCCAAGGCAAGATTTTAAGGGTTTGCAACAGTTGTTGGCCTAGCAGCTGCCTCAGTTGCTGTTGGGAGGGACGGTTGCCTTCCATGTCTTTTGATGACCTTTCAGGGATTTCTAGGAGAGAGAGACCCTTGACACACAAGGTCTTGCTGGATGACTAAAGTAAAAAAATATCTTCGAGCAGTGCATTATCTGTATCTTAAAACTGTGTGTGTGTCTAGATCTTAAACACTGTTGCCAAAATCAGGTACATTTAACAAGCTTCTTCTCTTAATGAGCAAACGGAAGGCTCCCACATGTTATAATACCTAGCTTTTTCTTACTTCCTTTTGAAAGTATCATTATTCAATTTTATAGCTTGGGAAACTGAGGCACACAGCAGTGTAGAGACTTGTCCAAGGTGCATGGCAATCCAGAATCGGGACTAGACACCACATTTCCTGAGCCCCCATCCAGCGTGTAGTCCTCTAAGCCACACTGTGTCTCTATGTACCCTGACTTTGGGTAGTAACACTGAAGCACATCTAAAATTCTTCAGGAGAGTATAGAAACGAGAGCCAGCTGAGCAATGTCCTCTCAAACTGGATGCATTTGGGGCCAGCGATCCAAAGCAGCTGCACCAAAGAACTGCAGCTCTCACACGCTGTAAGGGGCTTTCAGAGCAAATACAAAAACATGGGGCATGATTCCTTGTGACCCACCATTGTCAAATCATCTAGGACCTCTAAACAGCAAAACTTTACTATGCATCTTCCTGAGTCTTTGTTATTCTTAGCTTTCTAGTTTGAGCCCCATAATTGACTCAGAATGACTTCAGGTGTGAGCTGTCGGTTTTGAAAGATATATTTTTTTAAGCCGTAATGTTCCTCCTTTTACATAATTTGTTTTCGTGGCACAGAGTTTACTGTGTTAAATGGCTAGTCTCTAATATCTTATTCTCTTTCAGCCGTCCCCAGCAAACTCTCATCATGTCAGGGGCCTCAACAAGGATCAGGGTGTCTGATAAGGTATCTTGTCACCTAGCATTAAATGTAGCATGTCATGCTGTTCCTGCTATTAGTGTTCTTCAGTGTATTTTCTGGGGACTTGTTTCTCTCCATTGCCCTGTATATCTCATAGGAACAACCAGACAGGGAATTCTGTGTATAGAAGAGCATTTCTTCTGGAATCCTGCATGTGATGGCTCAGGTTTTCCCAGCCGGATGTTCTGTCCCATGGTGGGAGGCATTGGCGAGTACTATTCCTACCACACTGCCCTTCCCATATTGCTAACTGGGACGATGCTCCTAGCTATATGGAGGGAGATGGGTCTCTGGTGCTGAAATGACTCAACATTGGCTTATCAAATCCATCAGAGGCAGCTTAAAGGAGACAAACATCTCTGTAGAGGTGCTAATAATGCTAAAAAATAGTAGTGATGTTAAAACTCCTCCTATTTAGTGTGTCACTGATAGATCTCAAAGTACTTCACAGTCACTACTGTCTACATTCCACAACACCTTGTGGCATAGGGCAGGGCTGTTATCCTCATTGCACAGCAGCAGAATAGAGAGGCTAAGTGTCTTGCCCAAGGTTGTGCAGGAAATCTGCAGGAAACTGAATCTGGGTCTTCCCAAGTCTTAAGCTCGTGCAAACCACTGGCTTGCCCTCTAGGAATGGCCAAGCTGACAAGCACCTGGAAGCATACTGACTGTACAATATCCTCCCGACTTCCAAAAATTTGACACTTACCACCCCATCCCACACACTGAAACAAGTGTGTGCTAGTTTTCCCTTGCAAAGCAAGAAGCGGGAAGAGGAGTTCCTAGCTCACCAGCTGCCGGGTAAGCATGTTGCTGATCTGCCTTGTGACCCACATGTGACCCAGGCCTGGGACAACCTTCTGAATGTGCCAAAATCAGGACAAGCTGCAAAACCCAGGGGCCAAACCCCTAAACCACTGATGGGTGGTACTTAAACCAGTCTCCCAGTCAGTAACAAAACATAATTCAGATTCCCCACTCTGGTCATGACCAAGCATAACAAAACAGAAACAGTCCCGTTACTGCACAGCAGTTCCTATGGTCCCCTCTAGCTACTGGGTCTCTTAGAGAAATAGGTCCTCCTGATCCCAAAGGACCAGCCATATCACCCAGAACAATATTGGCTTGGATCTTACCCAAAATACCATGCTGCCAGCCAATCCTTTAGTAACTACAACTAAAGGTTTAATATAAAAAGAAACCAATCAAAACATGTGAGGTGTTAAAGGGTCAAAGTGAAGCACATACATACAAATGGTTTAGAGTCCATGGAAAGCAAGTCCTTGAAGATTCTATAGTTTGCAGGTTAGTCCAATTCCTCTGATATGCACTCAACACCTGGGTGGGTACCAGTCCTTTGTTCAGTCCCAGAAGAATAGTTCCATAGGAGGGTGTTGGTTGCAGACAGACTGAAGACAAAATGGAAATGTGTCCCCTGCCTTTTATTGCAGAGTCCTTGCCAGATCAAAATGGTGGTGGGCCACATGGTCAGTCTGGGTAACTGGATGAACAGGTTTCCTCTTGGGCCCAATGAAGCTGGAAGCCCCCCTGATGGGGGCCATCAAGAGGAACAATACTTCTTCTTTGAGAGCTGCTCACATCATTCAGTTACAAGTGTCTATGGGCCACAGAACACGGTAGGTTGGAAAGTAGCCTTAGCCTGTCAGATCAGGGCACATGGCCAATGCCCCATCCGTGCTGCTACTGTGGCTATATAGGTGACCGTGACGCTGACCCTCCCAGTTCCTTTTTTTCCACCCTCAGCAATGGTTTCGGAACAGCCAAAAACTTGTGAAAGCAAGTGCCTGTCTTCCTCTTCTTGGTTCATAATTAAAATGCCAGTGTTTAAACCGTGCCCGTCATGATGCAAAGCCTTCCCACTCGACAATCCCCATAAGAAATGCCTCATGTGCCTCAGTGAGTCACATCTTGCGGAGAATTGCTCCATCTGCAAGTCCTTCAAACAAAGGACTTGGATGGATAGGGAGCGGCGCTTATGCTTTCTCACAGAAGATCACGTGACTGCGTTCAATGCCGCCCAGGCAACGAGCACTCAGCCGGCACTGCGTGAGACTCAGCCGGCACTGCAGCTCTGAGACTCAGCCGGCACTGGAGCTCACCTGATGCCACTTTGTGGCTCAGAATTTGAAGCTGCAATTGGCATCGACTTCAGTACTGACATGGCGCCACTCCCTCCGTCCCTGTGTTCCCCCCTCACGAGAGTTGGGACCGGGGCTGCCCTCAGTACCATCGACGCCGGAGGTGCTATCAACTGCATGGGCCTTGTTCCAAGACCTGGCCCTGGTACCAGTGAAGAAAGCCTGGTCGAAGAATAAGCTGGCGCTCCCATCTAAGGAGTGGTCGACGTAGGGCCCGGTACTGCTCTCGACTCCAGGACACTCAAGTCCTCCTCCAGCATCGCCAAATGGTACCAATGATCACTCTGATGACCGTTCCTCCTGGTACACATCCCACAAGCCCTCGACACCATGTTCCCAGGGCCCGAGGAGATGGAGGTCTAGCTCATCTTCATGGTCATCTGCTGGCTCCGTTCACTCCCCTGGTTCTCCATAAGTGACCTCTGTTACTGGGGAATGAGTGGGCAAGTGGCAGTGGAAACATTCCCCGACGCCCAACCCAAGAAGGGGTACAAGCCCAGAAACCCCAGTACAGGTGTCGCGGCCTAGTTCCACCCATGCCACAAAGACTTGCCAGACAGACAGGGGCTGTTCCCCCTCACACCATACAGCAGCCAGGGATTCCTTCAATGACTGGTTGCACGAATGGCTTAACACGACGGTTGACAACAGTTCAACCTCTTGGCACCATTTGGTACCGTCTCCATCCCGGACCCCGGACTCCTCAGATGTTTCCAATAATGAGCCCAATCTGGACTCTACGCAGCGCAGCAGATCTCAGGCCCCCTCATCTTCCTCCCCAGACGAGCATACCTTCCAAAGGCCTCTTGTGTACAGGAACGAACCCTGCACGCAGCAGGACTTCCTCCACCTCATTGGCAGCAAACCGCAATATGGAACTGGGAGTGGTCCAGGAGGAGACAGACCCCCTCTTTGATGTAGGGAATGTTGCTGCACCAGCCAAGGTATCTGTTCCCCTTCGTGAAGGGAGGTATAGGATCGCCAAGGTACGATGGCAGACCCCGTCGTCAATTCTGCCAGTATTCAAGGCGGAGGATTGCAAGTCCCATGTGCCCTCTGACAAGTTTACGTTCTACTTCCAACACCCGACGGCGGGCTCTCTGGTGGTGGATGCAGTCAACCAAAAAAGAGAAGCAAGGCTAGCTAGGCTCTATTTCTAAGAATAAGGAAGCAGGAAAGCTTGACTGATTCGGTAGGAAAGTTTACTCTACCTCAGCTTTGCAGCTGCGCATCACTAATCACCAAGCCCTCATGGGGCGGTACATTTTCAATCTTTGGACAGCCATGGAGGGCTTCCAGCATAATGTCTCTAAGGACCGCCTTAGGGATTTTGAGGCAATGGTGGAGGAAGGGGTCTTGGCCTCCAGAGACACTCTGATGTCCACATGGGATGCATCTGACATAGCTTTCCGTATCATGGCATCTGCCATGGCCATGCGCTGCTCTACCTGGCTCGAGGGCTCGGGCCTGTCCCCCACAGGTGAAGCTCATCATTCAGGACCTACCATTTGAAGGTCCCAACCTCTTCGCTGAGTCCATGAATGCAAAACTGCATGGCATGAAAGATTCAAGAGCTACCCTCAGTTCTCTGGGGATGTACATGCCGCAATCCACCTAGCGCTCCTTGAAATCCCAACAGCTGCTGCAACAGCAACTGGTCCAGATGCAGGGTTCCTTTGCCCAGTCCTACCAATACCCCCAGCACCCACCCAGGTGTCTAGGTAACAACAAGTCTCATTCAAGTAAAGATTGTAAACCCTAAGCCTCTCATGCTAGCAGACGTGGGCAAGGTACCAACCGGTCAATGGGGAAGAAGCAGCATTTTTGATGGTTACCCTGAGGCCAGCGGACCCACAGCCTCAACCTCAACCTTTGCCAACTGCCTGCATTGCTTCACACACCACTGGGTCAACATCACAACCAACCAGTGGTTCCTCAAGATGGTCTTGAAAGGGTATCACATACAGTTTTGGTCAACTTCTCAGGACAGAAAACTGCCTCCTCGCATAAATCTCGGGAGCCAGGAACTAGATTGTATGCTCAAGATGGAATGCAAGAAGCTCCCCTTCCTCGGAGCTATAGAAAGAGTCCCAAAGCTGGAGCATGGAAGAGGGTTCTACTCCCGGTACTTTCTGGTCCCCAAACCGAACGGGGACCTGATACCCATTCTAGACCTCAGAGCTTTAAACAAATACATAAGGAAAATAAAGTTCCATATGGTCTCCCTGTCACAGATCATCCCATCTCTGACTCCCAGGGATTGGTTCACAGCCCTCAATCTAAAAGATGCTTACTGCCACATAGCAATACGTCCCCACCACAAAAGGTTTTGAGGGTTCATGGTGGGGGTAAAACATTTCCAGTTCACATCACTCCCCTTCAGGCGCTTGCTGGCCCCCAGGGTGTTCACAAAGTGCATGGCACCAGTTGCTGCCTTCCTACACTGGCAGCACATAAAGATCTAGCCCTGTCTAGATGATTGGTTGATACACGGGGAATTGAGAGCTCAGGTAGAGCACAGTGTCAGAGCAGTAACCCGCCTGTGCAGGTATCTGGGTCTCTGCATCAATCACGAAAAATCAAAATTCCACCTGTCCCAAAGCACAGAGCTCATAAGATCTCTCCTAGACTCCCACAAAGGGAGAGCCTCCCTGCCCCCCTCAAGATTTCAGTCCATCTGCACCATCAATGCGGAGCTGCAGGACTCCCAGATAATCACAGCCCATTGCTGCTTACTGCTTCTCGGGCACATGGCAGCTTCCATCTCTGTGATATGGATGGCACACCGGAGAACGAGGTCCTTTCAGGTCTGGCTGTCCCACGATGTTCCACCCGCAGAGAATCTCTCTGTCCAAGGTACTGTCTGTTCCCTGGAACATCCTGGGGACTAGAGATATGGAGGGACCCCCTATTCTCCATGGGAGAAATTACTTTCCAAACTTTAATTCCTACAGTGACACTGATCACCGATGCCTCAGATTCGGGGTGGAGGACCCACATCTCAGGGGGACTTTCCAGCAAGGGACTTTGGTCTCCAGCAGACAGCCTCCTTCACATAAACTTGAAGGAGCTGCAGGCCATCAGATTGGCTTGCAAGATCTTTCTGGACAGGATACAAGGCAGGTCAGTGCAGGTCCTAATGGACAACACTGCAGCCCTGTTCTATACGAACCAGCAAAGGAGTGTCTGCTCCCCAGCTCTCTGCAGAGAGGTGTGCAGACTCTGGGAATTAGCCCTGAAGTACATTTTCACCCCAGGGGTAGCACATCTACTGGGAGTGGACAACAATCTAGCAAGATTCAAACAGCAGAAACCCCCTAGCTCACCACTAGTAGTCTCTCCACAGCATGGTGTTCTCCCACATAATGAACAAGTGGAAAACACCCCAAGTGGACCTATTCGCGACACGACAGAACCGCAAATGTCGGTACTTCTGCTCCCTCAGGGTTTGGGAGGAGGGGTCACTCACGGATGCCTTCATCCTCAGCTGGTCAGGCCCTCTAATGTATCTTGTCAATTTCCAAAGGGATAGCCATGTTAGTCTAATCCAGCAAAATAAACAAGGAGTTGTGTGGCACTTTAAGACTAACAGATTTATTTTTCGCATGAGCTTTCGTGGGAGAAAATCCCACTTCCTCAGATGCTTTGAAGATGGGTGAACTTACAGAATGGAATGAAAATAAATGCAAGGGGGTGTAAAACATAGGATCAGGTCATACAGTAACAGCAAACCAGAGCAGTTGTTAGGTTCAAACCATGGGAAGCCTGAAGTCAAATTACCTTTTGTAATGGGAAAGAACCCATAGTCTCGATTAAGTCCTGCTTTCACAGAATTTGGCCTGCATATTAATTAAAGTTCAGCTGTTTCTCTTTGAAGTCTTGCTGTCCCAGTGACAGTCTTTAACAAATCATTCATCAAGTGCTTAGAAAGATGGAAGTGCTCAGCAACTGGTTTCTTTGTTCTGTGATTTCTGATATCAACTCTGTGTTCATTTATCCTTTCACTCAGCAATCGTCCTGTTTGTCCAATATATAAGGTGTTGGGGCATTTCTTATACATGGGGGCATAGACCACATTAGTAGATGAGCAGGTAAATGAGCCTTTGATGGAGTAGGAGGCTTGATTAGTACCTATGATGGTATCTGTTGTGCAGATATGTGTGCAGACTTGGCAGCATTGTTTGTTGCAGGGGTGTGTGCCTGCTTCAATGCTTCTGTTGTTAGATCAGTAGTTGCTGGTAAGTATCTGTTTAAGATTAATATGCAAGCTAAATTCTGTGAAAGCAGGACTTAACTGAAACTATGGGTTCTTTTCTCATTACAAAAGGTAATTTGACTTCAGGCTTCCCATGGTTTGAACCTAACAACTGCTCTGATTTGCTGTTACTGTATGACCTGATCCTATGTTTTACACCCCCTTGCATTTATTTTCATTCCATTCTGTAAGTTCGCCCATCTTCGAAGCATCTGAGGAAGTGGGATTTTCTCCCACGAAAGCTCATGTGAAAAATACATCTATTAGTCTTAAAGTGCCACATGACTCCTTGTTTATTTTCCTCTAATGTATGCCTTCTCACTAGTCCCGTTGATACACAGGGTTCTTTTGAAGGCCAAACTGAAGGGAGCGTACATGATACTGATAGCTCCAGATTGGCCCAGGCAACACTGGTATTCACTCCTACAGGACCTGTCCATAGATGCTCCACTCCACCTTCCCCTATGGGCAGACCTCCTGACACAAGACTCGAGGTGCCTGAGGCACCCAAACCCCAGTCTCCTGCAGCTGACAGCCTGGAGACTCCTTGGCTGAGCGCGCAAGAAAGGCTCTGCTCGGACAGGGTCAGGAGAGTACTGGTCAGTAGTAGAAAGACATCCACCAGGACCACTTATGCAGCCAAATGGAAACATTTCTCCCTCTGGGCTTGAGGTAAAGGGGTCAAGCCTGCACTAGCCCCTGTGCACCTAATCCTTGATTATCTGTTGGACCTTAGAGGTCCACTTAGCAGCAATTTCGGCCCTCCAAGAGAAGGTGGATAGTGTCCCTGTTTTCTCTCATCCTACTTCCACTAGATTTTTGAAGGGGTTCAAAAGACTCTTCCCGCAACCCTGTGAACCTATCCCTCAATGGCATCTTAATGTGGTGCTCCGTTTGCTAACGGAGTCTCCTTATGAACAGTTGGACTCATGTACCTTACTTGTCCTTGCCTGGAAGGTAGCCTTTTTGGTGGCAATTACCTCGGCCTGAAGGGTCTCCGAGTTGAAGGCCCTTTCCTCAGAACTCCCGTACATGAGGTTCTTTCATGATAAAGTGGTGCTATGCCCTCATCCATCCTTCCTTCCTAAGGTAATTTCCCCTTTTCACCTTAATCAGGACATTTGTCTGCCAGTATTCTTTCCAGACCCTCATGTTACAGAGAACCAGAGGAGATGGCATACCCTGGATGTGAAGAGAGTGCTCTTGACATATATTGAGTGTCTGTGTCCATTCTGCAGGAATTCTCAACTCTTTATGGTGGTTGCTGAATGCAAAAGAGGTCTCCTGGTGTCCTCACAGTGCATTTCCAGATGGATAGTAAACTGCATCAAAGACTGCTATGGAAGGTCGAATATGCCTCTCCCGGGGACTGTCAGGTCTCATTCTACCAGGGCCCAGGCTTTGTCAACTGCCTTCCTCACCAAGGTCCTGATTCAGGAGATCTGCAGGGCAGCTATGTGGTCATCAGTGCATACCTTCACGACGCACTATGCTATCGTCCAATAGGCTAGAGAGGATGCCACGTTGGACAGAGCTGTACTCAGCGTGGGCAGACTGTAACTCCTCCCACCATCCTTGGCTATGGCTAGCAGTCACCTGTAACTGAATGATGTGAGCAGTGCTTGAAGAAGAACGGTGGGTTACTTACCAGTAACTGTCCTTCGAGATGGGCTGCTCACATACATTCAGATCCCCCTAACCGTCCCCGCTAACTGGAGTTGGTGAAGGAATAAGGGACTGGGAGAGGCAGGGTCATGGTCACCTATATAACCATGGTTGTGGCACAGAGGGGGCATTGGCCACGTCCCCTGACCTGACAGGCTACAGCTAAAAACTTTCTGAGCTACCATGCGCTGCGGCACGTAGACACCTGTGACTGAATGTATGTAAAAGCCCATCTCGAAATAGGATAGTTACTGGTAAGTAAGCTACCGTTTTGTAGACACTAAGTCTGGGATTGCCTTAAGAACAAATCACTTGGAATACATATAAAAACAACTAGATTTCTAATACAGGCTTGATACCTACATATAAACCATATAATCATTCTTAGCAGATTACAGCCTTTCTGTTGGCATCAAACATGGTATATCACATATGGATTATTGCAAATATGAAATATTAATATGAAAGATAACCATAAACAGTCCCCTAGACCCAGACAGCATCAAACCACGTTTATTTATTCACAGTCTATCCAATGTAACTACCACTCCTCCCTTCAAGGACAACAAATACTTTCCTTCAGCCGTTACCCAGGTGGCTCACCAAAAACCGCAGCCTTGCTGGAGAAGTTTCCCCTTCACCATCACATCAATCAGCACATTCACCAGCCACACAAGTGGCCCAGCAGGAAGCAGCACCTGGGCCTGAAAGAATGGGTCATGAAGACACACGAGAAAAGGAGAAAACCAGATTGGGGAGCTGAGCTAGACAGGAACAGCCACATGCTTTGCATTTAGTGAGCTTGAACGTGAGATGTGAGTCACCTTTTGTTCCTTCCCCCAGATTCAGTCCATGTTTAGAGCTTTTAAAATGACATTTAAAATATGGAGACCTATGTTTTAAAAAATGTGTGTGGGGAATGGGCAGCAGACTTTGTTAAGCTGGCATAGTCTGTATGCACCTGGAGCAACAAGGATTGGATTTGGATCCCAGCACTAAATAGTGATGTTGAGTGAGCTTTCTCTAAAGTTCTTCTTCGAGCGCTGCTCACATCATTCAGTTACAGGTGTCTCTACATGCTGCAGTGCACAGTAGCTCGGAGAGTCTTTAGCCTTAAAAAAACAAGGAGTCGTGAGGCACGTTAAGACTAACAGATTTATTTTTTGCATGAGCTTTCGTGGGAGAAAATCCCACTTTGTCAGATGCTTCGAAGATGGCCTTAGCCTGTCAGGTCAGGGCACATGGCCAAAACCCCCTCTGCGCCATGACCATGGCTATATAGGTGACCGTGACCCTGACCTTCCCAGTTCCCTTTTCCACCCTCAGTGACGGTTTTGGAATAGCCAAAACTTGTGGAAGCAAGTCCCTGTCTTTCCTTTGCATAAAAATTAAAGTGCTGGGCTTTAAACCATGTCTGGCATGTTCCAAGGCTTTCCCACTCAATGATCCTCACGAGAAATGCTTCACGTGCCTGGGTGAGTCTCACTTCCCAGTGAACTGCTCCATTTGCCAGTCCTTTAAATACAGGACTCACAAGGACAGAAAGCAGTGCTTACACACTCTTGCTGAGGACCGCGCACCTGCCTCTGATGCCACCCAAGCCATCAGTGCTCTCCCGGTGCCCTGAGCAACTCCTGCACTGGAGTCTCAGCACAGACTCATGGCACAGAGTTCAAAGCCCTGGTTGGCTTCCTCTTCGGTACTGCCCCAGCACTGTTCATCTCAGTCGCTGAGTTCCCTTTCCGGTGAACCAGCATCAGGGCTATCTTTGGTACCATTGACACTGCGAGCCCCAGCAAAGATTTGGGCTCGGTGCCAAGACCTGGCTTTGGTACCAGCTAAGAAGGCCAAGTCAAAGGCTACACTGGCTCTGGTACCCAGAGAGCAGTCGACACAGGGATTGGCACCGCCCTCAAGCGCAGTACCATCGAGCCCTCCACGGGCACCACAAAACAGGGCCGATGACTGCTCTGAGGCTCTCTCCTCTTGGCACTCATCCCGTGAACCCTTGGTACTCTGTAATCAAGGCTCCAGAAGATGGAGGTCCAGCTTGTCCTCCTCATCGTCTCCAGCCTCTGCCTGTTCCTCTAATTCTCCCAAAATGGCTTTGGGAGGTGGAGAACAGGAGGGTAAGCATCATCGGAAGCACTCCCCGACTCCTGTGCCATGGAGGAAGAAGACCCTGTTGGCCCTGGTATGGACTCGGTGGCCCAGTTCCTCCAGTACCCCTGAGACCTCAGGCAGGGGCCATTCCTCCCCACATCGTGCCATGACCAGAAATTCTTTTAATGACTGGTATCACAAATGGCTAGACACGATGGCCGATGACAGCCCAACCTCCCGGCACCATTTGGCACTTTCTCCAGCTTGGACTCCGGACTCCTTGGACATTTCCGATGACAAGCCCGATCCTGACTCTACATAGTGTAGTAGATCCCGAGCCCCTTCTTCCTCATCTCTGGACGAGTACACTTTCTGAAGGCCTGTGGCCTATAAGGACAATTCCCATGTCCAGCAGGCTTTACTCTGCCGCATGGCAGTGAATCTAAATACAGAAGTTAGGGTGGTCCAGGAGCAAACTGACCCTCTCTTTGATGTGGGGGAAATGTCCCACCAGCCAAGGTATCTGTTCCTCTCCATGAAGGGGTATACAGAATTGCCAAGGTGTGATGGCAGAACCCAACTTCAGTTCCACTGGTGTTGAAAGTGGTGGATCAGAAATATCCTGTCCCCCAGGACAAGTTTGTTTTCCTCTTCCAGCATCCTATACCAGGGTCATTGGTAATCGACACAGTAAATCAGAAAGAGAGACAGGGCCAGCCAAGCTCCACTCCTAAGAACAACAAAGCTAGAAAGCTTGACTTGTTGGGCAGGAAGGTTTACACCATGGCAGCTCTACAGGTGTGTATCTCCAACCATCTGGCCCTTATGACGAGATATGGCTTTAACTTCTGGTGAGCCATGGAAGGGTTCCGTGACCTTATCCCAAAGATCACCTCACAGATTATGAGGCGATGAGTGAAGAAGGGGCATTGGTCTCTAAAGACACCCTCACAGCTACTTGGGATGCATCAGATGCAGCCTCGCGTACTATGGCCTTCGCCATGGTGATGCGTCGCTCTACCTGGCTTCAGGGCTCTGGCCTGTCTCCACAGATGCAGCTCATCATTCAAGACCTGCTATTTGAGGGCCCTGACCTCTTTGCAGAGTCCACAGACACCAAGCTACATGGCATGAAGGACTCAAGAGCTACCCTCAGATTGCTGGGAATGTACACCCTGCAATCTACCTGGTGCTACCTTAAACCCCATCAGCTCTTGCAACAGCAGCTGCAGCAATTAAAACAGCAAATCCAGATGCAGAGTGTTCTTCCTTGGTCCTACCAATTTCCCCAACAACATCTCGGGGACTTGGATAGGGACAAGACCCACTCAAGCAAGGATGGGAAATCCCATGCCTCACAGTCTAGTAGGCATAGGCAGGGTACTGACCGCTCATCAGGAAGAAAGCAGTGCTTTTGATGGTTACCCCGAGGGCAGTGAACCCACAACCTTGACCCCAACCTTCACCAACCACCTGCATTTTTCATGCACCACTGGGCCAACATCACAACCAACCAGTGGGTCCTCAAAACAGTAGCGGAAGGGTATTGCATACAGTTTCATTCAACTCCTTGGGCCAGAAAACTGCCCCCTTGTCCAAGCTTCGGGAGCTGAGAACCAGGTTGCCTGCTCGAGATGGAATGCAAGAAGCTCCTCTCCCTTGGGGCCATAGAAAGTGTTCCAAAGCAGGAGTGGGGAAAAGGGTTTTACTCCCAATACTTTCTGGTCCCCAAACCCAACGGGGACCTCAGACCCATTCTAGATATCAGAGCCTTAAACAAACACATAAGGAAAACAAAGTTCTGCATGGTTTCCCTGTCACAGATTGTTACATCTTTGTCTCCCAGGGATTGGTTCACAGCCCTCGACCTCAAAGACGCTAACTTTCACATAGCAATGCATCCCTACTACAGAAAATACCTAAGGTTCATTGTGGGAGGAAATCACTTCCAGTTTACATTGTCCCCTTCAGGCTCTCTCTGGCCCCCAGGGTATTCACAAAGAACATGGTGCCAGTAGCAGCATTCTTGCAGCGGTGGGGGATAATAATTTACCCCTACCTAGATGATCGGTTAATACATGGGGAATTGAGAGCTCAGGTAAAGCTCCATGTCAGAGCGGTAACCCAGCTGTGTGGATACTTGGGCTTCTGCATAAATCAAGAAAAGTCAAAACTCTGCCTGTCTCAAAGCATAGGGTTCATAGGAGCTCTCCTAGATGCTCACAAAGGGACGCCTCTCTGCCCCCTTCAAGATTTCGGTACATCTGCACCATCATTACAGAGCTGCAGAATCCTCAAATGACCACAGCCCTTCACTGCCTACAGCTGCTTGGGCACATGGCAGCCTCCACCTCCATGATTTGGATGGCATGCTTGAGAATGAGGCCCTTCCAGGTCTGGTTCTCCACGGTACTCCACCCAAGGAGGGACTCCCTATCCAAGGTACTGTCAGTTCCCTGAAACATCCTGGGGACACTACAGATTTGGAGGGACCCCCGATTTGCAATGGGGGGAATTCCCTTTGAAACGCTAATGCCCACTATAACACTGATAACCAATGCCTCAGATTCGGGGTGGGCGGCCCACATCTCAGGGGGACTTTCCACCCAGGGGTGTTGGTCCCATGAGGACAGTCTTCTTCACATAAATGTGAAGGAACTGTGGGCTAACAGATTGGCTTGCATGACCTTCCTGGACAACATACAGGGCAGGTCGGTTCAGATTGTAATGGACAATACCGCAGCCATGTTCTACACAAACCAGCAGGGAGGGGTCAGCTCCCCAACTCTTTGCAAGGCAACATGCAAACTTAGGAAGTTAGGTCTGAGACACAATTCACCCTGGTGGCTGCGCCCCTACCAGGAGCGGAAAACAGGCTGGCAGACTCGCTCAGAAGAAAGACCCTAGTGAATCATGAGTGGTCACTCCACAACACAGCGTTCGCTCACCTGGTACACAAATGGGGTACGCATCAGATAGACTTGTTTGCGACACGGCAGAGCTGCAAGTGTCTCTTGGAAGGTGACCTTCTTAGTAGCAATCACCTCCACTAGAAGGGTTTCAGAGCTGAAGGCTCTTTCCTCAGAACCCCCGTATATGTGGTTCTTCCCAACAAGGTGGTCCTGCAACACCACCCCTCCTACCTCCCTAAGGTGGCTACTCCCTTCCACCTCAACCAGGAGATTTGCTTGCCAGTTTTTATTCCACACTCTCAGGTTACAGAGAACCAGAGGAGGTGGCATACCCTGGATGTGAAGAGAGTGCTCCTAACATACATCGAGCGTGCAACATCTGTTCCGCAAGACCTCCTAATTCTTTGTGGCGGTCACCGAACGCAAAAGTGGTCTTCCAGTGGCCTTACAGTGCATTTCCAAATGCATAGTAAACTGCATCAAAGACTGCTACAGAAGGTCGAATATGGCCCTTTCTGGGACTGTTAGAGCTCATTCTACCAGGGCTCAAGTGTCATCAACGGCCTTCCTTGCCAAAGTCCTGATCCAAGAGATCTGCAGGGCAGCTATGTGGGTGTCGGTACGTACCTTCATGACGCACTACACTATCGTCCAACAGGCTAGAGAGAATGCCACATTGAACGGAGCTATACTCAGCGTGGGCAGACTGTAGCTCCTCCCACCATCCTTGGGTATGGCTTGCAGTCACCTGTAACTGAATGATGGGAGCAGAGCTCGAAGAAGAATGGTGGGTTACTTACCAGTAACTGTTCTTCTTTGAGATGGGCTGCTCACATACATTCAGGCCCCTCCCACTGTCCCTGCTAACAAAGTTGGCAAAGGAATAAGGGACTGGGAGGGTCAGGGTCACGGTCACCTATATAGCCACGGTCATGGCACATAGAGGATGTTGGCCATGTGCCCTGTCCTGACAGGCTAAGGGTAAAGACTCTCTGAGCTACCGTGCACTGCAGCAAATCGGCTGTGTTCACACACAGTGGGTTACTTCAATACGGTTGTTTCGAAACAACCATATATCGAAATAACGCTCATTTCAAAACAACTTATTTTGAATTAACAAAATGTTGATTTGAAATAAGGAAAAAGGCGGGAAACGAAATAGCACGTTCACACTGTGAACGTGCTATTTCGCCTCCGCAGGGGGCTGCAGGCACGGTGGGCTTCAGCGCTGCCCAGCGCTGAACGTCGCCAGTGCCTGCAGAGCCAGGCTGCAGGCACCGGCGGGCTTCAGCGCGGCCCAGCACTGCTCCCTGCTCGCTTAAAGCCCGGTCTGCCCCCAAACTCGCCGCGACCATTGTTTCGCCCACGGACTAGGTTTTACTTGTTTCGAAACAACGCGGTTGTTTCGGAACAATGGCTTCACATTGTTCCGAAACAACCGTGCGTTGTGTGAACAGCTGAAACCTTATTTCGAAACAACCTCCGTTGTTTCGAAATAAGGAGGCTGTGTGAACACAGCCATAGACACCTGTAACTGAGTGTATGTGAGCAGCCCATCTCGGAGGACAGTTACTGGTAAGTAACCCACTGTTCTCTAAGTACCTTGGGGCATGTCTACGCTGCTGGCAGCAAATTTGCCACCTTCAGTTCGATCTTTTCTGTATCGATTGAGCAGTATGGGAAGACCCACTCAATCAGTTGGGAAGTTGATGTGTTAAGACTACTCCCCCTCAAGAAGAGTAGCACTGAATCCATGGGCAGGCATTTCCTGTCAACTCAGTGCACTGGAGATGCTGTTGTGAGCAAGTGTTAGGAAGCTGAACACAGACACTCAAATTATTTTATGTAGCTTGCCTATCAAACTTAGACTGTCGCAAAAATCTGCAGCCAGTGGAGACCTGGCCTTGGAGAAGCAGTAGCAGGCATTGTCCAGAATGCAGATAACTAAATGGCTACGTAGCCAGCTGTTTTGCTTTTCAGGTGGTATGAGCAGAGGCAGTGGGCTGTTTTTCATGGAGATGAGAAGATGCAGTTCTTGGCTGTAGGAGGATGGGGTGGAAGTGCTTTGTATCAAACACCCATTGTAGGGGAGGGAATGAGGATTATATGAGGACTGTGCCTGGGAGGTAGAAAACTATATTTGTTCCTGTGTAGTGATGACAGCCCATGAACTTCAGTCTATTTAGTGTTGGGGAAGGGACAGGGCTATCATCACGCCCAAGGAGCAGCAAACTGCAGGGTGCAGAGTTGGCAGGATTCACTGACCCATGCTTTGCCAGAGAACCGAGCTGTTTGAGTTCTATTGTTTTTGCCTTTTGAAGGGGTTCAGCTGAACTTTCACTGATCATGATTTCATAGTTTTGCCTGATCCCTTCTAATGTACTGGGAATTTATCTTTATGCTACCACGGAGCTGGTGAGCTGTTTTTCATGGCTTGGACTGTTTTTATTTTTTCTTCTTCTGCCTTTATACATGGGATTTTTATTCTGCCTTTAAAAATACCAAGTACATTAGCAGAAGAGCTCAATATAAATAAAAATCAATTTCTTCCTGATATTTTTAGTTTGGTTTTGTGCTGGCCTGTGATTAGCCTGCCTTCTAGTGACTGAATTGTGTCTCCTCTTTGTTGTTATGCTATGTGTGTTTTGACAGATGTGGTCAGGATCTGGGCCCTGAAAATGCCTTGAACTGTTAACCATTGAGCTGGTTCTAGCCCCATCTGTAAAACACTCAGGTGAAGTGCTAGTGGTTTCTACTGAAATCTGGAATCTCTTCTAAATTCAGGCATCAGGCTTCCTAATTAATGAAGCTCGCATGAGCTGCATCATGCCTAAAAAATTCTTTATGGTGATCTTTGGGTTAGTTTGTTTAACTAACTTTTAAAATAAAGGTTTACAACTGAAATTCACAGGAATCCTGAATGGCCAGATAAGTTTTCTCTGTAGTTTGCCAGTGGAGAGCATTAAAACTGGGCCACTCATGTCTTCTGGGCACATGGGCTGGCTGAATATATAGCGCTTCTTCTAACGCTGTAATCTGAGGTGGTCATTAAGGCTGCCACATTTTAAATCAAGATCTGAATTTGCCCAGAGGTCCAAGGTTTCCAGATTGAGAAGCCTGGGTTAGATCCACCTCTGGGAGGCACAGGGAATTTATTAAGACAGATTGGCTTTCTGTACCCACAGGAGACTGTAAACGGCATCCTGGCAGCAGCTCAGTCATCAGGCAGATCTGGAGGTATGATGCATCTGATCTAAAGTTTGTGGGAAAGGCTTCCATTGAGTTCAACAAGCTTTCAGTCAGCCCTTACCTTTGCAGAGACTTGTTTGAGGGAGTGGCATATGTGGTAAAATGTCCACAAAACAGTGAAGTCATTGCAAATTAAGAAATTAGAATGTCTTTGTTTTCTATATTTGCCTAGCGGGTGTTAAATTTGGCCTGATGCATGTTAAAGCCCTCTTCCCTTAGATGTGTGATTTCAAACTGTGGTGATGATGCACCCTTTAGTTGTCTCTTATTGCTGCTTGAAGCATTGACAGGCTTTGACATTGGTTTCTTGCTTTAACAAGGAACTGTTACTAACTTGCATTGCTCCATGAGCTGAAATGAACCTGAATGTCTAGGTGCTGAACTCATAAAGCAGGAGAGAGAGAGAGAGAGAGAGAGAGGTGTGTGTGTGTTTGTGTGTGTGTGTGTGTGTGTGTGTGAGAGTGAGAGCGTGTGTGTGTGAGCACATACGAGAGAGAGATGTCTTCTGGTTTCATCTGAGGTTTTCCCCTTTGATTCCATGCATGCAGGGAGGTTGACTGTGACTCATATCTCTTGTTTGGCTTTGTGTTCATCCTGATTAATACCTGTCCAAGAGGAGGTGGTGTGTTGGCCTGGGAGTTGGAAGACAATGTGCTTAAGTGCAAAACCAAAAAAAGCTGCTTTTTATATCTTGTGTTTGACAAAAGCAAAGCAATGCCAAGAGCCAGATCAATGCAGGCGCTACACAGGTGTAGGTTGCAACACCAGGGCCCAGACTGCAGCCCCTAAAGCCCCTGTTGATTCGGCCCTCTGGGCACAGCGCTAGCAGGGGTGTGGCATCGGCACTGGGAGGGCAGCGGAGTCTGGGGCCAGCAGCTGCTGTAGTCCACTGCATTCCTGCTCTGCTGCCAAGGGCTGACTGGTCTGTTTCCAGGGGCAGGGTGGGCCAATGCATGTCCACTGTGCTCTGGGGGCTGGGCTGCCCTGCACGTTAGCTGGCTGTACCCCTGACCCTGGAGCTCAGCAGCCCTACACCAGCCAACCCCACCCCCAGGGGAAGACCAGCCAGTCTTGGGGTGGGAGCTCTGCAGCCAGCCACAGCCTGTCTCCAGGACCATGGCCCACCCCGTCCCCAGGCTTCCATTGTTGGGGGTCAGGGCCCCAGGCCAGGGATCACACAAAAGTGGGCAGCGTGTTTCCTCATGCATGTGAAGCATCACTGGATGGCTTGAAAAACTGCAAATACTGCAACTGTGCCTCTGCCAGGTGGTCCATGGATGCTGTGGTGATGTGGTTCCTGTGCATCAGAGCTCAGAACCTAGCCCAAACTTTGCAAGTGTCTGCAAAATGCTTCACATGGTGTTCTGTGCAGGATATCGCTGTGTGTCTTTAATCAGTTCAGCACTTTAATTCCTGTTTAAAATGTTCATGTGATTTGATGGGGTGTAAAATTTCAGTCTGTAATTAAAAGGTTTTGGTTTTGTTCATTTCTTTTTTAGGCTGTGTTGGTTAGATCATCTTTTGGTACCAAGGTATGTATGTACTTGAATATTTTATAAGATGTGGTTAGTCTTTTTTTAAACAATTTTTCAGATATTTGCATTTGTAAATAAAGGCTGATGAACCGAGAAGCATCTTTCTGCTTGTTTAATGTTTTTGATTGATCCCATCCATGTCACAGGGCAACTTTCATTTTACAACAGCAGAACTCCTTATGATATAACTGGCTATATAGGGTTGGCTATATAGGGTTGTTGATGTGATGAAGGGTTAGAAATATCCTGGGTTAAAACTGCCCCACAGAAAAAGAGATAAGACTGTTTTTATAAGGGAACCCTCATGTTTCAGGTTATCAGCCAACAGTGGTGGTCAGGAATAATTTTCCTTTGTGTATCGATAATGGGCTAACTGTCCATCATGGAGTGCTTTTTTGTTCTGCACATTTCTCTCTGATATCTGGCACTTGCAACTGGCAGAGTTAAGAGCTTGGAATTGCTATACAACTGGTCTGATCATTTCTAGGATTGATGCATTTAAAAAAAAAGAAATGAATTTGAATTCTTCCGTAGAACAATGCTGTCATCATCCCAGCACGTACAGCTTTCACAAAAGAAGCAAGGAGTTCTGTGGAACTTAAAGACTAACAGATTTATTTATCGCATGAGCTTTTATGGGAAAACTAATGCAACAAAAACTAATGCAATAAATAAATCTGTTAGTCTTTAAGTGCCACAGGATTCCTTGTCTCTTTTGCTGACTAGACTAACACGGCTGCCCCTCTGGAGCGTTCACAAAGTTAACAACAAATAAGACCTTCTCTTTACTGATTTTTTTTTTTATTAAAAGATAAACTATTAACAATACAAAATGTTTTCTTGCATAAGCACTAATAAAAAGGACATCAGATTTACACAGGGACTGAGCAGCATTGAGGCAAATGGGTTATAGATTAGAACAAAGATAAACACCACTATTTAAAATACAGCAGTAACTAGTTTTACTGTATTTATCACCTATAAGTGAAGGAAGATAAAATCTCCAGATAAATGCCCAACTAACAATATTTTACACATCTTTTTCTATAGAGTAATATAGATATGAAGCCAGACTGGGCAAAGAAAATGAACCAACAAACATCTCTGCAGAAGGATTATACGTTAATCTTTGTGAACAGAACAAGTGCCATGTCACGGAACATATACCAGTGGCATGGGTGGGGGGGGCGGTAAACAAGGTGTATGGTTTTTAAAAAAGGGTTATAAATTACTTTTTTCAGCATTGGCAAAAACTCATTTTGACACAGCATAAGTTTTCAGATTAAAACACATTAAGAACAGGTTAAACAATCATCTGTCAGAGATGATCTAGGCAGGTGTCTGTAATCCTGTCCCTGTGGGTGGCATGAACTACAGGATTTCTTGAGGTTCTTTCCAGCCTGAGTGTTCTGTGATTAAATCTGGGCTCTAAAGTTAGTCACCTGAGTCAGTATTAGACACCTAAATAAGTGGCCTGTTTTGTGTTGGCCTTTTTTTTTTCTTTCTAAAGAACTATGCATGTTGAGGTCAACACTAACTTCTATAGGAGGCACATTTGATTCTTAGATTATCTAGTCAGAAGGGGCCACTTTGATCACCTCATTTAACTGAGGCCATAGGACTTGCTGGAATAAATTTGTTTGAGAAAGAGCAGATCATTTAGAAGAAAATCCAAACCTGAGTTAAAATTTTTCCATTGATGGAGATGCCACTAAAGCCCCTCATAAATTGCCCCAGTGGTTAATTACCATTGTTCTTAAAATATATACAGATTAGTTCCATTCTAAATTTGTCTTGCTTAAACTTCTAGTCATTGGATTGTGTTAGACCTTTGTCTGGCAGTGACATGCACACACCACTACTTATCCTACAGCTGACCTTTGTGTTTTCCATAAAGAGGACTGGTTGAGCCAATGAGTGTGAGAGGGGCTTGGGTGACTCATTTGGCCAGCACTGGGTGGAAGGAATGTGCTCAGTGCTGGTTTTTTAGTTTCTGGTTTAGCCAGGGGTTCATGGCAATGAGCAGAAGTAGGGGGAAGAGCCACAGTTCTAGTGCTGAGGTAGGGTTCCTAAATTGGCCCAGGCTATAATCTGCCACTGTTTAGGTGCCCCTAGAACACTAACGGCCCTAGGCCCATCCCTACTGTGCCTAATTGGAAATTGGGCTCTGGGCCCAAGCATTAAGTGTCTGGATCTTCTTTATCTATATAATTTAGGTGTAATTTTACCCCGCATTCTGTTAATAATCTGTCTAATTTAGACAGTGATACCATAAAGGCTTGAAGTGTGCCCCCATTTCAGAGAATGGAATGAGGTTTATTATGTGGATTGAGAGTGAACACAGCTTTTGTAAAGGGAAATCATGCCTCACTAATCTACTAGAATTCTTTGAGGGTGTAACAGACATGTGGGTAAGGGTGATCCAGTGGCTATCATGTACTTGGACTTTCAAAAACACCCTTTGACAAGATCCCTCACCAAAGGCTTTTGAGTGAAGTAAAGAGTCATGGGGTAACTGGTTAAAAGCTATGGAAAAAGTGGTAAGTAAATAGTCAGTTTTACAATGGAAAGAGGTAGTTAGTGGAGTCCAAGGATCTGCACTGGGACCAGTGCTGTTTAACATATTCATTAAGGGGTAAACATTTATGGGGTAAACAGTTATGTGGCAAACTTTGTTAATCATATAAAATTACTCAAGATAGTTACGTGCAACGCTGACTGTGAAGAGTTACAAAGGTGTATCACAACACTGGGGTGCCTGGGAAAGAAAGTGGCAGGCGAAATTCAGGGTTGATAAATGCAATGAAATGCATATGGGAAAACAATCCAAACTATGCATACAAAATGATGTAGTCTAAATTAGCTGGTACCACTCAGGAAAAAGATCTTGGAGTCATTGTGGATAGTTCTCTTGCATTTTCTGAGCAAATTATTGTGTGTGTGTGAAAAAACAAATAGACAAACATGTTTAGGGCAGAAAAGCTTAGGGCTTGTCTACTGAAACAGTTCACAGAAAGATGCAGTGGGACTATATCCAGCACTACTGCAGATTGTCTGTGGTAGACCTTGCTGTACATGTTAAAAATTTGTTCATGTGCTTTGATCTAGTTCCATTTTGAAGAGGACTAGATCAAAGTACACTAATGAATTGTTAATGTACATACGTAGGGTCCAAATGGACAAATTAGTCCACAACAAATTAGTTCAAGGAAGAGTCATAGCTCTGTTTCCTGTGAACAAATTGTGTAGACAAACCTGTTTCTAGGAAATGCAGCCCTATAGGATACATTCATGTACACATTCACCTCTCTTGTTCTACATTAGCAACTTTATGTATCTGAATACAGTACAAGTATATCGCATTGATGCACCAAAAACCAACCAACCAAACAAAAAAAGACCCTGTATGAGATTAATTCCTTATTCTGGCAAACATATGGAGAGATGATTGCGTTGTGTTCCTAAATAAGGAGTGTAGGATCAAACCAAATAACTGAATAGTCAGTGTGTCAGTTCAAAACCCCATGTGTTAGGACTATTCTGAAAGCAGCACTCATTATGCAAGTGCCATGGGCACCATGAAACATTATAAGCTATCACCTAGGACTGTGTAATCCTAAACAAATGAACAAGGCAGAGAAAAATTTATTTCTTCTTTAAGGCAGATAGGATGTATTGTTTACTGAAATGTCTTGCGCCCCCATCAAATGCTTTAAAGAAGGTTATTTTTATAGTGGGTAGTTGTGTGGCTGATGCAAGAAGGGTCAACTACAGCCTGCTAGGCTACTTTCCAGGGATGGCAGAATTTGGGTTCAGTGTGTTTGAAAAGATGGGAGCTTCCTTCTAGGTCATTTGGATGTAGGAAATACACCACACCACAGATACCGATGTAATGCCAGGATCTTTTGCCCTTGGTGTCTGGTGAGAGCTGTGTCTGTGTGGTTTAGCTCTCTAGTCAGAACCACTGCAAATGGGAAATACCAGAGTACATATTAAATTATTCAGACTCCTACTGAATTGACATCCAGCCATCCCAGGACAGCAGTTTTTCAAGATGCTCCACCATAAGTTTTGGGTCCTTCAGGCTTGAACTAAGTGTACCAACTGGCTTCTTCTCAATTGCTTAGTTTACATCATGATAACCCATTGTTTCACTGCCTCCTAAGAGACTGCTGGTCATCTTCCAACCATTGCTGGCTTTCACTTTTAAATCAAACTGTAACAAAGAGTACATTAGCAGCACTGACTGTAGAAATGTAAGGTGCATTTTTGGAAGTTTAGGGATGACAGACTTTTTAAAAATTTCCCTTGCTTTATTGAAATGCACCTGTTCAAATTGCTCCTACAGAAAGGTGGGGTTGTGTGGGGAAACTCGCATCCATATGCTCATCTATTAAACTGAGGTCAGCAAATAACTCTCCTCCCCACTTCTTGAGCAGTCTGCCTCCCATCTCCTGAGAAGCCTTTATGAGATGCTCCATAAATTAGCAGATGTGTGTCAAGCAAAGGGCAGAAAAATTCCAGATTAAAGCACACCCCTGAAATACATATATAATACATATTTAGAGGCCTTGGACTCACTCCTGTTGAGCACTTTGGTCCCAGTCCAGCAAAATATTTACTACACTTGTGCTTAAAGTCAACCATGTGAGTAGCATGAGAGCAGAAGGAGGGGCTGGAACATATGAGTGCTTAAAATTAAGTACATGCTTAAGTATCATTACAGATTGAGGCCAGAAGGCAGGAGTGCCCCAGCTACTCTCAAATGGCAGTTTACAACGCCAAAGGCTTGTCTACACAAGATCATCCAGAAAAGTAAATCTGAATTTAAAGCACATTAATTAAACTGCATTAATGAATTAAATTAAGGCCACTTTACTTCTGGACACATATCCACACTGGGGTTTAATGTGGTTTAACTAATGTGCTTTACATTCATACCTTTAATTAATTTGGAGTAATTATCCTGAGTGTCTCTGCGTAGACAAATCCTCTTATTCAGAATTGCAGTGGTCTTGATGCAGTTTAAGTTAATTCACTTCCAAAGCAAAGAGGCTCCTTTAAGCAAAGCATGAGCTCTAACACATCTGGAACTTTATAGACGAAACACAAAATCTCAGCTAAAGCAAAGGGAATTAATTGAACACCATTTTCCCCCCAACAAACTCAAGATTTTTCATTAACAGTGATTGTTATCAAGCGTGTGCATTTTAAAAAGCTATTTTTAGGGTTAATTTTGCAAATCTGACATTTGGGGGAATGGTACTGAAAGCTGCATGCTAAATACTGATTCTTTCAAGCGCCTAAAGCCTAATCAAGAATCAGAAGTCAATGCTAGCTTATATCATGTATTTTGCTGAGCTTGGAGTCTGAAGTATGGCTTGATCCCACTTTGTCTTACTAACTGGATTGTTGCTACAGAAAAGTTTGTGTGTGTAAGGCAGAAAAAAATGCAGTCTTGTTAAATGCAGCATTCAAGGCAAGGAAGTGCTGATCTGAGAGCTCAGCTGTAACATATACAAGAAAAAGTTTTCGTATCTGAGCAATGAGGAATGATGCTCAAATGGAATAGAGGAGAAATGGAAGAACTACATGTCAGTCACATTGCTCCCTAGCTTAGTACTCCTCACCTTATCCAAGTCTCTCCCTCCTTGGAATACTGTAGGGCTATCTGGATTTCCTGAAATGTGGGAGGTGAACTGGTTTTGTTCTGTATTGATACGGCTCTCTCTGATCAAGGTAGAGGCTGGTCCTGCTCAGAACAGTCACTCAAGATAGCTTCAATGTCCAGGAATATACCAACCATGGCCCAGTCAAAGCTGGCACAGAACTTGCCTCATGGTGAGTAAGTGGTGGTTGTCTCTGTCTCCATGGCAACAGAGAACCTCCTGTTCTCCCTGCAGGTTGACAGCTGCCAGAGCCTCTCCTGGCTCAGGCAACCCAGCTCCTTGAGCAGCTTGAAGAGGTCGTTGCGGAACTTGACTCCAATAAAAGCATAGAGAAAGGGATTGAGGCAGCAGCGGAAGCAGGCCAGCGTGTAGGTCACGTCATCTGCCACATCAAGCTGCTTACTCTTCTCACACAGGCTGTCGGTATTGTTGAAAGCTGAGATGGTTTTGGCCAACATGACACCATTGTAAGGCAGCTGGAAGACAACGAAGACTATCACTACTGCGATGATGACCTTGATGGCCTTGTTCTTCTCAAAGTTACGGGCCTGGAGCAATGTCTTGACAATGACAAAGTAGCAGAAGGACATGACCAACAGGGGTACAAGGAAGCCAAAGACCATCTGAGACACTTTGATGCCAGTGTCGAAGAGATGCAAGTCAGTGGCAATGATGGAGCAGCGGGGGGTCTCAGACAGGCTCAATCCACTGTGGACCAATTCTGGAATGGAGAGGACAAAGGCCAGGATCCAGATGGAGAAGCATGTGATCTTGCTGATAAAGATCATGCGGGAACGGAGGCGGTGGGCAGAGGGGGCCTGGACAATAGCAAAGTACCTATCAATGCTGATGGCCAGGAGCAGCAGCATCCCACTGAAGAAACTCATCTTGCAAATGCAGTAGACAGCTTTACAGGCGAACTCCCCAAAAAACCAGTACTTGGCTGCACTTGTGGCCCAGAAAGGGAGTGTCAGCAGGAAGAGGATGTCTGCCAAGGCCAGGTTCAACAGGTAGATGTCGGTCATCGTCTTAAGCCTCTTGAAGTATATGTAGGTCAGCATCACCAGCCCATTCCCCAGGAGACCTATGAAGCAGATGAGTGAGTACATGGCTGGGAGGAATGCTGCGCGGAAGCTCCGGACCTCAGCCTTCTCACAGAGAGTCTCAAACATGTTGTAATCAACAGTGGTGTTGGCATCATAGTAGTCAGTGACATTGCCAGTGCAGAACTAGAGGGAAAGGAAACAAGAGTCGTCAAGTCCTTACCTTGCAATGAGGCTGATCCCTCCCTGTCACAGGCTGCCCATCTGTGCACCCTGAGTTATAATCTATATGATTTTTTTGTTCTCTTATACACTGGTATTGTATGTTTTTAGGCCAATTGCATCATGCAGTGTTTCATTATGGATGCTCATAACCTATTCTGCATGAGTAGTATGATATCATATTTCCTACAAATTCATGCATGTGCTCAGACCTGAAGCATGTTTAGCCTGGCTCAGGGGGGAAGGAAGCAGATGGAGCTTTCTCATGGCGAGCAAACAAGTACCTGGAGGAAACAACAAAGATATGCTAATTGAGGTGCCTTGGAAGAGACAAAGGGATCACCTCTGACCAGAAAGAGTGATGTCAGAGCAAGTTTTGGAACAAAGAAAGACACTTGGAGGGATCTGGAGCTTTTGGCCTGGGACTTTCCATCTTGAAACAACTCTAAGCAAGATGTGGGCCCTGCCCGGTCTCTTGCAGAGACTGGCCATGCAAACATCTCACAGCCAAACACCTTGAGCGTGAACTCAGACTATGAGTTCAGTTTAAGTAGAGATATTAGGTTAGTATGTGTGTTTTACCTTTTATTTCCTTGTGGTGTGGTCACTCCTGACTTCTTTATATTGTGATTCTGCCATGATTGGCCGTATTCTCACTTAGAATTATAATCTGATCAACAAACTACTAGATTTTTTATCTAAAGCTGTGTGATCTTTAGAGGGTGTGGGTAAAGAAGGCTGGGCATGATCCATTTCTTTGTTAAATGGATGGACTTGAGCGTATGGTGGTTGGGAGCAGGTCCCAATCTCTGTAGACAGTGGCCCCTGGTGTGGTAACTGGGGCCAGGGCTGCTTGCTGCAGGACTGTCCCTCGAGTAGCCAGAGGGCATACACCCACTGTTTGGGACTGATTGCATGCTAGAGAGGACTGACTCAGGAGTGAGTGGTCACTTGGCAAGGCAGGGGTGAATCGAGTGGGTATTGCGAGGTCACAGCAGCACACTGGAGCAGATCTGAGGAGCAGCCTATCACATTCCCATAACAGGCCCATAAGGAACTCTTGCAGAAGTAGAAGCAAGGAAACCTGTGGCACTTAAAGACTAACAGATTTATTTGAGATAAATAAATCTGTTAGTCTTTAAGTGCCACAGGACTCCTTGCTTCTTTTGCTGAACTAGACTAACATGGCTTTCCCTTTGGAACTTTGCAAGAGTGAAGCCTAAACTAGGAATGTAAAGAGAGTTAAACCACCAAACCTGCAAAAGCAGAGAAATCCCAGATAATTTCCAAGTGCTTCCTGTCCATCATCCCACTAAAACTGAGTATATTGTAGCAATGCACCTTCATCATTTCACTGACATAAAATACAGATGTAGCACTATTGCCAATTACAAGTGTTCAGAAATTGAGTCAGGTCCTCCAAAAATAGAGATTTAAAAAAGAAAACTGGTTTCCTATTAGACTTCTGGTTTTTGGAGCCTGTGAAGGTCACATTTTCAAGCTTTCCCTGGTAGCCATGGGGACTACACCCTGGCTTTTTAAAAATGCAAGCTGAAATTCTCACATAATTCCTTGATTCCAGGCAAGAGAAAAAACACCAAATTGTGGTGTGAGATTCATGGTGAAACTGTGAGAGTTGGCAACACTGAAATGGCATTGGCAGCCCAGTTGTCCTTAGATGTTTTCTGGCTCTCCTAGGTTCATAGATCCCAATACCAGAAGGGACCACTGTCATTATCTAGTCAGACTTTCTGGGTAACAGGGGCATTGCTGGCACTGGGCATGGAGGGGTGTGGGAGGTGGAAGAGAAGGGCATGGGCCCTGAGTGTCCCAGTCAGTGCCCCAAGCCCCTGCGCCTGCCCTGAGATCCTCCACACCTGCCTGGAAGGAGCTTAGATAGGCTCCTGCTCTGTAGTACCTGCTGCAGGGCAGGAGAAGAGGAGGGAAATTTAAATCTCTCTCCTCTCAGGTAGGTAGTTGGGAGAGAAGGTGGCAGCAACTGGACCCGGTTCAACAAGCCAACCTGAGCCCAGGCTCAGGGCCACGGTGCCTGGTGGTGGCAGGCCAGCCTGGACGCCACAATTGGTGGCAGCAGCAGGTTGGTTTGGGTTGGGGCTTGGTCCCAGACCCCACGTTCAGTGGTGGTAGGCCAGCCCATGGGCCAGCAGGGGCCAGACTGGGCCCCCAGGGGGTGGACGGTCAGGCCAGATCAGGCCTGCACAGTAGTGGTTCAGGGGGTTGGGGCCCTGTGCCCTGAACCCCTCTCTGGGGCGGTGAAACCCCTGCTGTGTAACAGAGGCCAGAGAACTTATATAAAAAGCAATTGCCTCCTTTCAGTGGCCAGGACCCTTCGGGGTGGGGGTGACATGACTGGTTTCCCCATCTCAATGGCTTTCTGTAACAAGACAATAAGAGGGAGTCACTGTCACTACAGTTCAGATATAATCCAGTGAGTGAGCCTGCCAGGAAGTGGGTGACTGTCTCAGTCAAAGTCTCCTGCTACTTGATTCAAGTTCTGATTCTTCTCAGCTTGCCATCAGACTGGAGTCACCTAAAGAGCAGTGAGGTTTTGTGTTATCTGCACCCTCCTTTTCTCTGTCCCATTAGCCTCCACTAACTTTCCTCCCTCTCTGCTCTGTGCAAAGATGAAAGACTTCCCCTTTGGGTGGTGTCTGCCTTTATCGCTGTGAATCTGATTCTGCATGCTCTTTGCTGAAATCAGGCTTTGCTTTCACCACATCCTGTGTGTACCTGCAGCCACGTCACCTGAAGTGAAAGGAGAAAGAAATCCACCAGAAAACCTTTCTTGCTTCACGGAGCCCCTGGCAGAGTCTGAGACTATGTGGGGATGTGGCACACTCCCAAAGATGCAGCAGCACTGGCCCCCTGAGTTCGGGGCCCCAGGCACCAAGTTTACCAGGTCAGAAAGCCCAGTTTAATAATGCATCTCCTATCTGCCCTGAGTGAATTGGAGGAAGAAAATGGAGGTGGCCCGCATGGCAGATGAGGAATTCTTCCTTCTCTTGCAACTTGCCACACCCACTCCCTGTCCTAAACTTGCAGTCTTATCTCACATGAGCAAAAGCTGCAGTATTGTGAATAACCAGATTTTTCTAAAGAGCTCAGTACCCATCCTGCTGGAAACCTGGCCATTTATTTAGGTGCTGAAATGGAAATGAAGTTGCAGCTATGGAAGCTCTTCTGGAAATCCCAGCCTCAATGGTCAGTTTTCATTATATTTATTAAGTCGACTTACACTTAGTTCTTAATTTCTTTCCTCAGATCTCATTAGCTCTGGATGTGTAATAACTCATGGAGTTCTGTGAATTCTTCCCACTTTGTTCTAGGTGGTTACATGAAATCCCTTTAGCATTCTGATATGAAAAGTAGTTTCCACTGGATTCACTTTTGCTACTGCCTTGTCTATCCAAGTTATCCATGCCCTTCAGCTCTGCACTCAAGTCATGAATGCAGCTAAATTGCAACTATGTTACCTTTTTGTTTTTAACTTCTTACCTGGAAAATTAAGGGAAGACTCAAAACAACCGTCACCTTCATCTGGTTACCTAGAAAAGAAAGAAGCACAATATTATTTATTACTGTTGTACATCATATTGCAATTAAGAGAAGCTTCCAGGGTAATGTATATTTGTCATGTTTCAAGGAAATAAAGTCTGAAAATTGTCTCCAAGTTTTAACATGAATATAGTGCATTGTCATACTGTCTCTCATCCACTGATCTCAAAGCATTTGACAAATCTTATTAAGTCTTGAAGAGATGGATAAACTGAGGCATAATAGGTGCCTAAAAACCTTTGAGGATCTTTGCTTAGGTGAGAAAACCCAACGTCATACAGCAAGTTAGTTTAAGAGCAAGGAGTAGACACGACGCATTCTGCATCCCAAACATAAAGAATGAGCACACAAGGAGTCTGGTTCCAGTGCTTTGCATCTAGTCAAGTTCCAAAGGGTCAGCTGTGTTAGTCTAGTAAAGCAAAAAAACCAAGGAGTTTTGTGGCACTTAAAGACTAACAGATGGCATTATAAAGACTAACACATTTATTTATCACATGAGCTTTTGTAAGAGAAAATTCCCCTTTGTCAGACACTTGAAGATGGGGAACTTACAGAATGGGTGGAAAATAAATGAAGGGAAGTGTAAGTCATAGGATTAGGTCAGACTGTAACAGCAAAGAATGAAGCTAGATTTAGTTAACTTGTGCTTGGTTTATCCAGATGTCTTTTTTATTTTTAGTTATTTCTATCCAAAAGGTTATCACTTACGATGGATGGGGACACAATCAATCAAACCAGCCTTATGCAGGATATACATGCCTCTTAATTGTTGAGCTAAAGCTTACTTAATGTGAATTAAATAAATGTACAGCTGTTTCTGTGATAAATGTGGTTCAGCTATTCCACGATAGAAAACTACAGAGTAAGGTACTGAGCTCCCCTACAGGATACATGTGATTGAAACTGGCTGAAATTTATTTTACTTCTCTAAGTGTCAAAGGTGACATCTGCCTTGAACTAAAAGATACTGCCTGCTGAAGACGGGGAGGAAGGAATAAATTCTTAATATGTTAGAACAATCGCAGACAAGCAGCTCTTCCTTCTGTGGTTAAAGCAGGTTCAGAGGCCAGTGAAAGCATTTTGCTTTCCGCTGTTAAAAACAGACTTTAGTTTCTGACCTCACCTTCCAGCCGTCAGCTGCCTAGGTTAGAAGTTGATCCTGTAAGTCACGAAAGCTATCAGTTCCCTGTGGCTTTAAGGGGATCTGAGAATGCATCCTACACTGGGAGATATGTGATCTCTTGGGTTATGTTTACACAAACTATGGCAGTGAGCCTCCCAGCCTAGGGGCTCCCACTAGTGCTCTCAAAATAACAGTGTAAAGATGGTGCTTTGTAGCTGTGGCTCAGGTGGGAACTTGGGCTGCGAAGCCCACCTCCCTCTCTAGGCTTCAGAGTGGGCTGTGAGACACACCTTAGTAGGACTGAGCCCTTCCGCATTCTGCTTTAGGAGCTGGTGGATTTGTTTGCTAAGATGACACCTAGAGAGGTGGTGGAATCTCCATCCTTGAAGGGCTTATGTTGCAGCTTGCCAGAGCTCAGACTGGGATGATTTAGCTGAGGCTGGTCTTGCTTTGAGCAGGGGGTTGGACTAGATGACCTCCCGAGCTTCCCTACAACTTTAACATTCTATGATTCTATGGCTGCAACCATCTAGTAATATTTAGCACTTGCTTCACAGCACTTTTTGCAGGGATTAACCAAGTAACAGCCCAGAGCAAGTGATGACCCATTAGTTAACAGCTCTTTATTCCTTCCCATAGACCAAGAGTTCTCAAACTTTTTTTGCTGGGATTTGGAACCCCCCTTTGAAAATATTTCAGGCTGTGAGGACTCCCACATACCATGCCATCCTTGTGTGCTGCTGCTGGGGGTAGCACTGCTTTCAGCAGCTCTTTGTCTATGCAGCTCTGAAAGCCTCAGGTTCTCGACCTATGCATTGCAGACAGCCAAAGCCGCAGCATGCATGGGGTTTAACAGCTCACGACCCCACTATAATAACCTGCTGATCCCTGACATTTCATGGATCCTCAGTTTGGGAACCCCTGCCAGAGACCATGCTGCCTTTGTACCTTTAAACCTCTTTGTTACTAAGTTTGAATTATTCATTCCCTCACATTGCCGTTACCCTCGTCTGTGTTTGTTACCTTCATTTGGGGATTGCTGTCTGTTGTTCCCCTTAAATTCTTTGCAATACCAGTTTGCGCCCATCTCAGCTCTTGGAAACCTTTATTCAGTTGCCTGTGCCGTGGGAGGAATAATGTCCAGGATTTCATGCATTTGCTGCCACACTGCCATCTGTAGGACCTAAGTCTATATGGCAGGTGTGGCCAAACTGCAGCTCGCGAGCTGCATGCGGCTTTTCAAAGAAAAATGTGGCTCGTGGGAGTTAAAATCTCCAGCCTGTCAAGCAGCTCCGCAGCCAGCAGCTTAGAGGAGGGCTGGGAAGGAGGAGCGAGCTGCAGCAGAGAGCTCAGAGGAGGGAGCAGGGAGCAGCAGCCCACAGCTCAGGGGAGGGGTGGGGAGGAGGGAGCTGACAGATCGAGGGAGCAGGGAGCAGCGAGCAGCAGCCAGTAGCTGGGGGGGGAGGGAGCAGCAGCCCCAGCTCAGAGAAGGGATGGGGGGGAAGAGCAGCTGGCAGCTCAGGGAAGCCATGGGGCGGGGGGCAGTTCTTAGGACAGAAGGGAATGGAGGCAATGAGGAAAGTGACTGAGGGGATCAGGGAGGAGATAAGCTGTAAAGGACTGAAAGACTAACAAATTTTTGTTAATTATTTTCTGTTTCCTAGATTTCAGTATGGATTTTATTTTGCTTTGCTTTATTTATTTTTGTGTACTTCGTGGTTTTTTTAAATTTTCTTTTGGTTTGGCTGGGTTTGTTTCTTTGTTTTTATATTTACCTTATACTACATACCATGGCAGTCTCAGTCCTGTCCACGGCACTTCACAAACTTAGGGTCACTTCACGCACTCCCTTTACAAGTATGGTAGTCAGGAAAACAGGATAAAAAGTCTTCCATTGTATCAGAAGAAGAAGGAATAAGCCAATGAAGAATCCTGCTCCTTCTTGCCAACTCTACAGAAACCTGTAGATTGAGCTCTGGACAGTTAAACAAGGAGTTTTGTGGAACTTTTGTAGACTAACCCATTTATTTATCACATTTCTCCCATGAAAGCTCATGCAATAAATACGTTAGTCTTTAAAAGTACCACAGGACTCCTTGTTTGTTTTGCTGAACCAGACTAACATGGCTACCTCTTTGGAGCTCTGGACATTTGAGGCTCTTCAGAGACCCTGAGGCATTGGGACTAGGGATGAGCTGTTTTCCATAGCATCTCACTTCAGATTTACTTTATGCAGAATCCCATTCCACAAAACCAAGCCTGTTTTGAAAGACAAGTGTTGGGCCATCTATGGAGTTGGAAAGTGTTTCCCAGGACAGTTGAGTTGTCATAGGAGACAGGAGCAATATTCCTTCTAAGCGGATGATACAGCTGAGCAAGTTATGGATGCACTTGGGGAGCCGATGAGCAGGGGCCCGGCCCCAGGTCAGGGAACTTGCTCAGCTGCATCCAAAAGTTGCTAAGCTGTGTAATCAGCTTAGAGGGAACATTGCAGGGAAGGGCAGCATGGTGGGAGACAGCAGGAGAAGTGAGCAATGGTCAGGGACAGCAGAGAAACAGGGGCAAGGTAAGAGATGGCAGGGATGGGGTAAGAGGGGAGGGGGGAAGTACGGCATGGTCAGGGAAGCTGTGGCATGTTTAGATTTTCTCATAGGCCCTAATGCAGCTCACTCCTTTGTTAAAATTATGTTTTACAAGTCATAGACATGACATGGAATACTAAGAAATGAAAATAAACAGGAGAAAAGTTTAAAACTGAATGCAGATTACTTTAAATTTTTAGCACAACTGCCTGCTGTGAAGCATTGTATTCCACAATGAAATTTGTTAAATCAAAACATTGTGCAATACTCAGAGATCAGCACCGGTGAGAGCTTTTATGTACTGCATTGACAAGTTACTGCCCAGATATCAAAAAAACTTGCCACTAGCCTGAAGTATTCTGCATCCAGTGACAGCTAAGTTTTTACTGTATAGACCTAGTTTTCATGGTAACCTTAAGTAATTATTAGAATCTGACATTAGTCGGATCAATATTTGCCCTGTTTTTAAGATAAAGTGCGCAATAAATTTTAAGCTTAATAATTTTGGAATAGGTAAAAGTATGTGGTTATATGCCTCAGTGAGGCTCTCGAAGGTTTAATAATCAATTTGTGCAGCTCTTGAGTTCCGTAAGTTTGGCCACCCCTGCATATGGCATTACCATTCAGATAAATGGTTAGCTCACTATCTGGAAGATCAGTGAGGACGTTGTAGATTGTTTCATGTTGATATGAGAACAAAGGAGGCCTAGTCTTCTCTGTAGAATTATGAGAAAAGCATGATTCTCATCTTTCTACAGCAGGAGTGGCCAAACTTACGGAACTCAAGAGCCACACAGGTTGATTATTAAACCTTCAAGAGCTGCACTGAGGCATATAGCCATATATTTTTACCTACTAAATTGATTTGCTGACATTCTTCCATGACCCACACTTTTTCATTCAAGAGCCTCATGTGGCTCCTGAGCTGCAGTTTGGTCATGCCTGTTCTAAAGCCTCTTGGGAGCTTACCACAAAGTTTCTCAAAAGTCTTATGCCTTGGCTGGTGGTGGGACATTGGCAGGGAGGTCCACGGCTCCAAGGTGCCACCGAACTTCCTCTTACTGTTCGGTGATTGACTGGTTGGTTCTTGCTCACATGCTCAGGGTCTAACTCAGGGGTTGGCAACCCACGGCATGCAGCTCTGGGGCGCTGCCATGACTGCTGCTCCTGCTGCCAGCCCAGAGGTGTTGCTGAGAGTAACGCTGCTGTCAGGGATGGGGGGGGGCACATGAGGAGGCACCACTTGTGAAAGCAGCTCTGCTCTCAGGGGTTGAGGATGGTCTGAAGAGATCCATGCCTCCCCACCCCCCAACTCCCAAGGTGCTGACAAGAGCAGTGCCGCTTTTGGTGGTGCCTCCGTTGACCACCCCCTCACTGCTGAAAGCAGTGCTGCTTTCAGGGTTGAGGGATTGTGGGGAGGCACCATTGCATGGCCCCTTGCCTCTGGGAGCAGCACTGCTCTTGGAGACCAGAGATGGTATGTGGAGGTGTGTGGCCCCCTCTGCACCCGAGGCTGGCAGTGACCTGGGGGGGGGGTTACTTTCCTCTGCAGCATGTGGGTATGCATCTCTTGCCAGAATTGGCTATAGCCTGCACTTAATCTTTTCCCTGCCATTGAGGGGGCCTCATACACTCAGACAGCTCAGCATCTCCTGTTCTCTGCTCATGGCGCATAGGAGTTTGGTTTTTTGTGCACTGTAATACTGTGATCAAATTTCAATTGATGGGTTGGTGTGTGAATGTTATGGTCTCTGGCATGCAGGAAATCAGATGAGATAATCTGGCCATCCCTTCTGGTCTCTAACTGTATGATTCAAGTTGGAAACTTTTGCATCACTTCATTTTTATTGACCCCCGTTCCAGCCCTGGGCTCCCCTCACAGCTGTGTCTCTCCATCTTGATCAGCTTCCAAGATGCCTTTTAAAATTCCTAGTCTCTTTGGTTTAAGTGTGATCTGAGTGATACTTCACCCTTTGCTATAGGGAACAGCAGGACAGATCAGCTTCAAGCAAGTCTGGTCTGGACATTCCTGATGCAGAGTGTCAAAAGGGGGTTACTGGAAGAGAGTGGGGGCAACAAGTGGGAGAGCTGCTCTGAGTGAATGTTATAGCATGAAGAGAGGAAGTCTGAAAATCCCTTACAATTCTGCTTCTCCCACGGGGGTTTTCAAACTAGTCCCCAAAACTGCTCCAGGCTAGTTGCCCAATCTTTTTGAAAGTGGAGGTCCTTTAATGAGACTGATAACAAATCAACATCTAGCCCATTAAGAGTAGCTCTCCTACCCCTACTGCCTCTGAGACAAATGCCTTTAATCAACCATCTGATACAGCTGCATCTTGTGCACACATCCATCCGTGCCCCTACTTTTTATACAACGGGGTCCTGTTCCCTGTTTTTGGGGTCCCTGGGTGCTTGAGCTTTTGACAATACAGAAGCACAGACACTGTGATCTCCATTTGTTTCTTTAACCAAGCTGCCAGGAATGTTATGGCAAGCTCCCTATGACCAATGAAAACAATTAGGAACAAAATTGCTGTCAGAATGGATCAGCCAGTAGTTCATTTAGTCCAGTATCCCTTTCCTGACAGTAGCCAGTAGCACCTGCTTCCAAAGACGAAGTGTAATACTGTTCCACCTCCTGGACAATTATATACTAACCTACCCTTTGGAGAGATTTCCTTGTGGCCCTTGTGCAGTGTTGTCGGCTTATTCTCCCAAACTTTTTATTTATAGCCCTTATACTTTTTTATCCCATTTAATAAATACATTTAATAAAGAAATCTGTTAGTCTTTAAAAGTGCCACAAGACTCCTTGTTTGTATCCCATTTAGTAAGTTCCAAAGAGGTAGCCATGTTAGTCTAGTTCAGCAAAACAAACAAGGAGTCCTGTGGCACTTTTAAAGACTAACAAATTTATCATATGAGCTTTCACAGGAGAAAGTCCCAATGTAACTCTGGACACTTTTAGTTTCATGGAAAGGTCTAATTCTTTATGGAATCCTTTACACAGGAATTTAGAATGCATCCTAGCGTGGCTTTAAATCAGTTGACATGTCTAGCTCCAGGTGTGCACCGATTCTCAACAGTAAGGAGAGATGGACAAAACTACAGTTGGTTTTGATTGTGCAAAGCTCCCAGGTTTGGGCTTTGCATTTGCAAAGTCAATCCTATAGCAGTTTCAGTTGGGCTTGTGCTTTCTCTGAATCTCCAGAACACGTAGGAAGGGATTGGGGAAGAAGGTCCTGTGTGTGTGTTTATATCTTGCATATATACAGAACCCTTCCGTCGAAGGATTCCAAGAAGCTGTCAAAACTGTGGAAGCAGAACAGCTTTGATCTCCTTTGAGAGGAGCTGTCCCTGACTAAGAGCTACACCCCAGTATCAAGCAGTATACAGGAGGGCTCCATAATCAGTTGAAATGGAAGCTAGTTACCTGGCTTTGGATGAGAGACAGAGGCTATCACCCCAACTCTTCCAGGAAGCCCAGTGGCATCATTAGTAATTAGTCAGGCCTTTGTCTTTTTTTAAATGTCCTTCAAGACAGCTCCTCCAGCAGCGTGTGGCCTCCTAGGCCCACACTGGCAGTGGCTTAGGCCTTATCTACACTTTAAAGGTAACTCAACCTATGTTAGGTCAACCTTCAGCCACCACAGTAATTACTGCAGTGTTCAAGTCCACACTTGCTTTCTTGGGTTGGTGGTGCACATCCTCACCAGGAGTGCTTCCACTAGCCTAAAAGGGAGCAGCTCCTGGATGGAAGCCTAGCAGCCCCACAGGCTCCTGGACTTCCAGCAGGCTGGTCTCCACACTCTGTTGCCCACCAAGAGCCTGGGGAAGCCACCCAGGACTTCTCTTCCACAGGGAGCAGAATTCAGCTGCTCTGGCTTCTTCTGCCTCTCTCCCCCCACCCACCTGCAGGAGCCAGGCAACCTTGTTAATTTCAGCTCAACTCATCCATCACAGGAAATGGTGTCCAACCATCTGAATTTCTCACACCACTCCAAGCCAGGAGCCGCAGCCAGCCACCTGGAACTTCTCAGCCTGTTCCCAGACTAGTGCAGGGTTCAGCCACTCAGTTCTCCAAGGGAGAGAGGGGCAGCCGTGAAATTGACAAGAAATACAGCCAACAGCCAATATAAGGAACACACTGTTGCTGCCTTGCCCTAACTAACTACATCAACATAAGCCACCTTGAGGTGGTTTTAGTATGTAGGCCTAGCAGGGGAGTTATATCGGTGAGAGGAGTATTTCAGTGTGTACACCTTCACCGTTTTGTTTACAAAAGCTGACTCTTCTCAAAAAAAAACAAAAACAAAAACCTCTATCATGTAGGTCAGCTCTTAGTAAGTTAGAGCGCACTGCATCTCTCATTCTGCTGTTGACTGGATCTGCCCCCCTTAACCTCTGAGGAATGGTACCACAATGCTGAGGTGGTCCAGTTTACACTTTAGAGAGTGCTAATGAGGAACTGTTAATAAAAGTGACTCAGCCAACTGTTTTCAGAAAACTTATCTACATAACGTTCTTTTAACGAGCCCCCGTTTCACTTTCTTTAGGAGTTTTCAGTGTTACTTGACTTCAAGTACCAAGAAAACCTACTTAAACAAATCCCCCTATAGCAGTTGCTAAGCCAGAAAGGACTGATTAAACAGACATTTCCTTCTCCTTGGCTTTCCCTCACCAGTTTGTTGTGTAAATCCCACTCTAAGAATAATGGACATAAGAGTTCACTGCCCTATCTCGGTAACACCAGAGCTGGGAGTCAAGCTGCCCAAAGCACTGTGGCTAGATGAAGGGGGTGGCAGGAGCAGAGTGGATTGTAGAGTGGAAATGAGCTAGAGAGCCCCTTTGGAGTTTTGTGGGCTTTTTTTTTTTTCCTTTGACTGTTGCTCTTCTTGGTTCTGGGTATTTTCCTTAAGTTTTGTCTCTCAAAATATTAATAGAAAATCCCCCTTGAAAGTCCCTCTCCTGGCAAAACTCACAACCATGCTTAATAAATAAATAAAAATATGCAGGGCAGGGAACTAGTTGAGACCTGACATGAGGTCCACTGTGACCCTTCAGTTTCTTTGATTGTTCTTTAGCCACTCAGTTTTTCAAATGTAGCACATCATTCTCAAAGCCCTGCAAAAAGAGACCTCCAGCTCAGCCTGGTTCCCCTTGGACCAATCAGGCAGCAGTAATTCCCAGCAGAGGTCATCTCATCATCATAGTTACTACCAGCTCAGCTTTGGGGAGGTGACTACCAGCTAACACCTCACTGCTTCTGGAGACAGGTTGGGATTTTAAAAAAATCCTCAACTTTGCTCCACTTCTCCTCAAATCACTGGTAAAACACCCATTAATTTCAGAGGATGTGGAGATAGGCCAGCTTTGAGTGCTTTTGGCTATCTCCCCCCCAATGTATACATAGTATACGTTTAGTGCATTGTGCCATAGCATAAAAGGATGTGTCTCAAGCCAGATGAGGGAAGACCCACTGCAGCAAGAGGAGAAAATAGGCAGTTGTATTCAGCTGCACAGCCTAAGTAGAAGTGAAGGGATGGAATTAGAAAAATGAAACTTTAGGCTGAGCATTAAAGAAAACACTTCCAGACCCTGAGATGCACTTGGCTGTGGAACAGTCTCCCAAGCAAAGTAGTAGAAACCCCCATGAACTGGAACATTTAAAACCAGTCTGGACACATTCATGTGGAATGAACCAGAGAGAACCATTCTACACTGACTCTTGTGTAACAGACCACAGGTGACCAAATCCTCCTATGAATCTATGGCTTTGAGTTTGGGGTAAGCTGAACTCTCATCTACAAGGATAGTTTTACACGCATTTCCCACTGATGTAAATGACTCTACAAGGCAGGACAGCAAGGAGTTGGTGACACCGCTACATTTTCAGATGACTGGAGAAGAATTTGAGGAGTAGCAGCAATGGACCCAATAAACTCAGCAGCAAACATGCTCTTCACTTACAGAGTCTTCTCTGGGCAGAGTCAATGATCCTTTCACACTAGCCAGAAACCCAAAGCCTGAATCTTAAATTCAGGGACCTAAACTCACACTTGGCCCAATGGCACATTGCATCTCAAGTTAATGTAGTGAGGTTAGGTGTACCCCTGTTTGCTTTAACCTAGCTAGTATGGGCAATAAGATCAGTGAAGATGTGGTAGCTCAGGGTTCAGCATGGGTCATCCATCCCAATACAAGTCCGTGGGGGACCAAGAATACTTACCCAGGCAATTATCATGTGCTGTGGTCCATACCAGGACATCTTCACTGCTATTGTCCCCACTAGGTAGATTAAAAGGAGTCTAGGTCAGCATTACTGTGTTATCATTGCACCTTAATTGGTGGTGTGGATACACCTACAGACACTACTGCAAAGTGCGTCTGAAGGCTTGTTTCACGTTCAGCACTGCAGCAATGCAGCTGCAACTCTGTCGTACATTAGTGAAGACACTACTACACCAATAGACATAGGTCAGTGGTTCCCAACATGTGGCCCAGGGGCCAAAAGTGGCTTGAGGGGACTTTCAAAGTGGCCCTCCACTCCCTTCCCACTTGCTGCAGAAGAGAGCTGCTGCCTAAGGACCCATGTGGAGCATATTACCATGTGGCTAAAAGAAAGGTGCAGGCTCCCTTCTGCAGCCAGGGAGACAAGAGTTCAGCACTCTCCTCACCTAGCTCCAGCAAGGAGCACAGCAAAATGTTCTGTCTGGGTCCCTAGGCATGAATGTCCCTGCTGAAGTCAGAGAGAGGGAAGCACTGATCTCCTTTCCCCCTGGCTACAGAAGGGAGCCATGTCTAGGGAGCCAGGTGGGGTTACGAGTTTCCCTACTATAGCCAGGGGGATGGAAGATCAGTGAGGAAGGAGGCAGCCTCCTCGCTGAACTCTGTCTGGCTGGCTGCAGTGGGGGAACAATGAGAGGGCTGTTGGCGGAGACTGGTGGCCCTTCAGGGCTGTAACAATGATATCCATAGCCCTCAACCCTCAAAGGTTGGGAACCCTTTGCACAGGTGATCCACCTCTCTGAGGGGCAGTAGCTACAGTATGCTGACATGAGACAGTCTCCTGTCCACATAGTGCTGTCTACACCAGGGGTCAAGGTGGTATAACCATATTGTGCAGGAATGCGAAAAATTCAGTATCAGAGCAGAGTTTGTACTGCATTTATACCACATACTGTCCATTACAGTGCTGACCATCTATTCATTCCCAGAAAGTTAATTGAGTTTATTTCAATCCCACTTTGCTTAATTTGCAAAGTAGTTCAACCTTCTGTAGTGTAGACCCAGCCAATGTCTCAGCTAAGATGCCTGCTATGGCAAAGAGCTGCTTCTGATGCTCCTTCATGTTCTTCAGACTCTGTGATCTTCAGGAAACCAGTTGTTTCTGAGAAAGAATGGCTCACCATCATTAATTAGCATATCAGTCTCTCTCGTTGAAGTATTTGTACCAGTTTTTCCCCCCATTTGATCTCTCAGCCCTTGCCGTGAGGCACTAATGCCTTCATTTCAGTAGCGAAAAGGCCCAATGAGGCAAAACTGTGCCTTTCATCTCATGTACTCACAAGACACAGAAATGAATTGTTTTCCCACCCCCTCACGGAAACTGTGAATCAAACAGGGGGGCTGCAGAGAAACTCATGAGAAGAAAACTAATTCTAAAAAAAGAATAACTTGTAAGTGTTCTTGGTCATAAGTGCTATATCAGTGATTATCACCAAGCCCGCAGCCTGGAAGAGCACTTCAGCATAGGAGTAGTCCCATTGGCTCCAATTATGCTGTTACCAAAGGTAAACATGTGTTGAAGGCTATGTCTACACTAGGGACTTAAGTCGACTTAAGCAGGCTTAAGTCGACTTAAGCAAAACCAGGGCGATATTTAGAATTTATTAAGTCGACTTAATAACTCCTGTCCTGTAAACCAACTTAAGCTTTTAAGTTGACTTTACAGGGCAGGAAGCCCTGAGCCCTGCCCCCTGCCATGCCCCTCATCCTGATCAGGCTGCCGGGGGCCGATCTGGCCCCAGCTGCCGCTGGCAAGCTGCTAGGAGCCGGATCTGGCTCCCAGCCCCTTGTGGCAAGTGGTGGGGGCTTGGAGATAGCTCTGGCCACCTGCAGAGAGGGGTTGGGAGCCCAGTCAGGTTCCCAGCTCGCTGCCACAGGCTGCAGGGGCTAGGACCTGGCTTCTGCCGCTCATGGCAAGGGGCTGGGAGCCCGATCTCACTCAAAGCTGCTTGTGCCACGGGCAGGTGGCTGGGAACCTGGTCAATTTCACAGGTCAGTTGACCAGGCTCCCAGCTGCCTGCCTGTGGCACAAGCAGCTTGGAGCCAGAATGGGCTCTGAGCTGGCTCCTAGTCCCTGCAACTTGCGGCAAGGAGCTGCGGGCCAGATCAGGCTCCCAGTCCATCTCCATGGGCAGCGGGGACTGGCAGTTGGTTCCTGCAGCCAGCAGGGAGGGTCTGGGAGCCCAGTCAGGAACCTAGCCCATCTCTGCGGCAGCAGGGGCCAGCAGCCAACTCCTGCCCTGGCCACTTGCAAGCGGCCAGGGGTGCATGGAGTCAGCTCCTGCGCTGTCCACTTGCCAACGACTTAAAAGCTTGCAGGTTTGCAAGTGGCCAGGGCAGGAGCCAACTCTATGCACCCCTGGCCGCTTGCCTGCAAGGGGGCTGCAGAGAAACTCATGAGAAGAAAACTAATTCTAAAAAAAGAATCCCAGCAAATCCCAGCCTCCCTCCACAGGCTGCAGGAAATGGCTGCCAGCCACTGCAGAGAGGGGCTGGGACCCAGATCCGGCCCCCAGCACCTCGCTGCATGGCAGGAGCTGGATCAGACCCCGGGCTGGATCCGGGCCCCAGTGCCCAATCAACCTTTCTTCCTCAGCGACTGGGTAGAAGAGGGAGATGAGCCTAAGGCAGGGGGTCTGCAACCTGTGGCTCCAGAGTTGCATGCGGCTCTTTGGCTGACTCCTTGCAGCTCCAGACCCCCCAAAACTCCAGGAGGACCCTGTGTGCAGCCTGCTCCTGGCTCCAGCTCTCCCCGCTACTGGGGTATCCTCGATTCCGGGTCTCCCCCTCCACCTAGATACCATATGGCAGGTGCCCTGGCCCAGCTCCCAGCTCTTCCCTCCCCTGCCAGGAGGCTACATCCATTGAAGCTCTCAAAACACTTGGTTATTGAAGGAATTTTAAAAAATGTCTCTTTCTATCTCCTGGGTTGCCAACTCTTGGCCTAAGGGAATTCAGATCCCATTGAAATTGTTATGGGGCAGAGTCTGTCTCTGACTACGTTCATGTACAGCATATAACACAACAGGACTCATCTCAGCTGAGGTGTTAAGATGCTACCATGAGGCAATTCATGGTAATGGTGCACTGGCAGCTGTGACAGAAACCTTAATGCACAGAAAGCCTTTTAACTCCCTCCTCTTTATAGACGTTGCCTTGAAAATATGGCATGAAGATAGGGCAACAGGGACCCACATTCCTCTTAGAGGAAACCCCAGACACCTGATGCTATGGCTTTATTGTTCTGTATTTTGTGGTTTCTATGGCCAGCATCTCACAGGAGAGTTTGCACTGAATTTGTCCCTAATTACAGCACTGACCCAGAAAATTACTGGGTTTATTTCAATCTCACTTTGCTTAATTTGCAAAGGTTTTCAACTTCTGCGTTTTTCTAATGGCAAAGCTGTCATCAGTTAACATTTCCTGTTGTGTTCTCTCCCCTGCCCCCTACTTCTTTATGCCCCTTTCATTCATTCTTGAACGATTTTCTGAAAGTTTCTTGAGCAATAAAGACAGCGAGAAGTGAGCTTAAAAGCAAATGTCAGAAGGAAGGAAATTACTTGAGCACAAACTGGAGTCTCTAAGATAAAAATATCTGTACTCTAGCTGCTGAACTCACATCTCTGACCCACTCCTTTTGTTTCTTACATATTAACCCTGTGGATGCAACTAACATATAGATGGCAAATCTGAAACAGGTTCATGCAAAGCAGACTAAGAAAGTCTTAAATACTGATATAAGCTGCAAGTTCTCTCCTTCAAGACCTGATGCGCAATGTTCTGATTTTTCATAGGCTGTGTGTGCAAAAAATGTCTTTGTGCGTATTAATATTAGCACAGTTGAATTTTTTTTGTGCACACACGCTTAATTTGGTTGCGTATAGGGTTTCATGATGTAAGTGCACGTGCAGACACTCACAGCTTAGAGGGAACAGTGCTGATGCCATACTCTGAACAGAAGACAGTGCCTGCTGCTGCTCATTTTGATGCTTAATAATGGAATAATCCATAGAAATACAACTCCAACTAGATTCAGTCTACTTAACACCATTCCAACAGTGAGTGAATCCAAAACAACTCCTCTCTTTGCATGGATCCAAGGACCAAAAAATGCCTTGCAGACATTTCTCAGTGGAGTCTCATGAGGCCCCTTTGAGAGAGGGAAGCATTGTGAAGTTAGCCCCATGTCACACATAGGGAAACCAAGACACAAAGAGAGGAAACAATTCACTCAAGGGTGCAGAGGGGGTTTGTGACAGAGCCAGGAACAGAATCCACACATCCTTGCTCCTGGTGACCTGTTCTAATCAGTAGACTAGACCACACCAAAGAGAATCAGGAAAAATGGTGCTAGCCACTACATTATTTACATTGTCACCTTTCCCATTTGAAACCGGGAAAATTAAGCAGATTTTAAAATCTGGTTAGTGAAGGCTTTTTTTTTTTTAAACATATGAAAAGTGAGGAACAATTAAAACACTTTAAAAACAATATTTTAAATAGAAATTTAAAAAAATATTTCAGTGTAATGGATGTCTGCTCCTTCTCACATCATGTCATTTGGAATGATGTGGGTGCATCTCTAACAGCACAAATCTAAACAAAAATATATGATGCAAAAAAAAGGATAGGGAAGAGGCACTCACCGCTGTCCATCGTCTGATGTCTGCTTGTTACAATCTCACAATGGATGAAAGACCATATACTCCTGTGCAGTGTCAGAGTGCAGCATCTCTTGTCAGGGGGGCCCCTTTTGGGGAACTCTTCTCTTTTATAGCTTTATCACAGGAAGAACATAATATGAGTGGAGGCTGCAGAGATTTAGGCTATGCTCCTCCTCCAACTATCTGCCTTCTTATCTGTGGTCAAAATACAACCCCACTGACATCAATGCACTTTCAAAGATTAATTTAGCTGAGGAACTAGAACCATCACACTGGCAAACTCGAAAGTTATCCTGCAAGCTTTATTCAGATGATAACAAAGGGAGGGAGGGGAAGGAAAAAATATTCCCCATAACTTCTGTATAAACTGTCTCAGCTAGGTTTTTTTTTTATAAAATACTGTGCATGGTACAAGCAGACACACAGTGTAGTATGGCAGTGAGATTTTATCAGTTCTCACTTGGGATGAACTATAAAAATTCACTCATGGCTTCCTAAGCACAAAACATTGTGGTCTATGTCATTCACTCTCTTCTTCTCTCTCCCAATTTCTCTCTTAACAATGGACTCTCTGACAACTTTTCCTTCCTTTGATTACACAACGTGCAGAAGCAGCTGTGCTACCTTCAAGAAAGATTCCCCCACCTACTTTTTTAAAAAAAAACTTCCTGGGGAACGAAGTCTGAAGAGATATACCACATCACAGGTTTAGGTAAAATACTTAGAAATAGTATGTGAAAAGGTTTTAACTTACACACTTTATTGCATGTGGTAGTGAGTGGATCTGGTAGGATGGTCACATTCAACCCTCTCTTGGTCAGCAATAGCACAGTTACCAGATATATAGGAGCCAATCTGAGCTTAACGTAGAATATCAATACATATTTTTCCAGAGAGATGGATGTAGTCAGAGACAATGCGAGTGTGGTGCAGCCAGGTAGCAGTTTGCAGATTCTTCTGCAGCTTCCTGTATGCTCTGCACACGGGTTACCTTCAAAGTGGTTGCTTATGCTACAGACTAACTGGTATGGTGTTAGAGCTGAGTGAGTCTATGTAAATAACTTTCTGCAAAGTGCAGCTGGAAATTTTAAAAACACCACCACACTGTTTTTTGGCTCCAAGTTCAATATGAATGTTATTGCCCTTCTTGTGCATATGTTCATGTTTTTTCATAAAGGAAATATTGGTGACCTCTCACTCAGAGTCCTAGTGACCTGTTATTACCATTTTCTGCCTGTGAGCAGCAGTACACTGGTCACTTGATGCCCCTTCTCCAGGACTGTCATGTTGTTACTGTAATTTACTAATCAAGGAGCATAGAAAATGATAAAGTCCCAGAGGCAGATGATAAGTTCTGACTGTGACTGATTATAGTGGTCCCTCTGCTGATGGTGTCTGGAGATGGATCTTCTGTAGGGAAAGTGCATAAAGTCAATTTCCAAAGGGATAGCCGTGTCAGTCTAGTCCAGCAAAAAAACAACAAGGAGTCACGTGGCACTTTGAGACTAACAGATTTATTTTTTGCATGAGCTTTCGTGGGAGAAAATCCCACTTGCTTCGAAGCATCGGAGGAAGTGGGATTTTCTCCCACGAAAGCTCATGCAAAAAATAAATCTGTTAGTCTCAAAGTCCCACATGACTCCTTGTTGTTTTTTTGAAGTGCATAAAGAGCATTGCTGCCCAGACCCAGTAACATCTTTAGTCCTCTGTTGTCCTTGATGGTGATAACTTAGACAGAGGGATGTAACTTTGTTTATTGAGAAATATGTATGCTTTGTGCTCAATAGTGATCCTCTGTTATCAGATGACAGCACTAGCTCAAAAATACTTCTTACCATTTTTAAGGTACCAGAGCCTTCCTTCCTGCAGTAGTCCTCACTACAGTGACCCATGCTTTTCTTATTTTCAGGATGGAGGCTACTTGGAAGCTTCTGCTTGTGGAGTGGAGGATCATATAACGCCTAAGCTTCCCATCCAGTTCAGGGTGCAATTAAAAGTTTTGATGATTACTTATTATAGGGGCAAAGCTGACACCTGAAATCCAGAAAAATCCAAATGAACTAATTTCTCCTCCCAATAACTTATACATGAAAGAGGATTCAGAATTGACAGATGTTATGTTAGAACCTCCTCTTACTACTGCTAATCCAGACTGCAAGAAAAGAAGAAATCAGCAATACAATGCACTACATGAAAATTCAGTTCTAAAATTGGTTGAAAATTCCCCATTAAAATGATTGTGTTTTGGGGGGATGGTGGAGGAAACAGTTTTCACAGAATCAAAACAAAATTTGGTTCAACATGACCAGAACATTTTGGTTTGTTGCAAGGAACAAAAACATTTTTTTTTGAATCAGTTCAGTATTAAATTGCATCTGCCTAGGATGTTTATTGCCTCAGGAGAACTGTAGTTCAGATACTTCCTATCCCCATTCTCTACTATGAGCTGTATTTCTTTGCTGGGCTTCATCCCTATCATGCACTCAGCCATGTGAGGCATCAGGAGAGTCAGATACCTGCATTGCATCATTGGAGATATAATCCAATGAGGTAGCCTGGCCTACAGGGAGTAACGATGGCAGAAGGCACCTGAAATACAACTCTCAACAGGCACTGTGGCACCACGGATATGAAATTATATCTGCCTATCTGACTCAAAAGAAAATACTTCACTATTTCCAGATCAAGATTTCTCTGAAGTTTTCATTCCACAAAATAATTGATATTTTGACTTTTTTGCCCCAAACAAACATTGAAATATTAAAATTTCCTACTGGATGGAAATTCAATTTTTGCTCATTGTCACCTTGCTTCATGTACTGAAGTGCAAAGGATCAGCCAGATTGCATTTCATGGATTATCTCATAAAATGCACTGAGTTCTTTCCAACTAAGGGACTGAAATTTTCATAGCACAGAGTAAGGCTCTGAAAAAGAGTTTTGTATTGCTAAGTAAAACACTGAAGGTCAAATTCAGACTTCAGATATACAGGTCCCGGCCCAACCTTCAAATCCTTGCTGTATTGCCACATATTAAGGTACTATAGAGCAATACCTCTTGAAGTACTGGGGCCCAGACTACCACCCACCCTTTTCTTCTGCTTGCCTTCTGACCCACCTGGGAAGATTTGTCCCATAATCATGGAAGGAAGCCCAGATTAACCTACATTTTGAAATCAGTACATCACTATGACCTGAGAGGCAGATTTCAAAAGCCAGTGCAGTTCCCAACTCCCACTTGTCATCAGCATCCTAAGCACTTAAAACTTTGTGGGGACAAATCTGCCAACTTCTGCCTATATACATAGTTGCCTTCTCTGGGCCTGAGAAGACCAGAAAAATTCCCTATTCAAATTAAGATATTGAAGTGAGCCAGAGTGCTACATCTCTGGACTGACTCATCAAAAGTTATGCCTCTAACTTCTTAAATGTCCTTTTCAGTTCTCAAGCTGGTTATAAAGAAATTTAGAAAAACACTGGGAAAATTCAGTTTTGCTGACGTCAGTGTGCTTTTCAAACAAACAAAATAGCAGAAGTGAAATCTTGAGGAAATTCTTGACATTAAAAGCCAGTTGAAAGCTGGCATATGTCACCTAGGAGGATATCCCCTAAAATTACCTGAAAGACCATGTGAATATTGTCTCATGACATGTTTATTAAAACATCATTCACCACACAGAGGAGGAAGCAAACTCCATAGACAGGCAGTTCAGAAAGTTTGTTAGAAAGATTCCGAATGCTGGCTAATGAGAAGTTCATTAGTAGCAGTAATCTCTGTTGACCAAGAATGTCTAAAGGCACATGCTGTCATTGCGAATTCACCTCCCTCTTTGATGATGCTATTTCACTTCTTCAGTTCTCTCTCTCTGTCTTTTTTTTTTTTTTTTAAGAGTAGTAGAATAGTTGGATGTGGGATTATTTGTAAAATATATTTTTGGGTGCTCTTTTGCATTCAGAGCATGAGACGAGAGCCAGGACTCTTGGGTACTCTTTCTGTTTTTTCTACTGACTTGCAGTTTTGCCATGAGCACTTGACAGACTTTCGACATTTTTATGCTATGTTCATATGTGGTGGAAGGTGGCTCCCAGACTCTCACACTTACACATGATATGAACTATGCAGAGCTCTTTAGACAAAGCAGGAGGGAAGCTAAAGGGCCCATGCTTCGCCATGACTAAGGCTAAGCACAAATGGGATTTACCTAGCAGTGAATGTAAAGCTTAAAGAGAAATCCAGGGTTCTACTTCTGATACGCAGAAAACCATTGCTATACAATACATGGCGGTTTGGGGTGGTATTCCCCCCCTCCACTTGCCTCTAGTTCCCCTCAGGGAGGGGACTTCGTTGGTTCTCTGATACCAAGGTGTCCTTCAGAGGCAGCAGCAACCATTCTGTTAAGGTTCCATTCTCGGGCTTAAAAGGACCTTCCTTGATAGCAAAGTTCTTCAATTTCCATCCACTGAAGAATGTCCTACTTGCCTGGCTGGCAAAACCATAGGTACCGAGTCCACGAATTTCCAGCTCTCCTCCAATTCCTTCAGTCACCTAGGGGCTGACTGAATGGCAGTGAGAGCTCTCTTCCGTTCCTCTCCTTCCCTTCACGCTCTAGTGAGAGCTTCAAGAGGTAAACCTTGCAGATCTAGACTAGTGGGGCCCTTCCCTTCATTCTAGCATCCTGCAGCCCCTAGTAGGCCAACCCATCAGCATTGCTTCAGGTCACATTGTGGTCAGTACCTTTCCGGAACCTCTCTCCTACGAGAGACTGGTCTTAGGGCCAACCCGGCTGAAATCATGTGCCTCTGTGCTGGTAGGTCAGTTCACATGCCGCAGGCCCAGACCTGGTTGGTGTGACTCCAGAGGCCGTGGCCTGTGTCTCGTGGTCTTCTCAGTCACCCTCAAGCCATCTCGCGGGTTTGTCCCCTTATTCCTCTCTTTTATCCAGACGACTGGCATGGCCGCATCCTATTAGGGGGCATTGCCCATTCCCTTTCTTTTTTTCCTCATGTGCACTTAGTAGTCGCCAAACCAGTCCATGACTATGTGGCTCCTGGAAGCCTTCAGTGCCCTATGCCTTCCCCTTCTTGTTCTTGTCCAAGACGCGCCCATTCGGCTAGTCCCATTTACTAGCCTTTAACGTTTTCTTACACATCCACGTGGCATGACCTAGACCAGACCTGGTCGGCCAGGTACATTTTGATTTTCCCTCCTGGAAAGGGTACCTGTGCAATCCGTTTCTCACGCCCTATATATACTTCTGCCTCGGTGGGTTTGGGCCTGGCCATCCTGGCGAACCCCCAGTTCTTGCCCTTCCGGGCTCATTTAGACCTGCTCGCCGTTTTCTTTGGCAAATGCCAGGGGTGGTGCTGGGGCAGCAAGGGACCTGTGGCACAGGCCCAGTCCCCGCCCCCAGCCAGCCAGCACCACCCCCAGCCAGCAGGCCCCATCCCCTGGCTAGGGATAGGCCCGAGGGGGGGCTGCGCCACTGCGAGTGGGTAGGCTGCGGCGGGCCTGCGGCCGCGGCCACAATCCCCAGCTGGGGATGGCGCCACCATGGCCGCGGGCAGCCCACCAGGCCCCGGATCCCTGGCTGGGAACCTGGGGCCTGGCCGCAGGTGGCCGCAGCAGCCCCGTCCCTGTCCCTGGCTGGGGATTGGGGCCTGGACGCCCACAGGCACAGGGCCCGCCTGCCTGCAGTCACTTCTGGCCTGGTCCGGCTGTGGCCCAGCTGCCTGCAGCAGCGTGGCCCCCCCACCCTGGGCCTATCCCTGCCCAGGGAGGCGGGGCCTGCCAGGCGGCCAGCCGGGCCCCAGATCCCCAGCCAAGGACGGGGCTGCCACGGGCCGCTTGGGATCAGGCCTCGGATCCCTGGCCCGATTGGGCCGGAGATCCAGGGCACTGGCATTGGGAATGAGGACACATGCCCCGGAGTGCCCAATGCCAGCGATGCCCCTGGAGAGTGCCCTGCTGGAGGGTATCTGCCTCACTGGGCTTGTTGCTGTGCTGAAGGCAGAAGTACCAACTCCACCCGCCATCCATCAGCATGGCTAGTACTCACCTAGTACCGAATGCATCCGAGCAGCGCTCGAAGAAGAATGGTGGGTTACCTACAGTAACCGTCCTTCTTCGAGATGGGCTGCTCAGATCCATTCAGGTCCCTCCCCTCCATCCCCGCTTCTAGAGTTGGCGACTCTGAGGAACTGAGGAGGGGGCAGGGAGGTGGCCGTATATATAGCTGTGGGTGGCGCGAGGGGTGGTGGCTGCCTCCCCTCTTCTGACAGGCTAGGACAAAGTTTTTCTGACCAATCTGGCGCTCTGGCACGGAGACACCTAATACTGAATGGATCTGACCAGCCCATCTCAAAGAAGGATGGTTACTGTAGGTAACCCACCGTTCTGAGAGCCGCAGTGGGCATAGCCTCCTGGTAGATGGGAGGAGGGGAAGCTGGGCCCAGGTGCCTGCTGCTGGGTCCCCTCAGAAGTGGAGGGTCCAGAAGCAGGAGCGGGACACTGTGCAGGGTCCTCTGGTGGCAGCAGGGCCCCTGGATTCAGAGTGCAGGCTGCCTGCAGGGTACCCCAGTAGCTGGGGGACCCAAAGCATAAGGGGGGGGCAATCAAAGAGCCACATGCCACTCCAGAGCTGCAGGTTGCAGACCACTGTCCTAGTCACTCAACCGATTTCTCCCAGGGCCCTGGGAGCTTCCATAATGGGCCATTAAAGAGACAATGGTGCAAACATCCAGTCTGGAGAGATCCCCAGAATCAAATAAATTGAAAAACCAATAGAATAAACATATACGTAACTTCTATTACAGATATGACACCTACATATAAACCATAGAATCATTCCTAACAAATTACAACCTTTTAGTTGGTACCAAACATGGCATATCTTATATGGATTATTGCAATTATGAAATACTGATGTGAAAAAGTATCATAAATGGTCCCCTAAATCCAGGCAGCATCATAATGACCACCTCACCACATTGGTGCTTAAAAGCTCCCTGGGTGTGTAGATAGTGCAAAAGAGATGGACTTTGAGCTTCATTTTTTAAAGAGGTGGAGGAAATGAGGCAGCTCCAGAAAACTGGTATGCTGGCAGCAAGGAATTAACCTCCAGCAGGAGGCTGAGAGAGGCAAGGCTGGATTACAGCAGAGGTTGTATGAGTTGCAGCTCTTGGCACCGCCTAAAGGGGGCCCTGTAGCCCCCCAAAATCCAGCCTTGGCCTGAGTGCTTGGCTTCTGCTGGTCACTTCAGCCTGCCTACCCAGCCCAGGGGTCGGGCTAGAGCACAGCAGACAGCAGGCTCTGGCTAGGGCTACCAGATACCAAAACCTGGAAAGGAGGACAGGGAAGTACAAAAAGAAGGACACTGGAGGACACACTGAAAAAATGTAGTATTAACGTCAGTCTTCTTTTTTTAGGGGGCCCTGGAACACTTTCCCCTAAAAATAAGGTATTCCGTGGCATTCCAGCATAGTTTAACCCCTACAAGTAAAAAGCCAGACAAAATCATGTATTTTAAAATGCCTGCCAGGCAGAGAACATGAAGGTTAAAAGGAGAACATGTCCTCCTTTTGCCTGACATCTGGTAACCCTAGCTCTGGCCCACGTTTCCTACCCCCCTCACCCCCCAGCAGTTCTGACCCATGGGACCTCTCTGGAGCAGGTGAACAGCCCTGGCTTGAGGCCCCTTGGCAGTAGCACCTGCCTGTGGCCCCCTCCACTGTCCCCCACCATGACCTCCCATGCAGGGGTTAAAGTATAATTTGGTGGGCCCTGGAACCCTCCGGCACGGGTGGGCACCCCAATACCCGTCCCCAGAACCCACCCCCGTCCCAATACCCACCCCCCAGACACACAGCCACCCCGAGACACACACAGACACAGCTGCCATCCCCCCCCACAGACACAGCCACCTCCAGACAGACAGACAGACAGACAGACACACACACACACACACACACACACACACACACACACACACACACACAGAAACCCCCAGACAGACACACACACACAGCCACAGCCACCCCCAGACAGACAGACACATACAGAGCTATCCCCAGGTAGACACACACACACACACACACACACACACAAAACCCCCAGCAGCTCCCCGCAAAGCCCTTACTCGGGCTGTTTGCAGGCAGCTGAGGGGTGCTAAGCTGCTCCGCCCTGCAAGGGGAGATTCACACACTCCCAGCCTGCCGCAGCTCTCTGCTGCCTGGTTTAAGGTGAAGCAGGGTTTAAGGTGGAGCCACCGAACACTGCCTTCTGGCTGCTGTAGCTATTTTTAGTGGGGACCCGGAACTCAGCATTCCGTTGTGTTCTATCATTTGGGGCCTCCAAACGCCGCCAGCCTAAAAATAGGAGGCCCCAGAACTGCATTCTGGTGCATTCCCCCTTACTTTAACCTCTGTCCCCCTGGGCCCATGCACAGCTACTCCTTTCTGCTCCCCAGCAGCATTGACTATGACCCCTCCCAAACCTGGCACAGCAGCATTAGTGAACCACGGCTCCCTGAATCCCATCCTCAGCACCTGCCAGGGCCTCAGAGCCCGTGAATCCAACCCCCAGCATGGGGATGAGGTGAGCAGGTGCCCCCAGGCAGGGCCCCACAGGGGTGGGCAGTCCTCGGCTCCCCCAGGCCATGATCCGGCCCTGGTGAGAAGAGAGCAGAGGTCAGACCTGGCAGAGCACAGGTAGGTTGTAGATTTTATATAGAAAGACACCGATGCTTGGGGTCATGGTATATATGAAGGACCCAGAAGAGGAGGAGCATGGTTTGTAGCTAAGGAACTAGCAGGGGACTTCAGCAGCACTCACATATGCACGTAGGGGTATGCTGCAGCCTCCCGAGTTTTGGTCTATACCACAAAGGTAGGTCGATATAAGGCAGCTCTCAGTGTCTGCACTACAGTATTGTTCCCTCCAATGTAACTTGGCCACTAAAGCAACACTACATCATCTCCACAAGAGGTGCAGTTCTTAAGTTGATGTAGCTAGGTTAACGCAGTGTCAGCATAGACACTGTGTTACTTACCTTGACTGTTGCTGCCTTTCAGAAACCATCCCACAATGGCAGTTATTTTGGTGGAAGAACTCCTGTGAAGGACACACACTACCAATATAAAAAGAATAGTGTGGACACATGAAGCTGATTCATTTATCTCAGTGGCTGTACCTTGATGTAACTTTGATTGATTTAATTCTGTAGTATAGATTTGACCTTAGAGATGTGGAATGTCCAAAGAGGAAGAGATGCAGACAAAGTGTGAAGGGACAAATGTACGAGGCAGGCTGGACGTTGTAGATGGGCTTGCAAAGTAGGTCAGTGTGCAAAGGAAAGGGAGGGTGATTAACTACTTTCACCAAGGATGGTGCTGGCTTCTCAGTCACAGAAGTCTAAGTCAAGACAGATTTCTTTCTGAAAGATCTGGTCCAGTTAGTTCTACCCCAAATTACAGAACAATGGGATAAACTTTTTTGGCCTGTGTTATACAAACGCACAGACTTGGTTCCTTCTAGCATTAAATTATATGAATCTATGAAATCTCATCAGTGATGGTTCCAAAATTACATTGAAAGGATGGAAGTCAGAGTTGAGGAAAGAGGTGATGACTTATGAGACAGTAAGAGAACTAATTTTGTATAGTTCCAAAGGGGCAGCCGTGTTAGTCTAGTAAAGCAAAAAAAAACAAGGAGTCTTGTGACACTTAAAGACTAACAGATTTATTTATCACATGAGCTTTCATGGGAAAATATCCCATTTCATCAGATGCTTTGAAAAGGGAGAATTTACAGAACTGGATGAAAATAAATGCAGGGGAGTGTAAGACATGGGATCAGGTCATACTAGTCAATGGCTCAGAGGGGATCGGATGGGTGTTAATACCAACAAAGGAGAATAATTATTCAAGGTGGTACAAGAATATGTAATTAGGTCTAATAGGATGAAGCAAAGGAATATCTTCCTACCAGTGAGATTAGGTCATTGTGTCCCAGAGGTAGTGGGCCCATCACTTAGGTCATTTAAAACCAAGCCTCTTCATAACAATATGAAACATTCCTGCACTGATCACTTAACTGGTATTCACCATCTATTCTATGATTCTCTGAAAACTCTTCATCTGTGGTAGGAAACACAATGATATACAGACAGACCTTAAATATGAATTTTTCATGCTCTCATGACTGTGCTGATTTTTCTCATTTTTATGTTTGTACATTTCTTTCACACTTGAGAATTCTTGGTAACATTTCAAAGGGTGTTTCATGTTCATCTCAACAGAACAAGCTAAACTCTAGCTGTTTACAATGAATTGTGGCCTTTCACAGTTAGAAAATGTGAAATAAAACTGTGAGTGAGGTTGCTGTGACAAGATGTGCAGCCATGACAATAACAAAAAGCCACTTCAAAAAAAACCCTGAAGGTCAAAAAGCCAACGTTAATATGAAAGGAAAGAGAACAAAACAGCAAGAGGCAGATCAGGGCCAACTCAAGGGTCTTTGGTGCCCTAGGCAAACTACGACTTTGGCACCCCATCACACACAGTGTAAGAGATAAAGTATTCATATATATTGTTTTTAAATAGAGAAAAAAATTCATTTCCATCTAATTCATAGCCCCTTAACGTCTGGTGCCCTAGGCAACCATCTAGTTCATCTATATGGTTGGACCAGCCCTGAAGCAGAGGAGAAACCAGAGTCAGGGCCCAATCCTGCAAGCCCACAGCTTGCCATCGGTTTCAATACAAGTTTCACGTGGGGAAAGTTTGCAGGATTGGGCTCCAGATCACTATAAAGAAACAGTAAGAAAATAAACAATCATGCTTTGTAGTTTTAGAGCATCTTCCACATTTGGGGAACTCACAGCACTTTATATACATTGACTAAGCTTCAAACTCCTCTGTGGGATGTAGGTAGCTATCCCTGGAGTCATTCTACAAAGCAGGAAACTTATCAAGTCAACACAGTTTTTGTAAAGGGCAATCATACCTCACCCATCTGCCAGAATTCTTAGTGGGTCAACAAGCATTTCAACAGGAGTGATCCAGTAGCTACAGTGTATTTTCAGAAAGCGTTTGGTCCTTCACCAAAGGCTCTTAGGAAAACAGGCAGTCATGGGATACGAGAGGAAGGTCCTTTTCTGCATCAGTAATGTGTTAAAAGATAGGAAACAAGGTTCTTCTTCGAGTGCTGCTCGTATGCATTCAGTAATAGGCACCTCGGTGCTGGAGTGCCAGATTGGTTGAAAAAACTTATCCTAGCCTGTCAGAAGAGGGGAGGCAGCCACCGCCCCTTGCGCCACCCGAGGCTATATATATAGCCACCTCCCCATCCCCTTCTCAGTTTCATTTCTTCCGCCTTGCGTGTCGGATCCAGAATGTCCACTCCTTGCTATCGCAAGCAGCCTGTCCGTCGTGAATCAGCTTTTCGCCTGACTGGGAGAATCTCATCGTGGATTTAATTCCACCATAAGAGCCTTCCGCCGTTGGACCAAAACAGCCTACGATCATGCCAGGGTTCAAACCCTGTGCCGAGTGCAGCAAGGCCTTCCCCAGGGACAATCCCCACCAGAAGTGCCTCAGATGCCTAGGCAAAGACAACATGTTCTCGGCATCTTCCATTTGTCTCTCCTTTAAACCTCGGACCATCAAGGAGAGGGAACAGCGACGCCACGCCCTAGCCTCCGAGGAGGCTCAGCACCTTTCTCCTTTCCCCTCACGCAATAGTGAGAGCTTCAAGAGGCAAACCCTGCAAGCCTAGACTAGAGGGACCCTTCCCTACATTCTAGCACCCTGCAGGCCCTAGTAGGTCACCCGTCAGCATTGCCTCAGGTCACATTGTGGTCAGTATTTTTCCGGAACCTCTCTCCTGCGAGAGCCCGGTCATAGTGCCAACTCAGCTGGAATCATGTGCTTCTGTGCTCCAAGGTCATTAATTCACACGCTGCAGGCCCTGTCCTGCTTGGCCCAGCTCCATATGCCGTGACTCGGGTCTCGTGGTCTTATCAGTCGCCCTCAAGCCATCTCGCGGGTTTGTACCCTTATCCCTCTCTTTTATCCACACAACCTGCGTGGCCGCATCCTCTATAGGGCGCATTGCCTAGTCCCTCCTTTTCTTCATGTGCACTTAGTAGTCGCCAAACTAGTCCATGAATACATGGCTCCGGAAAGCTTTCGGCACTCTTGCCTTTCCCTTCCTGCCCTTGCCCGAGACGTGCCCATGCGGCTAGTCTCATTTGCTAGCCTTTTAATGTTCTCCTGCGCATCCACATGGCATGGCCTAGGCCAGACTTGTGGTCGGCTAGTTACATTCCAAATTTTCTCTCTTAGGTAGGGCACCTGCACAATCCATTTCGTAGATTGCACCTCTTCTCCAATCCAGGTGACCTGGCCCGCCCTATATATACACACTATCTGCCTCAGTGGGTCCGGGCCTGCCCTGTCCTGGTGGACCCTCAGTTCTTTCTCCTTCCAGGCCCGTTAAGGCCCGCTCGCTGCTTTACTTCGGGGAGTGCCTTGCTGGAGGGTATCTGCCTCACTGGGCTTGTTGCTGTGCTGAAGGCAGAAGTACCAACTCCACCCGCCATCCATCAGCATGGCTAGTACTCACCTATTACTGAATGCATCCGAGAAGCACTCGAAGAAGAACGGTGGGTTACCTACAGTAACCGTCCTCCTTTGAGATGGGCTGCTCGGATTCATTCACATCCCTCCCCTCCATCCCCACTTCTAGAGTTGGCGACTCTGAGGAACTGAGGAGGGGGTGGGGAGGTGGCCATATATATAGCGTCAGGTGGTGCGAGGGGCGGTGGCCGCCTCCCCTCTTCTGATCAGCTAGGACAAGTTTTTCTGACCAATCTGGCGTTCCGGCACGGAGACACCTAATACTGAATGGATCCGACCAGCCCATCTCGAAGAAGGATGGTTACTGTAGGTAACCCACCGATAGGAATAATTGGCCCATTTTCAAAATGGAGAGAGGAAGTAGTGATGTCCCCCTGAGGTCAGTACAGGGACCGATACTATTCAACATATTCATAAAGAATCTGGAAAAAGACTAAAGAGTGATGTGACAAAATTTGCAGAGGATACAAAACTACTCAAGATTGTTAAGTCCAAAGCAGACTGCACAGAGTTACAAAGGGATCTCACAAAACTTGGTGATAGGGCAACAAAATGGCAGATGAAATTTAATGTTGATAAATGTAAAGCAAAGCACATTGGAAAACATAATCCCAACTAACTAGACGGATAGGGCTGCCCCTTTGGAACCTACAAAATTATAGTTAGCTGTTGCCTGTTACCACAAGAAGAGATCTTGGATTTACTGTGGATAGTTGACTGTAAACATCCACCCAATGTGCAAGCAGCAGTCAAAAAAAGGCTAATAGAATGTTGGGAATCACAGGGGAAAAGCACAGATAAGAAGACAGAAAATATTGTATTGCCTCTTTTTAAAGCCATGTGATGCCCACATCTTGGATACTCGGTGCAGCCCTAGTCACCCCATCTCAAAAAGATATATTGGAACTGGAAAATGGCAACTAAAATGATTAGAGGTATGGAGAAGCTTCCATATAAGGAGAAACTAATAAAACTGGGACTTTTCAGATGGGAAAAGATACTAAGGTCTTTTCAGTGATAGAGGTCTGTAAAATCATGACTGGTGTCGAAAACGTAAATAAGAACAGTTATTTACTCCTCATAACACAAGAACTTGGAATATGAAATTAATAGGCAGCAGGTTTAAAATGAACAAAAGAAGTATTTCTTCACACAACACAGCCTGTGGAACGCCTTGCCAGAGGATGTTGAGAAAGCCAAGACTATAACGGGATTCAAAAAAGACCTATATAAATTCATGGGGGAGAGGTCTACCAATGGCTATTAGCTAGGACAGGCAGGAACAGCTGTTTGCAAGAGGCTAGGAATGGCTGACAGAATTGATCACTTGATTATCTGTTCATTCCTTCAGAAGCACCTGATATGGCCACTTTCAGAAGCCAGAAGACTGGGCTAGATGAACCATTGATCTAACTCACTGGTTTTCAAACTTTTTCCTCAGGGTCCAATTGAAAAAAATTCATTTATGCCTACGACCCAACAAGTACAAATTTGAGTGATGGAGTCCAGTCTTTTGGCAGCAAGGGGCTTTGCAACCCAATACCTGAGAGTCTGCAACCCAGTATTGGATCCTGTCCCATGGTTTGAAAATCATTGGTCTAACCCAACATAGCTCTTCTCAGGGATGTCGCTGGTGCTGGACAGAGGGGAGAATGAGCCCCCAGTCCCAGTGCCCCAGCCACCACAGCAGCCCAATACAGCCTTGACCCCAGCCAGAAATCCATATTGCCATCCTTGGGTTGGTGGAGTGAATTTGCACCAGGGGCAGTGTGGGGGAACTGAGAGTAATCTCTCAGCTCCCTGCTGCCCTTCCCCTTGGGGCTCCCTGGAATCCTGGGGGGCAGCACAACTGCAGCCATTCCAGGACTTGCCTCAGTCCCCTGCAGCTGCCACAGGGGACCTGGGAAGCCCCAGGCAGCTCCCCCCCATAGCCTGGGACTTGCGAGCCCTGGACCAGCAAGCCCCAGTGGCTGTCCCCCCCAATTACCCTGCTGCTGCCAGGGATGGAGGAGAGCCTTGGATAGCTTCCCTGCTCTGTCACCCAAGACTGGCCAAGTAGCTGTGCTGCCTCCCAGGACCCAGCCAAGCCCTGGGTGGCTGTCTCCTGCTGTCTCCTAGGATCCAGCGGAGTCCCAGCATAGCTGTAGCCCCTGTCACTGGGGTCCCTGGCAAGCTCCAGAGGGGCTGCAGCCAGGGATCCTGGCAAACTGTATATTTTCTCTCCCCCTTAGTTGTCAATTTCACCGCTCTGTTAGACCAGTGAAATTGACAAGACAGCTCTCCACTCCTATCTGGCTACACTGAACTTCATTTATACTCCTAAATTCAAACAAAGCCCTACACCTCTCTTGCGGGGGAGGTGTTGCAAGGTCAAATCACAGGAGCACTTAGTTCGAATTTACAGTCCTGCCAATGGAGACGTGGACTATAGAAGGCCTACAGTTGCAGTGTAGATCAGCCCTTAGTTGTATAAGGCATTTTACATTGACCTAACTTTGTAAGTGTCTACACTACAACGATGCTCCTGCTGATAAAAATTGCCCATGACAGACTTAACTCTACCTTCACCAGAAGTTCATGCAGTTAGGGCAACACCTTGTCTTTTGCAGACACATAGTTATTTACATTGCTTATTGACTATCAGCCCAGTGCAGGACAAACAGCTGGAGCCCCTCCCCCATCCCAGGGGCTGTGTGCCCCATGGAGCAGGGGCTTCAGTTCCCAGTACCCGACAATGCCTCATTCCAGTTGGTGGAAGTGCTCCTGGGGAGGATGTGCACCACTGACACAAGGAATGTAGTGTTCATGTGACCCACCTCTTTAATTATACCACTGGATGTTATATAGACTTAATTTTGTAGTGTCAATATGGCTTAGGAGTCACACAGCTAGGGACAGATTACTGCATGGGCCTGCTGGTGTGGGGGATGCAGGACTGCCCTGGACCAGAGGCTGGACTCTGTACTTCCCAGGGGCAGGATAGCTGGTGCAACTGGTTGCTCTGCTCCGGAGGCAGGGCTGGCAGACATGCAACACAGCTTCTGGTATGGCCTTTGTGTCACATCAGAAGCTGCACTGCATGCCAGTGGGCCCTGTTGCCCCCCAAAGCCAACCAGGTGTGCTGGACCTTGGGCTGGGGTAGAGATCAGCTTCTGGTCCCAGGGACCCCCACTGCTGGCCACCCACAGACCACCGCTGGGAAGGGGGCAGGGCCCGAAGTGGGGGGCTGCCAATGGCCACCCAGAGGAATGGCCCCAGGGGCAACCTGCCCCAGGCCCCTACCAGGGAGGAGGGTCCCTGCCCTCGCAGAATGCATATTTTTAGTTTTTACTGATGCCCATTCTAAATGGCTGTGGCTTGGTAACAGAGGACTTGCAGGGAACAAAATATAAATGTCCTGGTGACAGGTGCAGCTGGGCTGGCTGCCATATGAGCTCACCTGCAATCTGCTACTGTACATAAATGTATGAGTTGTATATATGGAACAGTGGGGGGGCCCTCACATCAAATCTGCCTCAGGCCCCCTAAATCCTCTGTGGGGCCCTGGGGGTGCCCCAGGCTGTGGGGGGGGCACTGGTGGGGGAGGACCAGGGGCCCTGAGGCTCCTTAATCTGTCTCTGCACGCAGAGAATTAATGGCAGAGCCAGCTACAGTATCTGAGAGCCTTGATTACAACTTCCTTGCTGCAAAGATTAGAAGGACCACTTGTGACCACTAACAAAGAATCTCTCTGTCCTTCCCAGGTCTGGAGAAAATGGGATTTGGGGATTCTGGCAGGGGAGGTATTGTATCTATTATGTAAGCACTCCTGAATTTAGAGGGTTATGGTCAATTCAGTAATGGAGGTAAAATCACCCAAAAGGATGACTGGCTTAAGATGTGGTCAGTTCAAGACGAGATCCAAATGCTTAAGAATCTGGCTCAAACACAGCTTGTAAGAGCCTGTATCTTGTCCAACTGCCACCTTCAGTTTACGAGAGATTGAGGGTAGTTTGCACTCACAGTGCATAGGGATTAGGGCTAGCAGCTGGGGACACTCAGATCTGGTGAATGCAATAGGTTATGCCCAACTCCCAGGCACATGGATGCTTTTCAAAACCCGACCTGGCATTTATCTGCACATCTAGGGGCATAAATACCTTAAAAAACCTGGACATGTCTTCACTGCCAAAACAATATGTTCTTACTTATGAGAAAGCTAACCTATGTTAGTACTTTCATTGTAAAGACCTAATGAAGACAAAGCTCTATATTCTCCCACAAAAGCTCATGCAATAAATAAATTGGTTAGTCTTTAAGTGCCACAAGACTCCTTGCTTTTTTTGCTTTACTAGACTAACACGGCTGCCCCTTTGGAACTGGGGTAACAATAGCTCAGGCCTGGTCTTCACTTAGGTTTACAATGAGAACATTGGGTGTCTCATTGCAAAAACACCTCTTTTGAGAGTGAAGACATAATGCCAATTAATTTGTTTGTGGAGCACAACAACAGTATTTTAAACTTCCTTATCTTTCCCCAAGAATCAAAGAACTTTCAAACACCAAGGACCAAAATTTGCTATCTGTTAAATCACCATAACTCCAGATTACCTCTGCTGTACAACAAAAATGACTGAACTAGAGTCACTCCAGATTTACACCAAAGTATCTGAACAGAATCTGACCTATATTAATTTCATAGAAAAGCCTGCATGTAAAAACCCCATACACAGTTAGCTCCTGGAAAATTAAGAACACATATTTAGTTGTATGATGTTTAGTGACTCTTTTCTGGGGTGCACACAACAAATTGGACTGGTGGATTCTGAAGAGATGGTTCTTCTTCCTTTCGACCACATTTTCTCACATTCTGCAAAAACAATTTGAAGTTAAAATTTTGTGCAAAAAACCCACAAGACCCTTGAAGTGCTTTTTAGTTTCTAAGGAGCTCAGAGTTGACTGCTTCTCTTGGGACAAAGTGCATGGGTCCACTAACTCCAGTTGACAAAGACATTTTCAGCCACAAAACTCATGATAAATAGATGTGTTAGTCTTTAAAAGCGCCACCAGGCTCTTTGTTTGTTCATATAAATGGTATCTTGAACGTTGACACTTCACTTTCATGTGCACCATTTTCAACTGCAACTATACAGCTGTAAAATCTATGCATGATGCTTTCCTTTGCATATAAAATTGGGTTTCGCAACCAATTACCAGTATATTCCATATGAAAGAGAGTGCCATTTCTCTCTGCTCTGCCTGGATAACATCTTTTCTTTCCTTTCTTTAAGCACCCTGTTTCTGAGAGCACACACATAAAAGATTTCACATAAAGTTCTTCCAAAGTATGACTTTATTCTCCTTGTTACATGTGAAAAGTGGCTTTAAATTTGAAAAAAAAAATTAGGTTTACTTTATTTCTCTCATAGGTTGGGACACACAAGAAACTCACACCTTCTGCTCATAGTCTGTGAAGGAGGAAGCTAGTTAGCTATTAATAGGCAGATAACTATATTTCAAGATTAGATTATTGTGCATTTTTAGGCTCCAATCAGAATTTGATAAGCCATGTATACCCTACCCGGAGATTCTTGATCCTGTCCTTTCTAGTGTTCACTGTAGTTAAAATATACATTCATATCCCTAGAGCCAAAGGAATAGCCATGTTAGTCTATTTCTGGCACTTAAAGATGAACAAATTTATTTTTTGCATGAGCTTTTGTGGGAGAAAATTCCAATTTGTTTCAAAGCGCCTGACGAAGTGGGATTTTCTCCCATGAAAGCTCATGCAAAAAATAAATTTGTTAGTCTTTAAATGCCAGAGGATTCCTTGTTTGTTTATTCATATCCCTGACAGCTAATTCTTACTGTATCTTGACACCTCTAGATGACAGTGTAAGAGTGACACCTGATGGCTGCATTTACCACTTCTTTATAACGCCGCATTCATTCTTCCATCCATCTCTCGGTTCCATATATTGGAGAGCAATTTTCTCATTGTTTTAGTGAACCTGGGATAGGCTTGTTTTGACCTTTCTATTTGATTAGTACTGGTAGCTACTTCTATTAAAAAGGAGATGCAGCTTTATTTTGGTGGTGTGGAGGTAGGCAAAGGTGCAGATGGACAGTTCATGCATTTAGAATTCTGATAAATAAAGGCATAAAACTTTCAGAGCCAGATTCTCCCTTTCATTGTAGAGAGGCTTTGTTTCCCAGATCAGCTCAACAAGACAGAATGAATCTCTTTACTCATGAATTTCTTTACTCATTCTAAAAGTCCTCTGCTCACGTCCCCTACATTCATTCCTACTGCTCTCAATGGCTGGGCTTTGTGGTTATCCTTGCAAACAAACCTATGTGAGATACTGCTAATTAGCTGGAAATTATTATTAATTCTCTATTAGCCAACTGTTGGACATAGAGTCCCAGAGCCACAAGGACACTTCAATGCCTAGCCCCCAGAGTTTTATGCTTTACTGCAACATACGAAACTCCAGCTCAGCTGCCATCTAAATTCAATCAACACCCACATTTCTGCAGCAAAAAGTTCTCTAAACCAGTGGTTTTCAAACCTTTTTCCTCAGATTGAAAAAATAATTTTATGCCTATGATCCAAAAATTACACCTTTGAGCAATGCATTCCAGTCTTTTTGCAGCAGCAGCAAGGGGCACCATGACCCAGTATTTGAGGGTCTGTGACCCAGTACTGGGTCCCAGCCATTGGTTTGAAAACCACTGCTCTGAATGCCTAAAATTCTGCTTCTGGGCTGCAGTTCTGTTGCAGGCACCCAGACACCTATCTCCCACCTGAGCCCCCGAATGATCTGCAAATCAAGGGAAGACAGGCAGATGGATGCCTTATCTTGGGCCCAATCACTTAGGCAAGCTCAGATGCTGGCTACCAGGTCAGGTCCCATTAAAAATCTCACAGGTGCTGGTGCTGCTACCTACCTTGCAATTTTTAACCCAGAGGCTAGATCACTTGCCTGAGATGTGGGAGAACCAGGTTCAGTTCCCCCTCAGATGTGGGGGAATGAGTGGTGAGAAGCAGCAGGGAAGGATTTGAACAGAGGTCTGCCATACCACTCCAGTGGAACAGCTAGACATATTTTGATGAGAATCTTCTTGAAACTCTCCCACTGAAGCTGTTTCACTATGTATAAATCTCCAAAGAGACATTAAACAGGAAGAGCAAGAATGAGGCCAGGTCTATACCAGCAGTGAAATCTGGCAGCTGTCAATGGGAGTTACGCAAACTACACAGAGTAGCTTGTGTAACTCCCGTTGATCTCCTAACTCTCCTTAAGTAAAATGTCTTCATTGAGCTGCACTGACAGGAAATGTATTCCCATTGACACAGCACTACCCCACTTGGAGGGTTATTTTATTGAGTCAAATTAACTTGATTCAGAAAGATTGATCTGATGGAGGCAAACGTGGCCTGATTCTGCAGCCTGGTGGTTAGGGTGCTTACTTGGGAGACCCAGTGTCCAAGCTCCCCCCATCCCCTCATATCGTTACAATGTATTGGAGACACCAGTTCAAATCTCCCCCCAATCCCATCTGTTTTTTAGAAATGAGTTGAACTTGGGTCTCCAACGTCAGTGCTCTAACCACTGGTAATACAGGATATTCTGATGTAGGGCTCCCTAGTATCTTCTGCCGAAGCCATTCAACTGTATGCAATTAATCAAAGAATCATTGGAGAATAACGATTGGACCTTGTGTAAAGATTCAAATGGTTTAGCCACAGTCCTGACTGAGGGTGTTCCTCAAGGTATTCTGGGAAATCTCTTATTGATTTGAAGGAATAGATTTAAATGTTAGATAATATCTGAAGGCCAGACCATGCTATACATTGCCTTTGCTGGTGTTTCCCATTAAAATTAGATATTAAAACCAAAAGATAATAATTCTAATAAACTTTGACTTGTAACAGGAAATCTATTCACTGCTCTTACTGTTAGGCTGTACTCAGGGCCAGATCATGGCCTGGGGTCTGGGGGAGAGCTGGCATTGTGGGGGGCTTTGGAGGGGGGGCCTACAGGCTGGCACTGCTGTGGTGGGAGGTTCCAGGGGCAACCCCAGGCCAGAGGCTGTGGTTCGTGGCACTCCTGCTCTGTAGCAGATCACCCAACCTGGGGACTAGATAGGCAGGCCAAAGTTGGGCAGTGGCCATGCACCGCTGAGGCCAACTAGGGCCTCCTTTTAGGCCAAGGCCTACATCTGCAGCCCCCAGAAACCACCACCTAGATAGGGCCCTGGCTGTGCTCACTGATTCAGGCCACTGTGGCCATCCAGCCAGCAGCCCCACCCCTGGCCTCTTTTTACTTCAAGTTCTTTTGCTCTTGGGGGTCTCCTGGCCTTTCTGGTATCTCCCTGTTCTGAGAACATATTCAGCCCTCTTTCCCAGAGCTAGTCCTGGTAAGCTGGGAGAGACGGAGCCTTGCCTTGCTGTCTGTTCAAGGCTCCTGGTCTAGGGCCTTGAAATGGAAAGTAGCTCAGATTCCATCCTAAACACAAACGATTCACCCAGGACTGCTTCTTCTGTCTCTCTGTATATGCCTCTCCCATTTTCCTAGGCTTCTGGGAATCTCAAAACTCCCAAATCGTAAAAAGGCCCTACTACCCTTAAGTGGGCCAATCACCCATTACAACTGCCCACGTCTATCAGACTTCTTTAAGCACTTGTTCAGAGCCAATGCCTTGTCACACCATCAGGATGTGCTCTACTGCTTTCCTTTAGCTATGATATAAAAGAGCTTTGCGGGCATTTAAAACACCACAACATTGTTTTGCTGGTGGACAAGTGTTAACCTCAGTCTCCCAAAATTCTGGTTTAGGCAGAATCAATTTGCCTATTTAAATTCCCCGCTTCACTTGCAAGTAGATACATTATTCTTCTTCACTTCCTGCCCTAAACAGTTGTACAACATCAATACAGATTTTAAACAGTAATCCCATTTAACTTCAAAGGTCTTTAACTTCTTCTTTCATTCCCCACCGCAGTCATCCTACCTACCACCCATGTAACAACTGATATTTACTTTATTCACTTTGATATTTAATTCACCTCAGTCTCCCTGTTTTACTCTTTTGTTTTGTACAGAACGGAGATAGTCCCTTAAATAAATATAGCCCTTTACATGAAAATGCATATCCTACTTGAAGTGGTTGACCTTTACAAAATTATTCCAAAGGATACTTAGGTGATTTTCCAAATTGGTAGCATTACTCTAAAAGAAATGCACATCTACAGTATTTCCTCAGCTGTGGCACAGGTACTCTAGAACAGTGGTTCCCAACCAATGTTCCGGGGAACCCTGGTGTGCCAAGGGAACACCCCAAGTGCGCTACGAGCATGCCCAAGAGCTGGAGCTAAAGTTCCCTCCCTGCTCAGCCCTGCCACCTGGGCTGTGCAGGACTGGGAAAAGGCGGGGGTTACAGTAAGGGGGAAGGCACCGGAACACAGTTCCAGGCCCCCTACTTTTAGGCAGGCAGCATTCTGGCCCCCTAAAAATAGAGGAAGGCACTAGAACAGGGAGTTCCAGGGGTCCCCCTAAAAATAGCAGGAGCAGCCCAAATGCACCGTTCAGGTGGCTCCACCTTAAGTCCGGATCCACCTTAAGCCCAGCCAGCAGAGAGCTGGGGGAGGCTGGGAGTGTGTGAATCTCCCCCTGCAGGGCGGACCAGCTTGTGTCAGCGAGCCTGCAAACAGCCCAGGTAAGGGCTTTGGGGCTGGGGGGTGCTGCTGGGGGTTGTGTGGGGCAGCTGGCTGTGTGTGTGTAGCAGAGGTGGGTGGGAGTGGATGTGTGGCAGAGGGTATGTGGCTGGGGTTGTGGGGTGGCAGTGTGTGTGTGGGGGTGTAGCTGGGGACAGGAGGGTCCATCACAGACAGAAGGGAGCTGGGGGATGGGAGGACAGGACCCACTGGGGTGGGAGGGAGCAGCAGTGGGGCGAGGATTTGCCCTGGGTGGCAGGGACACACTGTGGAGAAGGGGGAGATGAGTGCTCTGCCATGCTCCCCTGCTCTTCCTTCCCACTCCCCAGGCTCCCCTCTGCCCCTCCACAAAGCCACTCTTGTCCTCCCTTCCTCTCTCCTCTCTTGCCACCCTTGTGCTGTTCTCCACATGGCTGCCCTTGTCCTCTTTTGCCACCCCTGTCCTGCTCTGCTCTCCAGACTCACTCCTGCCACTGCACACGACTCCTGACCTCCCCTATTTTGCCACCCCTTCTCTGCTACCCCTACTATCCCACACAGCAGCATTTCTGAAACACTGTACCATGGTTCATGAATATTCATAAGTAATTTAAGTTAATTTGAATATCCATGAGTTTTTTAATGGTGGTGTGCCTTGAAAGATTTGGAGGTCTCAAGATGTGCAATGGCAGAGAAAAGGTTGGGAACCACTGCTCTAGAAAGTTCCTTTTTACATAGAAAACCAACTTCAGCCAGTTGGGGCCATGATTTTAAAAAATATTTTAGGCATCTAAAGATACAAATAGTCACCTAGTGGGATTTTCAAACAGGCCTCAACAGGTTAGGCCCCTAAATTCAGTGCACTTGAGTTACTTAACTTGTTTAGGCACTTCTGTGCCTATCTCTAGCTTTAGATGCCTAAATACCTCTGTAGATCCTGAGGTTAATCCCAATCCTGAGATTAATTTTGTATCACGCAAAGCATTCTGCAGTCTTCCTTCTCTCATGCTTATGCTTTCAAACCTAGGCTTCTTCTGCAGGATCCTCCCTGGTGACATTTCTGATAGAAATAAGGAAACTTTACTTACCTGGGCTCCCTGAATTGTTTAGAAAACATTTAATAAAAAACACTCTAGTTGGTGCTTGGAAGCATAGGTCTGAGAGCTGTCAGGAGAAGAAGAAACCTTGCCTTCTGCTTTCAGCCTCATTAGCAGGCACACTGGAAAACAGCAGCATAAAAGGGTTCCAATCACGACCTCTGAAACTTCAGGGAAATTCTCATATATGTGCCTCATAAAGCACCTAACTGTAACACCTCACTGCTGTATACTAGGTAATTATGCTGTATTGTGGGGGCATTTCTCCTCACTCTAGCTCAGTGATGATTAGTTTATATCCTGAAGCATAAAGATTTTAATACTTGTATCCTTTATAATTATCAATGTACTTAATAATAATTTTGTTTATTTAAGGTGGCCTGTACCTACCAACCAAGATTGGATCCCTGTGTGTTAGGGCACTGTACAAACACAGGATGATAGGCAATGACTTCTCAGAGGAGTTTGCAATCTAAATAGGCCAAACTACAACAAAATCAAAGTGAACAGTGTGATAACAGGCAACATCACTGAAGTTCTATGATTTTTTTTCTGAGGTGTGGGTTTAGTTAGGCAAGGATAAGCTATTATAGCAAATCAGGTGTATGCTCATTTCCTTGAGCTGGTATTTCAAATGTTTTTGCAGATTTATCATCAGCTAGGGATTAAGTCAAATGAGCTCCATGGTGCTCAGAAGAATTAATGTTACCACCAAAAAATTTAACTGCTCCTTTTCATACACACCCTTTTCTGTAAGGCATCATGTCTCTGCCAGTAATTACTGTCAATTATAATGCATGCCATGAGAATATGCTCTTGGGAGACACAAAACAATTTAACAAAACAAATCCGTTGCAGATTAAAGCTCTTACAACATAGGAGTTCACAATAGCTATGTCTCTCTATGTCAGCAAATGGTTTTATTTAAGAAGAAAGGAATCTCTGCATCTGATCAAAGGACTGACTTACCATTTACTGAATGGGAACTTTGCCAATAGCACCAATGTTTTCTTTTCGTTTCTTGAATACATATAACATTAACTGGATACAGATCAGTAGGGTAACCTGGAAAGAATCCCACTGTGCACTGTTTAAGGGTATCTATGGAGAAGAAAAAAGAGGAGTTAGTGTGTCACATATTCCAGGCTTTATACCTAAATTAACCCCACTCCACTAAGACAATATAAAAAGTGCAGTTAGGGACCAAGTGTTAATAATTTAAGAAGGGCAACACATCTGCCTTTCTATCCAAGCTCCCTGCTGGCCAGAAGCTGGGGTCTCCATTGACCCTGGAGGCATTTGGCCGCAGCTCCCTGTCTGTCCGCAGACCCCCTGGAGCCACACTGCGGCCCCCCCCAAGGGGTCCATGGCCCACAGGTTGGCAATCACTGCTCTATTCTCTGTGGAATATCTAACAGCTCATTGGCTAGGGCCGCCTCCTGAGACCTAGGAGACCCCTGTTCAAATCTCTTCTCCCCTTCTGGCACAGCTGGAATTGCATTGAGGTCTTATAGACATCGCAGGAGTGAATGCTCTAACTGCTGGGCTAAGTTGCAAGATGGGTGACCCCCCCCCCAAGGGTTAAAGCAAGGTGAAGCACTGTTCTAGGGCCCACTATTTTTAGGGGCTCAGTATTCCAGGGCCCCTAAAAATAGAACAGGGAGTCAGAAGGCTGCTTTCTGGCACCCACCATTTAAAAATAGCAGGCCCCAGAATGCAGCTTTCTGGTTGCACCTTCTATTTTTAGGGGCCCAAATGTTGGGCTCCTAAAAATAGCAGGCCCCCGAGCGGTGTTCCCACATGTTTCAGCCGGCAGGGCCAGGGGCATTGCTGGGGAGCTCAAGCCCCACCCAAAACCCCTCCCCTTCCATGCCCCGTCCCAACCTGGGACCTGCAGCCTCCTTCCCAGCCGCACCGCATCGCATCCCTGACCCGGGGCCTGCCGCATCCCCAACCCGGGGCCTACTGCCCCCACCTCCCCCACCCCACCGCCACAGGTAAGTGAGCCACCCAGCTCACACTGGGGTGGGGTATTGGGGACAGAGGGTAGAGTGCTGGTATGCAGGTGGCCAGAGCTGGAGTCTGGGGGGCCCACCCAGGCAGCGGGGCTTTCTATACAGGAGTGTTCCAGGGCCCCCCAAATTATGATTTTACCCCTGGTGGCACTCCCTCTTCCCCAGCTCCTTTGTTTGGACTGAGCAAGGCATAAATCCAGATAAATTCTCATTCAGGATCACCAGGCAGAGATAGGCACCAGCTTTCCCTCTAAGGTTTGCAGCTTATGTGCAAAATTTTCAACCTGTGTGCAAAAATTTTTGTGAATAAAATGTGTGCTAACTCATGTGGCAGAAATTATTGAAAATCTAGAACAATAAAAAATTAATGAGTTGTTATTTAAAGTTGTTTTTTTATGAATAAAAAACACAAGTTAATTAGCATTTACCCAAATTGCTATACAATCAAAAGAAACCAACTCATGGCTTTCAAGTAACCCAAGACCAAAGTTATATTCAATCTGGATCCTTGTTGTCACATTTCTGCCTAATACTCTCATCTCCTGTGTTCTACATGCAGAGTTAAAGTTCGCAGGGAAGCCAGCTAGTTATCACTGCCAGCATTTAAGCTGTCTTAATGGTCCCAGAGGGGTAGATTCAATTGAAATTTCAAAAATCAAAAAGATTCCAGACATCTCTTTTCAGGCAAATGCTGCTACAAGAAGGGTGCTAAACAAAGCTGAAACCAAAACAATGGGCTTCTAGATGCTTTAAGATAACGCTACAGTATTTCTGTACAGCTTATTTTTAGTCCCTTGCATCTTTATCTGCCCCATCATTTTTGGGCTGCATTTCAACTAAAGAGAAAAATCTCTACCAAAATACAAAATCACTTCAATGCATTATTGTAAGATATTGTCATTAGTAATCACAATTACAGCAATGAAGTGCCATTTTCAGATTTTTCCAGATTGCTTAGTAACAGGGAAGAACAACCCACTGGTGTGAGAATGCTCAGTATAAACACTCATTTATCAAGCTGTCTGGACAAGACCCTACACCAGACTCACAGTCCAATACAGAAAAAAAACAAGGAGCCTTGTGGCACTTAAAGAAGACTAACATTTATTTATCGCATGAGCTTTTGTGGGAGAATATCCCACTTCATCAGACGCTTTGAAGAGGGAGAACTTACAGGTTCACAATGGGACAAGTGAAAATGAGCAAATAAAAATAAGGTAGTGGAGAAAATCCCCATCTCCCCCCAAAATGGACTAAATGCAACAAAGTGTAAATTAGTTAATTGTTGATGACACGTATTTCATGTTTCTTCTCCCAACATTTTTTGATGGCTCTATTCTGCTTTGCTTAATCAAATCAGAGGAAGAAAGCAGCAAGCTGGTACCTCTGGACAGCTCCATTAAGCTTGAAGGCGTGACTTGAGGCCCTGCTACCCCCAGCCGTTTCCAGGGGCTAAAGCATAATTTGGGGGACCCCTAAATTGGTGGGCCCCCCTCATGGTGGTGCGGGCCCCCCTCATGCCCATGTGGCCCCCCCATGACTGCCTCCCAGCTACTTCCCCCCAACTCCAGCTACCCCCATCAGACCCCTTTCCCCATGTCCTTTTTAGCCTCAATTCCCACTCCCTAAGCTCCTTGTCCCCATTCCAGGTCTCCTAACCCCCCACCCTCGAGTCCCCCAAGGCCTCCCCAGCCCACCATCCTGACCCCTTCTCCCCACGTCCAACACACCCTTCCTGCCCCCACGCTTTCCCTGGCAGCTGCTGAAGAGCTGGGCAGGGGGCAGGAGGCTGCGGCCTCTGGGGCTGGCAAAAAGGAGCCCAAGCTGGGGGCTGGGGCCTGGCCATGCAAACAGCCAGGCCCGGGCTGGAAGGGGCAGAGCCTCCACAGGCTCCAGGGAGGTGAGGGAGGACTGGCCGGGCTGGCCCCAGTCTGCAGCACCTCCCATCCTCTGGCCTAGGGGGGATGCGCTGGAATTCTGTGTTCTGGTGCCTTTCCCCTTACTTTAATCCCTGGCTGCTTCCTGACCATGACGATGACCTGGCCCAGGGCCCGCCAAATTCTGCCCCCCGGCCAATCCTCAGCCCAGCCCAACTCCAGGCCTGCCCGCCCCTGGCCGATTCCAGGCCACGCTGCCAATCTGGTTCGGCAGGACGCGGGGCCTGCTGCCTCCTGCCCCTGGCTGCAGCGCAGGCCCAGCCCGGCACTGCCCAGCCAGAACTTCAGCTGTGCTGCTGGCGTGGACTATCCTGTGCACAGGGATGGAAAAATCCTGCACAGCAGGATTTTTTCACGTGTACAGCCATGCAGCCATGTGCCTTAGAGGGAACAGCGATAGGCACCTACCTCTGACAAAAAAGTGGGATTTAGCAGGTGCCTGACAATGTGGTAAGTAGGGAGCTATCTCATCCCATTCATGGAATCATAGAAACTGGAAGGAACCATGAGAGGTCATCAAGTTCAGTCCCCTGCACTCATGGCAGGACCAAGTATCCTCTTAAGCCATCCCTGACAGGTGTTTGTCTAACTGCTATTAAAAATTTTCATTGATGGAGATTCCACAATCTACTCAGGCAATTTATTCCAGTGGTTAATCACCCTGACAGTTACGAATTTTTCCTAATGTCCAACCAAAACCTCCTTTGCTGTAATTTAAGCCCACTGCTTCTTGTCCTATGATTGGCAAATAGGGAGAACAATTTTTCTCCCTCCTCGTTTTGTAACCTTTAGGTACTTGAAAACTTATGTCCCTCTCAGTCTCTTCTTTTCCAGACTAAACAAACCCAGTTCTTTGACCCTTCCTTCACAAGTCAAATGTCCAGACCTTTAATCATTCTTGTTGCTCTTCTCTGGATCTTGTCCAATTTGTCCACATCTTTCCTGAAATGAGGCACTCAGAACTGGACACACTACTCCAGTTGAGGCCTAATTAGGGCTGAGTAGAGCAAAATAATTACTTCTCATGTCTTACTTATTATACTTTTGTTAATACATCCCAGAATGGGGTTTGCTTTTTTGCAAATGTTACACTGTTGACTCATGTAGCTTGTGATCCACTATGACACCCAGATCCATTTCTGCAGTACTCCTTTCTGGGCAGTCATTGCCCATTTTGTATATGTGCAATGGATTGTTCTTTCCTAAGTGGGGTACTTTGCACTTGTCTTCACTGAACTTTATTCTGTTTACCTCAGACCATTTCACCAGTTTGTCCAAGTCATTTTGAATTGTGATCCTATCCTCCAAAGCACTTGCAACCCCTCCCAGCTTGGTGCCATCAGCAAACTTTTTAAGTGAACCCTTTATACCATCATCTAAATCATTGATGAACATATTGAACAGAACCGGACCCAGAACCAATTCATGGAGTACTCTACGCATTATGCCCTTCTACCATGACTGTGAATCATTGCCAAGTTCCAAAGGGGCAGCCATGTTAGCCTACTCCAGTAAAACAAACAAGGAGTCCCGTGGCACTTAAAGACTAACAAGTTTATTTTTTGCCTAAGCTTTCATGGGAGAAAAATCCCACTTTGTCAGATGCTTTAGAGATGGAGAAACTTACAGAATGGAGCGAATAACTGCAGGGAAGTGCAAGTCATGGGATCACGGCTTTAATTTGCTGTTACAGTGTGACCTAATCCTATGACTCACACTTCCCTGCACTTATTTCCTCTATTCTGTAAGTTCCTCCATCTCCAAAGCGTCTGACGAAGTGGTATTTTCTCCCATGAAAGCTCATGCGGGAAATAAATGTGTTAGTCTTTAAGTGCCACAGGACTCCTTGTTTGTTTTCATGAATCATTGATAATTTCTCTCCAAGAGCGGTTATCCAACCAATTTTGAACCCATCTTATAACAGCTCCATCCAGGTTGTACTTCCCTAGTTTAATAAAAAGGTGATGCAAAAATATATCAAAAGCCTTACGGAAGCCTAGATACACCACACCTATGGCTTCCTGTCTATTCACAAGTCTTTTTACCCTGTCACACAAAGCTATCACTTAACACTTCATTCTCTTTTAGATGTTTGCTAACGGATTCCTTAATTACTTGCTCCATTATTTCTGGTACAGAGGTTAAAACTGACCAATCCGTAATGCCCTGGGCAGGGGCGTCACTGGCGCTGGGCATCCCGGGGCATGTGCCACGAGTCCCAGTGCCAGTGCCCTGGATCTCCAGCTCAATAGGGCTGGGCATCCAGGGCCCAGCCGGCTGCCTGAGGCCACCACACCCCCGTCCCTGGCCAGGGATAGGGCCAGGCGGGGCCACGCTGCCGCGGGCGGCTAGGCTGAGACCAGGCCGGGCCAAAAGTGGCCACAGGAGCCTGGGCCGGGCCAGAAGCGGCCGCAGGAGCCTGGGCCCCGTGCCGCCACGGCCGGCCAGGCCCCCGGACCCCCGGCCGGGGATGGGGGCATGGCCGCCCATGGCCACGGTGGTGTAGGTACAGGCCTGGCCTCCTGCGGCCACTTCTGGCCTGGCCCTGCCATGGCCTAGCCGCCTGCAGCGGCACGGCCCCACCTGGCCCTACCCCTGGCCAGGGGGCAGGGCCTGCCAGCTGGGGGTGGGGCCTGGGCCCATGCCCCGGGTCCCTCCCCACCCTAGCAATGCCCTGGCCCTGGGTTGTTCTTATTTCCCTTTTTATAGATGGAAATATATTTGGTCTTTTCCAATCCTATGGAAAATTTTGTATAGGAAGCCTAAGTGCCTAATTCAGGCTTTGTAGAGAGCAATGACATTCTTGTTATTTTCTAGGTGTGATGCTCAGCATTGCAATACTTAAGTCCCTTTGTGGATCCAGGCTCCTATGATCCAAATAAAATATTTGTGTAACAACCTTAGAATTTTTATGCTACCTAGGAACTAAACTTTTACTTGGAAGGAGTTGTGAAAATGAATTTAGATTTCTTTGTGACAAGATTTGCTTTCGATCTGGAAGGTAATTTTAAAAAGTCCTCCATAGTGGTAAGAATATAATTAATCTGATACTGGTTTCAAGGAATAATTCATCTGCTTATTAAACATCTCTCTTTGTCCCAAGAGAGTAAGAATACGTATAGCTGAATTTCGCATGAGCACTTAGACTATCAAGCTCATTATGTGTCTAAATCAGATAACCTTGAGGAAAAAAAAGTGGTATACACATTTCCTTAGAAACGACAGGACAAATTGTTAAGAGCGACTTTTAAAACCATACATCAGTGGTTCCCAACCTGTGGCCTAGAGACCAAAAAGTGGCCCACAGCTCCCTTCCTGCTGACTGCAGAAGGAAGCTGTTGCCTAAAGAACCAGGCAGAGCACATTTCTGTGAGGTTACAAGACCAGTGCAGGCTCCTTGCTGCAGCCCAAGGGGATAAGAATAGCAGAGAGTGTGGCAAAGTGCTTTGGCTGGGCCCATAGGCACTGGAGTCCTTGCTGGAGCTGGGGGTGGGGGAAGGCAGGAAGCACTGATCTTCTGTTCCCATGGCTGCAGAAGGGAGTCAATGCCTAGGGACCCTGGTGGAGTGCATAGGGCTATAGGATGAATGCATTTTCCCTGCTGCAGCCAGGAGCTGCGAGATCAGCAATGAAGGAAGCAGCCACCTCACTGAACTTTGGCTGCTGTGATGAGGGGGAGGTGAGGGACAGGCACCGGTGGGGACTGGTGGCCCTTCAGGGTTGTAAAAATGATAGCTGTGGTCCACGAGCCAAAAAGTTTTGGAACTAATGCCATACATGCCTCCTTTTCTGGAGCAGTCTGCTTGTGTCAAGCTTGCACAGCAACTTCAAAAACAAGACTTCAGGATGAAACAGCAGCGCTGGGGCTGATCTGCAAGCTTGACACAATCAGATTGGATCTGAATAGGGACTTGGAATGGTTAGCACATTACAAGAAGTAATTGCCCCTGTTCACACATCCTCTCTCTTTAATCAACTGGTGTAAATAGGCTCCATCTTACTTCTAAATTTGCTAACACTTGCCCTCCTCCATCCTGGCATGTGTATACATACCTCTCAACTGTACTTTCCACTTTATTCATCTGATGAAGTGGGTTGAAGCCCATGAAAGCTTATGCCTGAAGAAGCCCGTTAGTTTTCAGAGTGCCACAGGACTCATTGTTTTTATTGTACAACAGACTAACACGGCTACCCCTCTGGAAATTTTCAATAGCTGCAGGTTTGCAGGAGCAGACTTGTAAAGGTGGGAAACTCCTGAAAATAATTTAAACCAGGCTGGGGACCTGTTTTGAACAAAAAAACCCCCCAAAAAACAAACAAAAACACCTTTTGTGCCACCCCCCCAAGCTGATTATGTTATCTGGCCCATGCCATTCTGGCAGTGCCGCTGGGACAGCCAGCAAGCAGCGCGGCCACCAGCATGGCCCATGCTACTGGGGAGCCGCTGCAGCCCCATCCCCCTGCCAAGATGCAGCCACAGGTGAGAGGCTCCATGGACCCCCTGCAGTATGTCCACAGACCCCCAGGGGTCCCCGGACCACAGGTTGGGAACCACTGTCATAGACATTTAAACAAATGTAGGAACAGCACTAATCTCACCTCAGGAAAGCTGGTCCTTTACTGATGGTATTTAGAACAGCTTTTAGGTTTTGATCTTTGTCTCATATTACTGTACAAAAATGTTAAAAAATCGTTCCAATGAGAGTCAGGAGTAGCCAAGATTTCCATTAAATCTTTGTCAGTTGCATCATGTTCTGGAATCCCCCCTCTCCCAGCAGTAAACACCTCCCTGCTCAAAACACATGGCAAAATCAGAACTATAGATCTTCCTTGAGATGAAAAATAAAATAGAGAATATAGAGAATAAAATGATCCACTTGAGTAGTTTGCCTTTTTTTGTGTGTGTGTTTCTGGAAAGCTAAGAGATCCATTAACTAATATCCTTCCTCACTTCTAACTGTATTTTGATGTTTATGCTGCTGATCTTCACTACTACTTAAAAAGGCAGGTATGAAGTTGTGCACATTTTAATAAACATCTAAAATATCTGTAGTAACTGCCTTACAATCATTGCTGGTGTGCTAGCAATATTCATTGTCACTGGCCTGGTTATATACATGTATTCTACACTTCCTAAACAAGCATGTTTTAAAAATATATTATTCCAAAAAGATTTGCCCAATGGGTCAAACAAGACAAATCCTATGCATGCTGAAACAAGGTGAAAACTTGTCTGAGCGTGTGTATGTGACATTAGTGTAATTTCCATAATAAGGACTTAAAGAAATTCTCTAGGTGCCAAGTCCCACTGTTTCACATGAGAACCCACAGGCTCTCAAAATTACTGAAAGCAGTCCAACAAAAATCTCTACTCAGTACCAACTGTCAAGAGGTTAAGAAACTGCATGTTACATAATCATTTCTCTTCCTCAACAATGTGTGCATGAACCTGAACAGTGCACACATCAAGAGAACATAACATACCCATAGCACATTTTACATGTATACATGGCAAAAGATGCAATTTAAAAGGAAGTACTATCACTAAATCATGTATTGCAATTTGCCTGTGGGACTCCAAAGGCCAAATTCAGACCTCTTAAATATACCTGAAATCCTCTAAGTCAAGAGCGATGCCCGGCAGTGATTCATGGTAGAAATCCTAGGATGTTAAAATACTCAGATTTTACACAGCTGGTTCTTCATCTCTGCAAACAAATTAGTTCTTTTAAGCTTGCACCCAAAACATACTGTAGAAATTTCACTTTGTTTTAGTAACATTTAAATTATTTCCAAGCAGTCAGCAGGAGTTAAATGTTTATATGCAAAAACTCACATTAACTGCTTCTTATGGTCTTCCACTTCAAATCTTGTAGTACTAAGTGGTTTAAATTTAAAGACACCATTAGTATTCTTTTCAGAGATATTCCATGTGCAAGCTTTTAGGCCAAGAGCAAATACAAAATAAATACATGAACAAAATTAAGTATTATTGCAGCATAATTTTTGCATTTAATGTACTACAGAAATGAGGTTTCTGTACAGTGGACTTAATAATTCAGTTCATTTCTGGTTTTAAAGGGAAAAATACTAGGGGACCTCTTTTTATCAGTCAGTGTTTGAACAGAGAACACAGAACAATATAGGTTTTTGGTTTTTGTTTCTTTTTTTTAAGTTCTATTTTATTATATTTAGAACATTTTAAAAAAGACCAAAGGTTTTTGTTTTTTTTTTTTTGTTTTGTTTTTTTTTTTAAAAGGAACATACTATCAGAAATACAACTAACCAGTAAAAACATATTAGAGTTCATACGAGGCCAATGCATTACATGGTCTTCTGTAGCTTGAAACAGACATGAAATGCCTGTTATTTGCCTTTTTTTTTTTTTTTTAAATCAAAAGCTACTGAGCATTTCATTTCTAAAGCATGGCTGTTTAGGGCAGGGGACAACCTGAAACACAAGTTTTGTATTCTGAAACTGCCAGGTGGCTGTTTGTTACTGTTCGTGCTGCATTCACAACAGAGTCTAAGAGGGTAAGATACACAACACATTTACGTATTCCCTTGCTTTGTACTTCACCACACCTTTGGATAAAGTCCTTTGTACTGAACAAAGCAATTAAAGAGCAAATGACTGATGTGGATATGAATCCACATTACATAAACAGCCCTGAGGCACACTGTAATCACAGTAATAGCTTTCAGAGCAGATCAAATCTCACTGGAAAGAGTCATGGGCACAAGAGCAACTTGCCTTGCCTCTCTTGTGAAATAGCCAATGTTACTGTATGAAAGTAAACAGAGACCACACAGAAGAGTTAGGACCACATCCTGCAGCTCTTATTTAGGAAAGCTCTTCATCCATTTAATTTAAAGGCAAGTTTTCAGTAAGCAAAGAATGAAGGAACTGGTTCTTACTGGAGATATTGCACCTGGCTAAAAGGAAACCAGCCACATATGTCATGCTACTATACTTTTACCCTTTCCAAATACCTCATGCTCTTTTCTTCTGGCACTTGGATAGCAGCAGGACATAGAACTACCTGAAATCCATTATTTTAGCCAGAAGAATTTAAATTCGTTTGAGGCAGAGAAACAAACTGAACGACACAGTGGAGGGGCTTAATTAAGACGTCTCATCTTTCTATTATAGCCTGGAACCAGGAGAGTTGCTTGGCTGGCACAAGTGCAAACTGTGCTAGAGCATTAAAAAACATTCTAATCCAACCAGTGTTTATTGTATAAAAGTGAATACAAATGTTGCAAACAAAAGTTTCCCCAACAGCCAATTCAATGCTACTTCACTAGTATCCAGGTTGGGTATCATTCCCTAAATACATATTTAGTACTCAATTATGAGATGATAGAAAACACCTGAGGCTAAGTCAGAGGACTGGAGTGGATTAGTGACCCTCACAAAAGGTCAAATCCAATCTGCATGTTACCCAATCTTCAAAAGAATGGGAGGGGTCCACCCCAGTAGTCCAAAGAGAACAGACTGGGAGTAGGTTTCTGATATATCTGATGAAAAAATCATTAACTTTGATGCGCAAAAAAAAAAAAAAAAAAGAAAAAGAAAAAAAAAATCGCACAATGAATACTACCTTTATATATATCATAGAGCAAAGGTTAAGAACACAAATACTGTCTTTCCTTTGTAGTTTACTATTCAGACATTCCTCATCCTCTAAATACCTCTTTAGGTTGCCCATGCTGGTATTGATACGTTATGATGAGCGAGTAGTTAATGCCCAGTATCCTTTGGTGACAAGTGATATGGACAAGGAAGATACAAAAACATCACAGAGCACATTTTAAACTCAATACTTTGTTAAGAAGAGACATGGAACGAGCCAATATTTATTCCTTCTTCTCACTATCCTCAGGGGTGGGATCTGCTGGAGGCTCCTCAACTGTTGCACTATTGCTCTCTGAACCAGTGTTGCTGTCACTAGTTCCTTCCTCTGCAGTGCTATCAACACCTTCCTGGCCACTCTCTTTATCTTCTGGTGTAGATGTCCCTTCTTCACCATTCTGCTGGCTCTCTGTAGTTTCTTCTGGGTGAGCCTCCTCTGGAAGAAGACGACATTTCTCAGTGTCATTTAGAATATTATAGCTAAATATGCAAATATATTTTGGAGCTAGAGAGCAAGAAATATCAAGAATATCCTTCATTCTATTTTATATCAATAATTCATATTGTTTAGAAATTTTTAGTAGTCATTGCTCTGGAAAAAAATCTCATAAATCCAGTATGAGCATATAAAGCTTTTTTGTGCACTATGGCTTAGGAGTACATTCAAGAAGAAGAATGCTACCCACAAGTAAAAACAAAAATAGAACAACAGAACTCATCTTCCCTACCATGCTCACCTCTACCCAACCATTATGCCAACACACTGTGTTTCAAAATGATGCATCAGTCATGCTTACAATACAATTTGTAATTCTACAGCTAGTGCCACCACTTTTGGTCGGGCAAACAAATTAGATAGTGGGGAGGTAAGCAAGGGTTAAAGCAGAAAGGTGCAGCCAGAAAGTGAAGCTAAGAGCAGAGGGAGAGCTCTGTCTCCCCTCCCTGGTGTAGTGGAAACTCCCTGTTTTGTTTCAATCTATATTGATGAATCAAATGTATGGTAAGATTAGGGAAGGTTTGGAAATCAAACCTTTTCTGCTATATACACCATGTATCCTTCACAACTCAGGTTATTAAAAGTGAAGCAAATACCTCCCAAACTTTAGTTAATGGCCATTCCTGCTTGTTGTATCAATGTAACCAAATTCTGAATCCAGTCTTCAAACGCAGGTACCTGTCTCCATGGGAGTGCTCTCTTCTTCCTTCTTTTCCTCTGACTTGTTAACCACTTGCTCTTCCTCAGTCACTGCATTGGTCTGACTACGTTCTGCTTGCTCAGCTGCTTCTTTTTCCCTTTCCTCTTGCCTCTTACGAGCCTGTTCCTCAGCTTGAGCGATTTCAGCGGCTATTTTTTCCATGTCCACCTCCACCTTCAAACTGCACAACTAGCAATCAGAAGAGAAAAGCCCTCTTATTAATCCAGCACTTTGCTCTCCCAGTTTAGCATGCTGGGTTCAGGCAAAGGCATTAAGAATGCATTTTTAAACAAAACACTGTTAGAATAATCTCTTTCTGAGTTCAATATTTCTGCGAGGGACACAATGATCACACCTTGGTTTGCTAAGCTTAAGAGCAGCACTCCACCACCTATACGAGATCAGTTCTTTCTCAGGGATCTGTGAAAAGGCTTTGCAGCAAAAACAGAAAAACTATGTGGATGCTGATCTTCAGCTACATTCAAGAAATACACAGTGCATTAGACAAGCATGCACACAAAGGTCGCTTTAAACCAGGGCTCTCAAACATACAACCCATGGGCCAAATGCAGCCTGCAAACTTCTTCCATCTGCCCAGTGACTGCACTCAGTGAGACCGCGCTCTTTTCCTAATGGGGTGGGGGCTGTGGGAATTGCAGGTTGCAGTCTCACATACACAGCACTCCATGATGCCATGAGAGTGGCTCGCCATAGCAAATGAGTTTGACAACCCTGCTTTAAGCCATCTTTGCCATCTCTTGATGCTGGGAGGACAGTGTTGGTCTCCTTGACTTAAGTTAGAGCAGTCTGGGAAGGTTGTTTTAATTATGTTTATTGCCAGTAACCATACAGGGCCATTACAAAGGCCTAGAATCACCTATGTACAGCAAAGCCCTCTGGCCAACACTCACTCACAAACCTAGAGCATAAACTCTCTAAATTTAGTAGAGGTAAACAGAGGCTGGGCACAGGGTTCATTTTGAATAATGTGCAATGAGTAGTATCCTAGAAGGAAAAGAGAACATTTTCAAGTTGTACCCTCTTCAGTTCATTGTTAAATGACTCTGTGCTTTCCAGGAATTTCCTCTTCTTTTCCTGGTGACGCTCTTCTATTTGCAAGAGCTCAGCTTCCAGTTTTCGCTGAAAATGAAAGTAACAGTTACAAAACTTAATATTCAAGCATACCAAATATTGGATAAAATGCCTTTATGTGTATAAACAATGCAAATCTTTTTATATCCTTCACACCCTTATGGTGGAATCAAACTTTCCCGACTTAATGTTCAATGGCTGAAATGTGCAAATGGGGGCAACCCCTCCCACTTAAGTTATAACAATAAGAAATTATAAAGCAATTGGATTAATTATATTGTGCCTGAAGGAGTGCTAGGCCCTCTACAAACACAAAAGATCGGTGCCTGACATGAAGAGCCTGCCATCCTTAGATAGGGAATCTGTCTTTCTATATATTTACAGTGCTTAGTGCATTATATGCATTAGTACAACAAATGGAGATGAATGGAAGAAATACAATGCAACACATTTTCCCCCTTCTTTTTCAGTTTAAAAAGAAAATTTCCCTCTTTCTTGTCTCTGTCCAATTTGCTCAAATTTTATGTATACGCCTATGCACACAATACATATCAATCGGCGTTGTCTTTTCTATTGGTTCTCACACATTCACACAGAGAAATCTGTACAGATGAAGTTAACTGAAGTGTGTCATAAATGTGACTTCTTATTAGATGTTTCCTTATGCTTTTAATTTTCATTTACAAATGTTAAAAAGAGATTTGCCACATTACAAAAGAGGGCCTTTAATAAACACATAGTTATAGGTAACAAGTTATTGAAAGTCACAACTGCACCAGTATCTTTAAATTCAAAGTTTTTCTTTACTTGTTGAATGGTTATATAACTTCAAAGGATTGTGACATGAGTCCCTTGTGATATCTAAGAGGTAACAATTAAGAGGCTCATGTACAGCCCTTAATCACTGCATTTTATCACTTAGTAGTTACAGTATAACAATTTAATAAGATACACTCGAATGACAGAAGTTTGGACTCATTTCTTGCTCCTCCTAAAAAGCCAGAGAGAGAGAGAAGTTATCTGGGGCGTGAAGAGTACTGACACCCAACAAGTACATTCATGTACCCAATACAAATGATTTAAACTTGGAGTACAGCCAAAATCCATTATATTTAATAAGTTTTAGTAAGTAATCTTTACCTGATGAACCATTAAGGACTGAACCTGACGTTTGAGAACTTGCATTCTAGCTGTAGTGACAACAGAGCGGACATCTGGTACTACACTTTCACTCAGTATCTCACTGATTAGACGGTGGTTCCTCTGGAAACGGGCTGTAGCTGTATGCTTCATAGAAAATCCATCATCATAATCTGAAACGAAACAAAACAACAAATTAGATAAATCAAATAAATAGCATGGGTGGAAAGTCTCATTAACTGTATCTTTAAAATACACTGCAGTCTTCAATTCAACCAGGAACAAAACTGTTGCCAAGAAACCATGAAGACGTTCATTTATAAAGATCCTAGAATTACAGAACAATAAAATAAACTTAGTTTTTAGACCCAGTACCTTATGTGCTGGGACACAGCAGGTCACTGGAGCTATGATTTTCCCAGATCCCATACCTTGCTACAAACTGATCTAGTCTCTTTAAATAACAACTATGACAGTCTGTGCCAACACACTACTTTTCTTGTATCAAAATTAACACACTAAAAGAGCCACACAAACAAAACCTACTTTAATTTATTTCACATAACCCAGGCAATTCATTAGTAAAAATTACTTGCTGGAAAAATTCTAGAGATAAATGTGCTTTAGAAAAAAGCTGTAAATTAACATAGGTGAAGTGCTGGTCTCCTACAAGCTTCTTGAGGGAGGAAGAGAAAATACTGCAGGAAGGTTTGGTCTCAAGCCTTTGAATTGATCTTGTGACCTACCTTTCTCTGTGCGTATATACAGCTAACATAGTACATTTTCCATTTCATACATCTGATGAAGAGGGATTGTGTCCATGAAAGCTTATACGACAAATACATTTATTGGTCTTTAAAAGTGCTGCAGGACTCCTCCTTTATTTTGCTTAAATAGACTACATGGCTATCCCTCTGGAATGTGTCTTTTTTGATATATTTGTAGAAGAGGAACCTCAAAAAATACATGACAGACTAAAGGAATTTTTTCCTTAATTAAAATGAACCATTAGGTCCGTGGCAAAACAGGAGTTTAGGTATATATTATTCTGAATATGTTAAATATTTGTGAACTGCTATATTAACTAAATATTATCAAGCGTACTAGATATTCACTTTAAGAAGCAGAATACATTTTGAGACCACATTAAGGAAAAAACCATCAAAGATTATTAAACTGGTTCTCTTACTTTAGGATTTGTCTACACAAACGTTTAATTCATGGCAAACTGGTGTGTCAATCTACCCTGTACTATATCCAAAGGGATAGCCGTGTTAGTCTAGTCCAGCAAAAAAACCAAGGAGTCGTGTGGTACTTTAAGACTAGCCTGCCACAGCTTGCTATGTGGATGCCTGATTCTCATTATCAGTTTATTAATGCAATTTGATCTCCTCCTGCTTAAAAAAGGACTAGATCAGAGCACACTAACAAACTGTTAATGTGCCCCCGCAGGATCCACAACGACTATTAGACCACAACAGGCTAGCGAGGGCAAGATTCACACTTCAGCTTGCCATGAACTAAATTTTCAAGAAGGCAAGGCCTTTGTGTTTTCAGACGCTCCCATCCTGTAATAACCAAGTGGTCCCTAAGTTTTAAAGAATGATAATCCTCACATGTTTTCATTTTTTACCCTCATTGGTCATCATTGAAAAGTCTCTCCCAACCTCCTTTAAATGTCTACAAAAATGGTTGTTGTTGTTAAGTTTTATTTTTTATTTTATACCACTTTCCAAATTACAGGGTACATATTGATATCATTGCTCCACTCTTCAAAAAAACTGGAGGGGGAAAAAAAGATCAAATAAACTATGTTATGTCACAAAGTATTATTGAGAAGGCCAATTTTGACTGAAACTAGTCTAAATATTACTCTTCCTTCCTCCAGAAAAGCAGTTTCACGTCTGAGATGTATAAAATATTAGATGAATTTGAAAAGACAATTAGAAGTGGAAGGTAACAGGAAACTTGGCAGAGTTATTTCACAGATTTTCAGGCCACCAAGGACCTTTATGACCATCAGTCACATAATTTCACCAAGTAATTTCTGAAACAAGTCCCTGTCTTCTGGTTTTTGCACCTGAACAGAATACATCTTTTAGAAAGCCATCCAATCCTGATTTACAGATTTTAATTGACAGAGAATCCACCATGTACAAATCTCAATGGTTTTACTACCTTTTCTGTTAAAGTTTAAAAAATGCTTTATTTCTCCTTTGAACTTTTCTAGCCTCAGCTTCCAACCATTGTCTCTTGTTATATCTTCACCTTCTCTACACTAAAGAGCCTTCTACCATCAGAAAACTTGTATCACCAGCAATATTTGGTTTCAGTATAAGACTGCAAGTTCCTTTCCATTTCGTCAAATGGCAGACCAAGCTCACACTTGACAAACAAGTACAATTTACGTCAGTGGGAGATGCCCCAGGGTATATCTGAGTTAAATCTGATCCTGGCATAACCAGGTTGAACAGGAGGCTATGAAATGCCAGTTGTTAAAATATCCCAGGCAGATTCATACATTTTATACTGCACAAAGTGAGAAGTGCTACTACTTACTATTAGAATTATTTCACAGCTGTGTTTGGTGGAGTGTGAAAGACAGGGTGTAATTGCCTGGCTGCATTTTTCACCTTCAGGTTTCAACAGGTTATTATGCTAGGTACTTTATTCAGTCAACTTTTTTCATAAATTAAAAAATAGAATTTGACAATATCGTTGAACAACTTTTCTCACTGGGAGTGACATGGACGCCAAAGTGGAATTTCCTTTCAGTTAAGGAAAATGATTTGACAGTTTCTTTATGAAGTTGCACTTCATGTTGACAAGTTATCCTTTAACTGACAGAATCAACTAAACTGTAAAAAAGCTTGTTCAATCACCACATGGAAGAAATCAGAAGACAACAACCAAGTACAGTCTTTCAGGATTATCTGCACCTATTATTAAAGCACCACATTCCATTGAAATAGGACTTAAGAAATATAATATGTTGCATGGACTGTAAACAGGTCTATGATTTTCTCATAGGAGGTCATAGAAAATGTGAATTTGAATAATATCAGTGAAATCTTAGAAATGGAAATAAAAATAGTTATGATTAGCTCCCAAAACCAAGCATTGTGATAACCTGTTGCTGTGACCCCATGTGCAAGGTTGCAACGTCAGTCGGGTTTGACCCATTGGCTTCTCCATCTCCATCTCTAGGGACACAAATGGTACAAAATCTGAGAGCCATTACTGCCCAGTGCACAAGATTACAGTGCTGAGTGGGATGGGAGCTGCTGCTGCAGGGTGAGTGCAAAGCCAACTATTCGTGTGTGTTGTTATAGTGAAAGCTACTCCCCGCTTTACCCACCCCCCAGGCGTCTGCTGTGAAATATGCTAGACACTTTACTGTTCAAATTGTAGCCTTAACCACAAACCACCATCAACTTCTCAAGTTGGAAATAGGCATTTTGAAAATATTCTCAGGTTTGCTGTCCACACCATTAGAGGTTTAAAACAGGGGTCTCAAACTCAAATCACCATGAGGGCCGCATGAGGACTAGTGGAGGACCGCATAAGGACTAACATATTAATCTGAGGGCCGCACCACTGAAACCTTTTGATACAACAATATTGCAAATACTGGTAATGACAGTGTCATTGCGAGCTGCAGGAAATAGCTTTAGGGGCCACATGTAGCTCACAGCTGTGTGTTTGAGACCCTTGGTTTAAAATAGTAGTTCAGTTTCAAGCTTAAGAAGAAGAGCTGTGTTACTCTAACATACAATTTGGGGTAAGAGAACTTTGAAAGTTAGCATTAAGGTTATACATTTCATGTTTTCCTGTTATACAGCATGCATTTCCCATTAAAGTCCAGGAGTAAGTTAGTGCACTATTAATAGTTTTCAATACTGTGGGAATAAATAAAAGAGCTGCCTGAAACTTACTCTAGATTTTATATCTTAAGGTGAAAAATATACCTCAAAAATATATATACAAATATCTCTTTTGCTTACCATCTGGGTCTTCTGCTGGCTGGATGCTCATATAGGGTTCACCTTTCTCCATGCGTGACTGCCTTTGTCGGCTTTCCTCCTCTAATGCAGCCTCAGCTCGGCTCTTTGCATTGATGTAGGCAAGGTAAGCAGGCGAGTTATGGTAGGCCTTCATGGATTCATTATACTCTATCTGAAATTTGACAGATACAGCAGAACCTCATAGTTACAAACACCTTGGGAATGGAGGCTGTGAAACATTCATAACTCATGGTTTTTCTTCCAAAAGTTTGTAACTGAACATTGATTTAATATAGCACTGAAACCTTATTATGCAGAAGAAAAATGCTACTTTTAACATCTTAATTTAAATAAACCAAGCACAGAAACAGTTTCCTTACCTTGTCATATCTTCTTTTAAACTTTCATTTTTCTTAGCAATCTATATTTAACAGTATTGTACTATATAGGGTTTTGTTTTGGGGTCTCTGCAGTTGTCTGATTGTGTACGTCTGGTTCCAAATGAGATGTGTGGTTGATCCATCAGCTTATAATGTTAGTAACTCTGAGATTCTACTTTATACAGTTTTCTTACAATAATAAAAAAAACCCCTAGTGTTCCCCTGTGTTTTGCTTATCAACATCAGCCAAATGGTACAAAAAGATTAACTAGTATAAGTGATTTGCCTCCCTTTCTACTGAATTCCTCTTTTAGCTAAATCCCAGGCCATGGAACCTCCCCTATCCACTCCTGTAATAGACATATAACTAATATTAAGATTTTGTCATGTTTGTTTTTAGTAAAAGTCATGGGCAGTGAATAAAAATTCATGGAAGCCAGTAACCTGTTCCTGACTTTTAACAAAAGTCATTATGACAAAATGAAGCTGATAGAGGGGTGGAAGGGATGAAAGTGGCAGAACAGGGTCCCTCTACTGCCTCACCCCCTGCCCATCGGAGAAGGAAGTCAGTGGGGGGGTCCCAATAGCTGACTGACAGCTCCTGCCCCTCACCACGGCTGAGGCAGAAAATGCCACGGTGGTCACATGAAATTGTGACTTTCACAATAATCTGATCCTTACCCATAATCTCTGGCTGAGTTACTAAAGTCCTCTGATCACAATTCAAAGGCTTCAGGTTACTGAGAATCTATCATTTATTCTAATTCAAGCCAGGTAATCTATGCCCCATTCTGCACAGGGAGGCAAAAAATCCCTAGGGTCTCTGATAATCTGACGTAGGCAAAAGTTCCTGCCAAACCCCAAATATAGTGATCAGGCAGGGGTCTCAAACATGCGGCCCCTACAGCTATTTCCTGCAGCGACGCTATTGTTACCGATATTTGCAAGATCACTGTATGAAAAGATTTTACTGGTGCAGCCCTCGGGTTAACGTATTAGTCCTCCTGCAATCCTGTACTAGTCCTCATGTGGCTCTTGTGGTGATTTGAATTTGAGACACCCAAGTTAAACTCTGAGCACATAGCAAAACCCACTAGCCAGACCCCTAAGGAAAAAATCTCTGGAAGGGAAAGAATTACAGAAGCCTTTTTTATATTGCTCTTAACTTACGGTGCACTACTAATCTGAGTGGTGGTGAGGCACCTAAAAACAAGATCCAGGAAAAGTTTGATTCAGGAAGGTCTTGTGCTATCTTAAATCATCAATTCTTTGTTTAGTCCATAATTATTGTGGTTATTGTTTCCAATTCTATTACTCACAATTTCTTTACTAATCTAGAAATTCTAAGAGTTATACCCAATCTCCTCACCTCCCTCACTCCAATGCTTCTTCTATTAGAGGTGGCTCATCACCTCCTCCAGTACAGGACAGAACCCATTTTTATTTTTTCTCAATTCCATCATCACTTATTGCAATTTGCCCTTTTCATTCTTTTATCGTGTTCTTCAAACCCTCCTTACATGTGAGTTGGGGGTGATCCAGTCAAATCTATTTTCTCACTTCAGGTAGCAGAACTGTATTACTCTACCTGCCAATGTCACTTTACTTTCCATTTCAACCGCTTCTTTAAATCTTGTTTTTAAACCTTCCTTATTTCAGTTCTGTAAAACATATTCAGCGAACCACAGAAATGTAGGGCTGGAAGGGAAGTCTTCAAGTCCAGCCCCTGCACTGATGCAAGACTGAGTAAACCCAGGTGTATGTCCAGCTTGAGCTTAAAAATCTCCAGTGACAGGGATTCCATAGCTTCTCTTGAAAACTTATTCTAGAGCTTAACTATCTTTACAGCTAGAAAGTTTTTCTTGCTACCTAAACTAAGTCTCTCTTGCTGCAGATTAAGCACATTACTTCTTGTCCTATACCCAGTGGACATAGAACAACTGATGATAGTGCTCCTTCGAACAGACCTTAATGTAACAGTTGTGATCCACTTTAACCCCACGGCATATTCTGCATTACTACCAACTATTTATTCTTGTTTTGCAGTTGTGAATTTGGTTTTTCTTTCCTAAATTAAGTACTTTGCACTTATACTAACTGGATTCTCTCCAATTTGTTCACATTTTCCTAAAATGCCGTGCCTAGAATTGGACATGGTATTCCAGATGCGGCTGCACTGGATAACAAGCTTAACTTCTATGCCAGTGACACAAGATGAAGAGAATCAGCATTAGTAAAAGATGTTATCCCTTTACCTTTTCTGCTTCATATTCATTCAAGTATTCTTGCTTCTCCTCATCAGTGAGGTCTCGCCACATCCCTCCAATGATCTTGCCAATTTCCCATAATTTCAAGTCAGGGTTGGATGCCTTCACTTGGTCCCAGACCTTAACAGAAACAGCTGGAGCTTTACTATTGCTATGTAAGCAATTTCAAATTAAATGTTTTATGGCATCTTCTTAGTATTCTTCCAGAAAAGATTACTGTAAAACAAAGCTATATTAAGAAAAAAATCTGGCTAACTACCTCCAATGATTACTTTCTGGGACAGGAAGATAGTAGTACAGTCATCTGCCAAAAGTGGCAATTGCCTGATCTACTGACAACAGCTTTGGTTGTGAATCTTGCCCATAAACCTGTGAATTATATTCTAAAATGAACAACATTATATTTCCGAGGAAACAAACATGCTACCAGGTAAACATGTCCAGCAGAAATGTGAATGTGCACACAACTTTTAAGATCAGATTTTGGGCCTTTGTGTACTCAACATATTTTCAGTCATGTTGATCAATTTGAATTCCAACAAGTTCTGATTCCAACAAAAATCAATTTCCAACTGTATATAAAAAAGAAAATTACTAGTGTTATTATTTGGCATGAATGATTAGGAATATTATTTGACTTTTGAAAGGGAAGATGGTGACGGCTGGCTTAATTAAGGCTGCTGGTCAGGACCTTTCACCAGTCAGACCACCCTTTGAAATTATATCAAACACCCTCCCTCTATGCCAAATCAGATTCCAGACTCTCCACAAGACTCAATTTCCCATTCCCTGTCAAGCAGTTCATAGGATAGTGAAGCAGTGCTACAGGCTAGGTAGGTAAACACACAATCCTACCACTGTTACTCTTTGAGTCTAGTTACAACATTGTACTATGCCACAATGGGCACTTTCTATACATTAAGTCCTGACAATTCATCAAGAACTTCTGTGTATAGTTGGTGGATCCTTGTCAGCAGAGGCAATGGTGGTAAAAGCCTATTTCAAAGAAAAATCTTTATTTCCCCTCCCCCAAACCCTATGTAACAAAGGGAAATATAGGATGCTGACCTTTTATTTGTGAGATAATTTTTGTTTTCCTAGAAAACAGCTATCACATGGGTAGACCATTGTTATTATTCTGCTGGGGAAAGCAACTGTGTTTTAAGATTTTCCTTAAGAACAAGTACTTTCTGCAGGCTGTTAGTTCCAACTTCTAAAATAACTGATTAATTGTTGGCATAAGCCTTACCTTTAATGTTACTTATTCAACTTAACGCCAAAACACTGTGTACCCACCTTCCTGCTATACCTCATGTAGGGCATCAGAGGCTTATCTGGTGGCTTTGGGGGTTTGGGAATTGTAATACCAGAAGAAGCCTATAAAAAACAAAAACAAAACAGATAAATCCATTTCTTTACATGAAAACAAGGCAACTTGAATACACAGCAGTCTGGAAATCTACATATTCTAGTATATTAAATACACTACAGGTACTATAACCGGTTCTCATAATAATTGGCCAAATTCTTCCCTCCAATTTAACTGCCCAAGCATTGATTAAATAGACTACTCAAATAAAAGTTGAGAAAGGGGGCAATTTTCTGAAAACCAAAAAAAGGACAGCCTAATAATTTGCTTCTGCTCCTCAGTCCCAACAGTTTGTTTCCCTCAATTTTGAAGAGAATGACTGTTATTGTACCTGCTCTGACAACTAAAGTGACAACTATTGGAAAAAGAAGAAGGAGAAAGTGTGAAAAAGAGGATGAAATTATCTAGACATTCTTCCATTCACTCCATCTTAGAAATACACATCTTTCAAGAAAACTTTCAGCAGTAACTTGGACTCAATCCAAATAATAAAAAAAATCCCTATGAGACTGATCCCTGAACCTGTGCATCATTTGTGTCCAAATTGTATTGCTCTTGTCCCAATTAGATTGTGAGCTCCTTGAGACCTTGTCTTCTTTTAGGGTTTGTACAACGCCAAGCATGTTGCCTGCACTTAAAAAAAAGAGACACTAAATAGCAAGTGTTATTGACTAAAAGCAGTAGCACCCACTTATTGTTCTGCTCTCTTCCATTACATACCATCTCAGTGAAAAATAGTTGAATTATAACAAGATAAGGTTTGTTCCTACTGGAATAGAGTACTGATAGCCTATAGTTTCTACAACTGTTATAAACTGAAGGGGCAATCCTGCACACATACTTGTGAGCAGTTCCATTAATTCTATTTGCATGCCTAAATTATTTAAGGTCATGTAAGCATTAGCAGAATTGAGGACTGCAGTTCCACAAATACTTGAAAATAGCCAAGAACAGTAACGTTCACTGGTTTTGCTTCTAGTATTTTAAATCTGGGTATTTTTATGTTTCACTACGTTTATGAAATTCTATGAAACAATGCATACATATTTGTATAGCATTATAATGTACATGAGAGGTATGCATTACTAAATGTATACATATATACACAGAGAGATGGATTTGAAAACATTAACTGAAACTGTTTAATGCTTTTAAATTAACAGGAATTTAAAGATACCATACATATCAATATATGCATGGTAGAAAAAGCTGTATATGCTTATGACATACAGAAACAATGAAAATTCTCAGACAAACCTAACCTAGTCATGTATTTAGTAACATAAATGTAAGTACAGACAGTGTTCAATCAAGCACCAGCTCATACCTTCACTACATGGGAAGAGGGCTTTTCCTTAAGCACCTTCTTAAACCAGCTGAATTTATGGAGTTTACAAAGGCATACTTCATTAAATGACACCACCTAAGAATTAATTGACAAATCCTTATTTATATTATATTCTGAAGTGGCTAGAAGTTGTGTGGATAAGAATTTTTACCTATGTGGGAAAAAATATATATAAGAATTAAAATGGATGTTTTTATATTAGTAATTTTAGAGAATACTATATGTATAGTTTTTACACTAAATATTATGAAAAGGAGTACATTTTAAAGTTTTATTTCCTTTCTTGCCTGTACGTGTATGGTGTCTGCATCTTCGCTAATGCTCAGAGGTATCCCATATCAATACATTTCATCCCAAGTTAAGGAATACTTGGCATAAGGGGCCGACACTGCATCCACTTTTCATCCAGCCATGGCGGACAGAAAGCAGGTTCCCCTCATATTTTAATCAACAGCACTCATTTGGTTGGAGAAGTCACCACTGAATCTGGAGGTCTGATGCTAATCATACAGAGTAAGACTGGACTAGAAAATAGAAATACGGGTTCCTTACATAGCACAATAGTGCGATGTAATCACCAGTTACAATTTCTAGTTTGGAACTTGCCTTCCTCTTGTTTTGTGCCTATAACCTCAATTTATAATTCCCCCCTCCAAGAAGAAAATGTAATCTACCCCCACGTTTAAGATTCTTTCCTTAAATGTGCAGGGATTATTGAGGCTTCAAGACATGGAACTCCAAAAAGAGACTTTCCACATCTTCAGTAACGGATTTCAGAAGAAGCTTATTTTCCAGTACAAGGCTTCACAATGAAAGGGAGAGGTAGGAGAAGGTGAGAAGATGGGGGGAGAAAAAAAATCAGAGTTAATTTCCTTTCTTTATAAAAGTGGCTGCAGCCAAGATGCAGAAGAACCTAACTCTAAAGCCATTTCTGGTCAATTCCTGTTGTTTGCCGGATGATGTAATAGTTGATTCTCCTACCGTGACCCGGCTGTTGGTGCCCGGGTTCCCTCCCAGCCTGTAGTTGTTGTAGGCCAGATGGCTGTATGGATTGTATCCCACAAACCCTGGTGTGCTGGGCATTTGCTGATGGAAACAAATGAGACAAAAACACGAATGAGAAATGAGCTCAAACGAGGAAAACACAGAAATGAAAATGATCTGCAATATGGCATGCAAAAACAACCAGAATTTAAACAAGCGAATGAGGTGTAGCAGTTGGTTTCTTCTTAACGTGTAAAGTATTCCAATAGAAACCTGTTCAGGAAACAGGCTTTATAGCTGAATATGTCATGGTCTATCCGCAGTTATAGTTTATGTTTTATTATTAGATGTGCAAACTTCTAACATGAGTGTGCCAAATATCCTGCTTATGGCTATTAAAGTTTGCAAACATGTCATAAGTGGCCAAATAATTCAGGAACAAGTATCCAAAAAAACAAAGGAATTCAACATAAAAAGCAATACAATGCACACTGATTATGTGGAAATCACCAGAACCATCATTCACTATGTACACCAATGGTAGCACAGGCTATTGGTCACTGATACCGAGAGTAGTAAGACAGTGGGTCTCAAAGTGCAATCTGTGGACCACTAATGGCATACGAAGTCTTTCCTGATGGTCTGCAAAATTAAAAAAGTTTTAGGAACTATGCACTGGGGGGATTTGATTAGAAGGCTGTGAGAGATGGTGATCCACAGAGGTATCTTTTCTTTGTGAAGCAGTCTGCAGAATTAAAGAACTGGAGAACCACTGCAAAGGAATATACAAGTTAGAGACTTTTTTTGCACAGTTATCTCATCAAATCACTACTTAATAGCTTCTAAAACAATAACAATGTAATTAACATGTGCACACCTATTCTAGAAATTTTGGTGGATCAGTTTTTTAACATCTCTCTAATACTGTAGGTCAGTGGCAGTCAGCAGGCAGAATGTGGGTCAAATCCAAACTCCAGATATTTTTAAACAGACCCCAAAATCTTTTTATTTACTTATTATCATCATTAGGGCCTATTACTTTCATTGCTTTCTCTGGAGTCTAGACCTTGACCAAGAAACTTGGACCCTGACAAAAAAAATAATTGATTATCCCTGCTGTTGGTCATTAAATCTGATTTCTTTGAGATTCATTGTACTTTTTAAACTTTCAGTCAGTATTGTCTTGTTCTTTGGGTTTCTCTCTTCCAGTTCATTTCTGTCTTGCCTCCTCTCAGTGTTCCCTAGTTTCCTCCATCAGAAAATAAAAATGCAGCTGTTCAACAGTAAGCTAATCTTACCCACACCTGTTCCAGTACTGCTACCCCACTGTAATTCTTCCTTTACAAATCTGTGAGCTTTGTCTCACCCTACTCTATTCCTTGATAATTGTATATCTCATTCATGTAGTGTCTAGTCTCATTCTTCAGCAGACTTGTGGCCTTAATTAGCAACACATGCTGGAATAATGATTTAATGGGTCTCAACATCCACTTTGCCAGTGGGATGTATTAAAGAATACTGTTATAAACACAGCTAAAATGGAGTTCAGTGTTCATAAGAACCAAGACACAAAGGCTACATATCAAAGGGAACATGACAAGGGTGGCCAAACTTACTAACCACTCCCAGGAGACTTCTCCCTGCTAGTTAGAATTCTTCAGCCCAGGGCTCTCCAAACTACAGCCCGTGGGCCAGATCTGGTCTGGAACGCACTGTTATCTGTCCTGCAGGGAGCCACAGCCAGGCTGCCAGTTTTCAAAACTCCCACCCTGAGCATGCTCAGATGTATGGCTCAGGGAGTAGCCTGGCCAGGGAGTGACTCAAGACTCCGCCACAGCTCCCGGAAGGCAAGGGGGAAGAGGCCCTGGGGGTCAGACAGCTGGTGGGAAAAGCACCCTGGGGCATCAGGGAGCCAACATGCAGGCAGAGCAATGAAGGGGCCTGGGGAGTTGGGGAGCCGTCAGGCAAGGAAGGGGCTCCATGTCCCACACTTCAACTGTAAAAGGCCACATGAAGCTTATGAGCCATGGTTTGACCCTTTTGGAATATGATAAACAAACAATCTTATCATCTGTAGTGCACTTTCAGTTACAAACACATTAGTGCAAGAATACACTGGCACACCATAGTCAATTTACTTTAACACAGAAACACAGTACTAAAATTATACCTTACCAGCCAATCTTTAAACATTATTGTGTTTTACTGTTAAGCCTCTCAAAATGCAAACACAGCAGTTGCCATTAACTCAAAATCTGTCATGTGTAACTACTGTTTATAAACTGAATTGTGAATAAGTGGCCATTTCACTACAAATCAGCAATATATGAAATACAGTATAGTTAGTTTCAGGATGTTGAATTAGCTCTCTCCCCAAAATATATGTAAAAAACACTAAGTCTTTATGGTTGCAAAACACACAAACCCAAAACTATATGAAGAAAACCACAACCAAAATGTTTATTTCATGAACACTGTCAAGTAAAATGAATTACTGTCATTTTCAGTATTAAACAATCATTGGTTGTGAAAGAATGACAACAGATCCATACCTATTTTTCTGTCTTATCTACATTCTGAATGTAAATCAGAATCTCAAATACTGTGCATAAAGTACAGAGAGCAATACAGATCGATGATGTACATAAGATAGGCAACACACATTGCTAGCTGTGAATCTCAGATCACTGACATACGCTCTTTAAAGCACTTGCTTATTTGACTAAAGAAAGCATTACATTTGAAAATGAACACGAATAAGCACCATTTAATGAACCCTGCATCCATGGAGAGCCCCACTGAAATCAACAGTATCGCATGTGATGCAGGAACCCGCATGCAGGGATCTGATTGCAAGATTACGGCCTATAACATTAATCCAAATATTCATATAGAACCAACTAAGGCATTTGTAGAGCAAAAATATTTTGATTACAACTCTGGACTAAAACCATTACCAAAACTAGTACACTCATGCAAACATATTCTGTATTTTCAAAATTTATATGGGAAAATATATAAATTTCTTTGAAGTCAATTTCCTGCTCCCTACCCTCTTCAAAGGTGGACTTTGGTTTCGTCTAAAAAAAGTTACATTTTTCCTATTTTGCTGTCACTGTCTACAGGACTAGGGGTGGGGGTGGGGGGAAGCACACCATAAACCCTAGGAGCAATCACATAAATTAAAAGGTCTTGGCATTTTCTTTGGCAAGCCATTTTCCAATTTACTCTTCCATAAAACGAAAGCAATACTTCCCAATCTCAAAAGGTATCGTGATGTTTAACTTTGTAAAGTGTTCCAGTCATCAGATACAAGTTGTTACAGATGTATAAACATATTTTCAGATGCTTTTCTGTGCACACTGTATCAAGAAAGATTAGATATTATACATAAAAATTTTATAGGTAAATCCTCAAGAGATTGGTGCCTTTTCAAATAGAAGTACTTACCTTATTTAAAAAACAAATAACAATAAAAAATATCTACCACTGTACCTCCTCCAAGATTATTTTTCATGTTTTTAAACTTCTTCTATATCAAATACAAAGTTATATTCATACAAAGCTCACATTACAAAACATCATGGATTTCAATTAATTTGAATAGTAAGATTTCCATGAGATCCCTTATTCTGACCCAATATAAATGAAAGTTTACCTAACTCTATATAACTGAGTGAGTACAACTGAAAGCAAACTATAAAAAAAAATCTAGAATTTCTGTAGGGAATACAAAAATGGACATTTAAAACTTGGCCTAGCAAGTTCTTAGAGGCAAGAAATTTAGAATTAAGTAAGCTACTTAGTCTATAGTTTACAATTATATCAAACTAGAATATTTACAATGGATATGTGTATATCAGGCCCAAAGCCTAGAAGTGCTCACCCCTGTACTTAACTTTGTTCATGTAACAACCACTTTGATTTGCTGTAACAGGCTGAACTGATCCTATGACATACTCCCCTGCATTTATTTTCCTCCCATTCTGTAAGCTTCTGATGAAGTGGGATTTTCTCCCATGAAAGCTCATGCAACAAATACATCTGTTAGTCTTTAAAAGAGCCACACAACTCCTTGCTTGTTTTATTCATGTAGGTAGTCTCACTGGCTTCAATGTAAAGTTAAACACAAATTTAAATGTTTGATGGTATGGCCCTACATATTAAATGAATCTTAGCCCAGCTTCCTCACACCTTTTTTAAATTTTGAGGTCAATTTAATTTAAATGCTGAATGTCACTTGAACACTTCAGTGCAAACAGCCTTATATTCACACTATTTTAATATTGGTAGCTGTGATTAGTAAATTATTGTATTAAAAGTCAGACCACCAGATTTCTGTTAATGAGAAAATTCATTATACTTACGGTTGTGGGAGCAGGGGTGGGAGGTGGGGCATACGATGGCCTTTCTATTTAAAAGACAAAAGAAAAAAATATATAACTTTTTGACAACTATGAGATATTTCATTTATATAGTATCCAAAAGTGTACTAGGCACTTCACAAGAATTTGATAGAAAACTTATCAGACAAATCCTTGTCCCAAAGAATTTATAATCTACATTGACAAAAACAAAACAAAACAGCAAGGAAGAAGAGATGCATTTTTAAAAAGCTGTCACCAGTGTCAGATTACTAACTTTTTATTTGTATGTAGCAGGACTGGGAGAAATAAGGCATGAGAATTCAGGAAACCTGTGCTAGCAATGGTGGTAATTAAAGCATACTAGCTTTTCTTCAGGGGCAAGAAAATGGATTTGAAATGTAGGGTTTGACATGTAACAGCATATGTTAGGATGAAGTAACTGTAGCCTAAACTTCACATTCAGTTGTGAAGCTCATCCCCTCAAGATCTTTTATTTGTGGCTTTCAATTTTATATAGCAAACATTAAATAAAATTGGCGGGAGTTTGAGAAAGAGTGCATTTTTTCCTATTTCTTTTTAGAAGCTGTGCAAAAGGATCTGAATACAGAATTTAACTCAAACTGTTTACAAATCTACACAATACACCTTTATTAAAGGCGCAAATTTTGTCCCTTGGGGTAGAAGGTCCTGCCCATTGGAGAAACTGTAGGGACAATAGATAAGTAGGTATGCACTCCTCACCCTAACTCCACTGGCAATCTACAAATGCCACTGAGGCAATGGTGGGATAGGTCTTCTGCCATTAGGATGCAGAAGAGACTATTTCTGTCTGAAGACTGGAGAAGTGGTCACACAGCAGTTCTGCAGCTTGGCAGGTAGGATGCTTTTGTGTTTCTTTCATTTTTTGGGTGCTTAAAAGAGATATTCAGTGTAGAATTTGGCTCTAAGCTATGGCAGTATTTAGTGCCAAGTGATCAGCAGTTCACTTAAAATGACTGTCACTGATAACTTTCCTTCTTCAACAGGCCTGGTCCAACAGCCTGTTTTCATGTGGGATAATTCATGCAAGCAGGGGCTTCTAGAACAGACCCTTGACTCATTAAATTAAAAAATAGCAACTTACTTGACATTTTGGTAGACAAATTTTCAGCTAGCTGACATTATAATTCAAATGCTGTAAGACAAAAGAGAACATGTCAGGCTGTTAACCATAACAATGTTTGCTATAGAACTAAGAACATTATCACTAAACTTCTACTTTTCAAGCTCTCTTAATTTCATTTATTTTTTTCCAGAGGGCATTTCTCTTTAAGAATTTGAGGATTCTATGTAGATATCCAGTTAGGCATTTTTGGGGATCTCTATATATCCTATACTGAGCAATCTGTGTAATGTTCCCTACTGTGCTGTAAAGCAGCACTGTTTAAAATAGCACTGTGTTAAAGCACACAAGGGAATGTTCAGCACACACCAGCAGAGTTTATACAGACCAGCTAATGTTACTGTGCTTTAGTAAGCATGGTCCCAAAGCTTGCACTACTGCTCCATGTAGAAAAGTTCTTTGACACAAACATACATTTCCTGTGTTTTTCTGCTGTTTATTGGGTAGGCACAGATTTTTTTAAAGTTATTGTTTTTAATTGGTGGTGTTTTATTAGTGTTTAACAATATAAGAATGGTGATAGTCAAGTGGTCTCACTTATACTGGGCACATGGGCCACAAGCCCTGAGCCTGGCCAGAGACCTGGAGCTGGGGTCTGCCAGGGACACAGGACTGGGCTGCCTGCATAGCACTGACCCCAGCCAGGGACCTGGGGCCAGGCTGCTGGTAGCAGAAGCCCAGTCTGGAGCTGCCTTGGCAGGGGGTGGGGTCTGGCCCCAACCCTTTTCTTGTGGCAGTGACACCCTTGGTGATGCTTAGTCAGATCACTGGTCCATCTAATCAGGTATCATGACTTCAACAACGGCTAGTAGCAGAGCTTCATGGAGAGTGTACAGAACATAGAAATGAAGGTGGAATGATATACCCCTGTCCTCCTCTCCCTTCTGGCAGTCAGATAATTAGGATCACCACAAGCATGGTGTTGCCTCCCCAAGTAGCTTGTATAACAGCCATTCACAGAATTAATCTGCATGAACTTAGCTAGTTTTTTTTTTTTTAGCCCAATTATGCTTTTGGCCAACACAATATCTCATGGGAATGATTTCTACAAGTCAACTGTGCATTGTGTTAAAACAAGTATTTCCTCTTGTTTGTATTAAAGATGCTGTTTAATAGTTAAAAACCAATATTGCATGCTCTAATTATAACAATTTATTGCAGGTAAAGTCACAAATCTGTCAGCTCCGAAGTGAAGGAAAAGAAATAACTTTACACAAACTAGGTGTCTCTTTTCTTGTAGTGACTGATGAACTTTCTGTAATCTAGCTTGACTCTTAATACTGAACTACTGCAATGGAACAAAAAGAGTTCTGAACAGAAATCCAAGGTTTGTACGATTTTTTAAAATTTTACTTGTGCATTGCTTTTTCTAAAAATTACAGTACTATATACTGGATTTCCATCACTTGTCCTATATGGCTGGCTTCAAAGACCAGATACGGATGTAGGAGTATGCACACAGTGTATCCTAACAACATAATGAAATATAGACAAGTTCACAGTAATACTTTGTCCCATAGCTACATTGCACATTAGTGTTACAGAAAAAGCAAGTGTCCCTGTCACAGCTAGTATGTCATAGCCAACAAGTCTTCAGCATGTGCAGCAGTGAGCCCATGTAAGTAGAATGCTCTGTAAAATAACAGCAATATCTTGCTACCCTTTCTCATGAAAGAAATTCCATTAAAGGTTTAGGAAAGCACAACTGGGCCCAATCCTGTAAATGTGCAGCACTGGACATTAATGTTTATGGCAGGGGTACCAAACATGCAGCCCACAGGCCAGATGCGGCCTACAAACCTTTTCCATTTAGCCCATGACTGCACTTTGCAGACCACACTCTCTTCCTAACACAGAAGAGTGAGTTTGGTCTTGCATACTCAGAACTCCACAATGCTGCAAGAGTGTCAGATCACGCAATATCACAGAGCTCTGAGTATGGGAGACTGCACTCTGTGAGGCCACACTCCCTGCCTGATAGAGAAAGAAAGAGACAGCAGTATCATAATGCACAGTCTCATGTACACAGCACTCCATGATGCTGCCAGAATGCTCTAATATTTTGATTTACAGCTCACCTGAAGTACATTTAAGTAAAATCTGGCCCACCACAGCAAATGAGTTTGACACCCATGGTTTATGGCATCAAATACTACTGACTGCTATGCACATACTTCAATTCTGAACTCACTGTCACTATTCCCAATGCATAATGAGACTACTTATGCAGGTAAAGCTCCATGCATGCATGAGTATCTGCATGCCTATGGCTGGGCTGCTTTGTCTAGACTCTAGACAACACTTGATAACCTGTACTAAAGGGATCACACACATTGCAACACAAAGTCCAATGAAAAGAATGCCTTCACAAGTCGATTTTAAATAGAGACCCTGCTGCAGAGCAACAGAAGCTGCTCATCCAATTTTTGGGGGCTGAGTGGAGCCAAGAAGAATTCAATACCACTTATAAGACAATTGACCCCCCCCCCCTTTTTTTTAAAATTAAGGCGGCAGGGAATAAAAATCCAAGCATTGTACTTGTTATGGGTTTCCAAGCTTGATGTTTTTACTCTAATCCAGTGGTTCCCAACCTGTGGTCCCTGGACTACTGGTGGTCTGTGAGGGCACTGCAGGTGGTCCATGGAAGGGGAAAAAAAAGAATGTAATAATACGAGCCCTTGTATCATGTTCAATGTTACATTATTATTCACAATGTAATTTGCTTCACAAACATCCTTGTGTATTAGCTGTATTTTTAATACCCCATGATACACAAGTTTGACTCTCATCAGCTATAAGTGAAGTTAAATATGTTTAAAACGGCTTGCTTACATGGTAGTCTACGCAAGGTTTTGATGACAATGTAGTGGCCTGCATAAAGGAAAAGGTTGGGAACCCCTGTCTAATCCAGTGTTTCCCAACCAGTGTGCCACAAAATTTTCTGAAAAACTACTTGAAGAGCCCTGGATTGGCTCACTGGCTCATGAATTTTCATGAGTATTTGGAAACTATATGGTGATGTGCCTTAAATTCAAGGTAGCAAGGTGTGCCATGGCAAAGAAAATGTTGGGAACCACAGGTCTAATCAATGACATGTTACCTTAGAAAACGAGACTCACTTCAAAATGTGTACCTGGGAGTGAGAGGGAAGAGGACTTCTTCGAGCACTGCTCGGGCACATTCAGAAACAGGTGTCGCCATGCCAGAGGGCCAGATTAGTCAGAACTTTTTGCCCTAGCCTGTCAGAAGAAGGCAGCAGCCACTGCCCCCCGCGGCTATATATGTGGCCGCCACCCAGCCCCTCCCCAGTTTCATTTATTCCGCCTTCACGCTGGATATGGAACTGCCCACTCCTTGCTTCGCAAGCAGCCTGTCTGTCATTTTACTGTATGAGCCTCTCGCCCGACTGGGAGAACATATTTGTGGACACAGTCCTCCCGAAGAAGGTCTCCTTTTCCAGGCTGAAACACCGCACTCCATTTTTGTCCGCCATGCCGGGGTTTAAGCCCTGTGCCGAGTGCGGCAAGGCCTTCCCACAGGATGATCCCCATGAGAAGTGCCTCTGGTGCCTGGGTGAAAGCCATGAGGTCACCAAGTGCTCCATCTGCCTGTCCTTTAAGCCGAGGACAACCAAGGACAGAGCGCAAAGGCACTGCGCCCCGGCCTCTGAACAGGCCCGGCATTATTCCCCTGAGGTCTCAGGGTCTCCTGTGGCACCGCGTGCCAGTTCGGCGCTGGAGCCCGCCGCCCGGCACAATGCTGAAAGGCAGCGCAGGACCGATTCGGTGCCGTCCTCGGTACCGTGACACTGACATAGCCCTGCATCTTCACCACGGGGTTCTCCCTGGCACCAGTCGGCCTCAGTGCCAATCCCATCAACCCCTGAAGCAGTGGAGGCAGCGAGGGCACACCTCCTGTTGTCCACACCTCCCCCTCTGGCATCACCTAGAAGAAAATAGTCGGCCTTCGTCTCGAAGGCTTGGGCGTCACGTATACAGCGCCGTTCACTTTCTCTATCACCGTCACTGGGCTGCCAACATCTGAGCCAACTGGGAGCCCCGGTACTGTAAAGCCATCCCTGTGACACCATATTACACTCCTGTCTCCAGTGCTGGCTTGACAGTCCCGAGGTCTCCCCCTGCTCCAGTCTGGGGGAAGGGGCTTCAAGAGGTTCTAAATGGTCTTGTTGCCATCGCCATTCCAAAACCACCCCCAGGAATGGTCCCTCAAGAGGTCCCTCAACCCTCACCGGCACCAGCCTACTCGGCACTTGGGAGAGCACTGAACCCGGTGCCGTGCTCCTATACGGGTGACTTGTTGGCGCACTTTAACATTCTGAGCCGTGTCTCAGCCCATAAGGACATAGAGGTTCAATTCTCGGAGACACCCTCTAACACCTTGTTGGGCCTGTGTTTTCGTCGGCAGAGCCATTTTCCGTTCCACACCATCCCAGGCCCTGGGACTTAGCCTCCTCCTGTTGGCAAAACCCTGGTTCCATCTCCCCAGTTTCAGATATGGCAGGACTGAAGTACAGGGTCCCACAACTGGAGCTCCCTTCACTCACCCACCACCCAGTACCACCCCAGGTGGTGGTGGAGCTGGCCTTAGGGCCAGACAAGTCTCATCCAATCCCCTCCTGACATTGAGCGACGCCAGACAGCTTGAGGTGTTGGGATGTAAAGTGTACTCCTCCTTAGCCTTTCAGCTCAGGCTCGCAAACAATCAGGCCCTGACTAGCAGATACACCCTAGACTTGTGGGAGTCAATGCAAAAGATTAGACATTTACTCCCACCAGAGGTGAGAGCAGTGTTCCCTCTAATTTCTCATAGGCTGTGTGCGCAAAAAGATTCTTTTGTGCAAATTTTCAGAACCAGTGTCCAAATCTGTGCACACTCCACTGAGCATGGTCAAACTTGTGAGCATAACACAGCAAGTGTGTATGATGTAAATAATATCTAAATTTTATTTTGATATGGTGATGGAAATGATTTTATAAATTACAAAACCTTATTTGAAACATGCTACTTGAAACCACTTTCTTAAAGTGGTATAAAAATATTAGCACTGTTTAATTTTTTTGTGCAGGTTTTATTTTTTTGTGTGCGCGGGTTTCATGACCTGTGTGCACACACACACGCGCACAGCTTAGAGGGAATATAGGGCGAGAGAGGAAAATGATGCCTTCTTGAAAGAAGGCAAAATAGCCTCCCAGGATCTCCTCCTTTCAGCCTGGGACGCTGTTGACATGGCTGCCCACACAATGGCCTCGGCCGCAACTCTGAGCCCTGCAGCCTGGCTATGGGAGGCCAGAGTGCCCCCCGACCTCACAGCAGGTGGCCCTCGACCTGCCTTTTGGAGGTGACGCTCTCTTCCCAGAAGAGACCTCGGCTGTTTTGGGTACTGCCCGTGACCCTAGGGGGCAACTGAAATTTTTTGGCCTCCTCTAACCGGGCCCTCTTCCATGCCCTCCGGTCCCCTAAGTCAATAACGAGACGGTATCATCATCCCCTGCCTCCTTTTCCCCTAATAACTAATGGTGAGGACTTACTCCTCTCCGCAACCACCACAACTTCAGTTTGAAACCCGCTCGGGTGGTTTCCCCCTGGAAGGGTTCTTTCTCCTGGGCAACTCCAGAGAGGGCTTCCGACCAGTTAACCATTGGTGTTGGTCATATCACCAATACTGTTGTCAATTACCTCCTCCAAATCATAGTGGAATGCCCATCGTTTGGGGCCCTGCCCCTCACCCCGCTCTCCTTCCTGTTAGAATGAGTGGCTCACGGACGAGGCCCTTCGGGTAGGTCTAAGTTGTAACCCATATTAATACCCTTCTCATCTGAACCTGATGCTTTGGTTCTAGGTAGGTCTCAGCCCTCCCACTGTCCAATCCCCCTCATACACCGTGAAGGGCAAGAAGGATACCTGCTATCTGAACCCAAGCAGATAACCAGTAGCCAGCAGTTTTGACCCTAAGGGGTTCCCACACCTCTATATACAACTCACCATCAAAGGGAAAAGCCGCTCTTCGGTTCCTGGGGCTGCAACCCTATTACCCCCGATGTGACACACACAGCATTTATGGAACACACTCCCAGTACAAAAGAGTGTACCGTTCAGTCATAGCCCACCCGAAATGGACGGAACCTCCCCTCGTGGGGCCATGCTCATATTAGGAGCCAACTTCTCATACGCTTCCCACGGGCAAGGGCCTACTGTCTGCCTCCCCAGGCTGGCAGTCAGAGAACCCCTTTTCAGAACCCGACGTTCTCCCCTCATTATAAGGAGATCGTCTTGTACATCCCTTCCTATCACCGGCAAGACTGTTTATTCTTCGCCCCACCCAACCGACCTTCATGAGGCTTGTGTGCATACACTTCCAGCTTGAAACACCTGGACCCTCCCTGCCCCATCGAGCAGGTAATCTGCTGCTGCCTGCCGAGTACCAGGCATAAACGCCAGGACTCAACCATTAAACGTAGCAGTTGACCAACCTGCTCATGGTCCTTGTGAGATACGAACCCTCCAGTATTCACTACTTCCGGCTGGTTCTCAGCCTAGGTGAACGCCTTCAGAGAGGTCGTGGAAATGGGGCTCCCCCCCTTCTGCTACCACCTTTCCAAAAATTACTGATAAAAGAGGGTAACCACAATCAGATGGTGAACCTTCCACCCTTGGAATATCCATACCCGGGCCATCGACCACCACTACCCGGTATGTGCCCTCATTCCAGAACTCCCTCCCACTCAGGGCCTTGCCCCTCACAGAAGGGACTGGTGCCACCTTCCTCTTTCTATCCCTAAGGTGGCCGTTCTCCTATATCCCAATCGGGAAATCCTCAGGCCTCGGAGATCCAGAGGAGATAACGCACTAATAGCGATGAAGTTTCCCAAACTTCTCCCTTCACCATGGGGTAGAGGACAGAGAAGCTCATCCCTCTACCCTCGCTACGTTCATAAGCACCGCTCGCTCCTTCTGCGATGGTTCGGAAACCATCCCCACAGACGGATACTAGCCTGGGGCCAATCTTTGCCTCCCAGCATTTTGTTCAGTGGCCTCTCATGTAGCTCAACCCCCGGGGCACAGCCATAGCACCATGGTTACCCCGGCCTAGCTACCAGAGGCTCTTACCCAGGAGCATTGTGGTACAATTCCATGACGACCCAAGGCTCTCCTAGTCCTAGTAGGTGCATACTAGAACAATATACTCCTGTCCTAAGCACTTGCTTTGGGGTTTCGCACTCAATAAAGCCCGCTCTACGTCCGCCCTGAAATTCCCCTTAACAACCGAGATTTGGGAACTGGCTGACCCTTGATAGAATTCGCCTCCCCGGTAAGATCTAATACTATCATTAGCATACCCATAGAGGACCCTTCAGATATACTGCAAGTGTCCTAAAGAAGGGACAGCTGGATGTATCCATCGGGGTGGCTTACCCTCGCTCCCCCCCCTTTTTGGAGGGAGCCTATCTTCTCCTATGTACTTCCCGACTCTTACCCGGGGCCCTTCCTAAAAGGAGCCTCAATCCTGATGTGCACCCCTGTGCGGCATTAAGCTAAGCTAGGTCTCAGTATGGGACTGTCCTCCCTGATGGCACAAGGCCAGGTAGGCCAAAGTAGTCTTCTTGTAAGCCACGGGTGCTAGCGTCCAGGCCTATTGTGCTCACGAGTCCATCACCAGGCCGTGGTCTTATGGCGTACAACCCCTTGCCTTAATAATCCTGCAGCTGCCTTCCAGCAGCTAAACTTAGTAGAAGAAGTAGGGAAGGGTGTAGGTAGCAGTAATGCCATTTCCTTGCCTCTCGCAAGGATATGTCTTCTGACACTCCGTCCAAGGGAACTGTCATGGTGCCATCGGTAGCTCATGGAGGCCTGATGACTCCTATCAGGCCCACCTGTGTCTCTCTTGTTTAGTACCATAGGGTAGGCCAGGCACTTGGCTTCTCCACGCTGGCCCACTCCTTCACTTATGAGTGTGCCTTATGGAGCCTAATGGGCTACTGCTGTCAATGTCCCGACTGTTTCTATGAACTAGATTGAAGTGGTTTTTTTAGATTCCTCTCTCCCACTCCTGGTATCCACCTCCCCTGTGCGATACCGCATATGCCAGTTTCATGTACTTGTTGTTTCTGGCTGTGGTATTACTGCTGTAGGGCCCGGGGTGGAACACGCACCTCTCAAGTCCCTGGCCTGGCATATGACCTGCATGTGTCTTACGATACCGAACTGAGGGGAAGATGGTCTAATTCTCCTCTTTTGGCTTTCTAGAGTGCTGATAATCACCACTGCCAGCCCAATAAATTTAGAGTCTTGGGGAACTCCCCCCGTAGGAACTGCATCAGCACGTGCTGCTCCCCCAACACTAAATTCTTGGGCCTTCACGTGGTGTCTGCAAATACCTCTCAGGAACAGCAATTAGAGACGCATTCCTTGACCATAACTACCATGTGCTGGTACCCCTTTTGCGTAAAGTGACCCCAGGCCATCGTGCCCATGTACACCATTTGATGCTTGGGCAGTCCGGGCCCAATTCTTTCCACTGGGTTACGTCCTACATCCCGAGGTTTCCCATTCTGGGATGAAGGTCCTTAGGTTAATTCTTAGACCTTCAACAGCCTGCTCGTTGGACAATTAACCTTGTTGGCATTATGCTGTGCTGAAGGCGGAAGTGCCAACTCCACCCGCCATCCATCAGCATGGCTAGCAGTCACTTATTTCTGAATGTGTCCGAGCAGTGCTCGAAGAACAGTGGGTTACTCACCAGTAACCATCCTTCTTCGAGATGGGCTGCTCGGATTCATTCAGAGCCCTCCCCCCGTCCTCGCTTTTGGAGTTTGCAACTCTTAGGACCTGGGGCCAGGCCAGGCAGCAGCCACATATATAGCCATGGGGTGGCGCAGGGGGTGATGGCCGCCTGCGCTCTTCTGACAGGCTAGGGCAAAAAAGTTCCGATTAATCCAGCGCGCCGGCATGGAGACACCTATTAAAGAATGAATCCAAGCAGCCCATCTCGAAGAAGGACAGTTACTGAGAAGTAACCCATCTAGCACTTTCGGGACGGATGTGAGGCTAGGACATGCATGCTTCCCATTCTCCCCCTCTGGGCTGGGTATGAACTTGGGAGGATTGTGGGGACTGCCTTACCCTTCCCTGCAGGTGTACTGGGGGGGTAGCTAACCCCTCCCCCGAGGAGTGCTGGACCAGGGTAGCTAAGCTCCCCCTCCCCAGCCGCACGGAAGAGACGGGGCGAGGACCTCCGTTCCTCTCCCAGCCCTCGCCCATCCCCCTTCAGGCCCAGGCTATGGCCCAGCGGGGCCTTCGGGACACGCAGGGCCGAAGCCCAAGGCCCGTCACTCGCTGGTCTGTGCGGCGGACCCCACGAACAGCCAGCAGCCAGGCGGAGCCTCTCCCCGCCCCGCAGAGACTCACCAGCTCCGGCGCGGCCTCAGCTCCTTTGTCCCCGACAAAGACCAAGCTGAGCGCCAGGCGGCAGCGAGAGGAGCGGCTCAGCAGAAGCGGAAGCGCCCTGCCCGTCCACCTTAGCACATTCCACACGGAGACCCAGCTCCCCCACTATTTTTCTCCCGCCCGAGGCTTATTCCTAGCCAGGCACCCTCATGCGCCACCCGGGGGATTTTACCTTTTACAATACCGACCAGAGAACAATACCTGTTGTATAGCGAATCTGCGACCAAGGGGGTAAAGTCAAGCAACAGCCCTTCGCTCGACCGCCGGCCGGAAAGTACGCAAGCCACGGCCGTCACGTGACGTGATGACGTGTCAGGTGGCGGTCGAGGGGTTAGCGAGCGCGTGGCGCGCTGTGGCTGGCTGGGGGGGGGGGGGGTGAGGTGGGGAACGGTTTTCGATGCTTTTTCCTCGCGCTTGGGGCCGTTGTTGTTCTCGCGCCTCAGCTCTAGTAGGGCAGCTTGAGGGGAGAGGGAGAGCTGGGCTTTGGCGCCTTTTTTCCCCTCATGGCGCCGTTAGATTTACACCTCGCTCCTGCGCTGGTTCTTGAGGTGGAGAGGGAGAATGATTGGGTTGAGCAAAATGGGGGCCTTTCTCTGCCTGCTGGCGCTGCCGCGGGAGTCGCTGTCAGCCCTCCTTCCTCCTGGCTCCCTGAGGAAAAGTTCATGCAGGCAAACAGCGCTGCCTTTCAGACCTTTGTTACTGTACTCTAGGAGTCCTGTCCGTCCCTGTAGTTATAGCACAGGATGCTGAGGTGCACTGCCATTGGCAGAGTGCTCATTAGAAGTTAGATTACCTGGGTATGTGCTACTGTCATGAATGTTTATTATTATATTAGAAGATGCCGTTGGGGCACGCATAGGGGTATTTCTACAATGTGAAGGGCTGCATCTCTTGTTGGTAGGATATAGGTATCTTATAACAGGGTGCGTGCCAAGCATGCTGCTGTTCTGAGCTGTCACTGTAAAAAAGGTGCTCAGGGTGAGGCAGTGCCATGCCTGGTTCCTATTAATTATTTATTTTTGTCATTCATACAGTCTCTGAAGCAAGGCATGGGACTTTGTTGGTTGGCAGATATAAGGCCCATTATTTTCTCCAGGGCATGCGGTTTGTGTAGCTCACACATATGTTATTGAAGGATGAAGTTCCTGGCCTGATTGGCTCCAGAGTATCTGGCAACAATGGAGACTTGCCAAAGTACAAGTAATAATATGTGACTTGCATTTGGCCTCTAAAAGACAAAAGGATGGAATCAAGTATGTATGATGAGCTGCACGAGCTGCTTTTTATACCACTATTTTTACATTTGAAGAATTTATGAGAAAATAACTTTTTATATGTAAAAAAAAATCCTACTCTTACTCAGGTGTTTTCCTACTGTTGGTAATCTAGCTCATGGAAATAAACACAAAGCAATAGCAGTGAGTGTCAGAGGCTGGGCTGTCACTTAGAAATCTTGGCTGTCGCTCCTGGGCACAGATCATTATATCACAGTTTTCCCTCCAGTCTCTTGGTAATATGATTATATGAATACGCTAAAATAACGAGAGAGATACTTTAGATATGGCCATATAAGTCTGTGTTTTTAAAATATTTCTTATTGGCATTTGTATACTCTGGTCACAGCTGTGTAATCTTTACATGGCTGAGTACTTAACTCACGAAGATGGTGCTGCTGGAGTTAGTAGGACTACTGTTGTGAATAAGTGTACAGTAATACAAGCAAACATTCCATAATTGGGCTTTCTGATACTAATATGCAAGGCTGTTATTGCTGATGGGCTCATTTCTACTACTGTTACTTATACTGAATAGTACTTTATACTGCAAGCATTTCCACTAGTCTTGAGCGGGTTACTAATGAAGTACCATTAGCATGAGAAAAGTTGGCAGAATCCAGCCTGTTTATACTTCTCCATTGAAAGAGGGTAGATTAAAAAAAAATGGGGAGAGAGAATAAGGGGTTGGGGCATACACTGGGCATTCTTTATACTATTAATGTTTTTAAAAAGGTCAAAACATGTTTAGAAAAGCTGTGGTAGACAATGGACATAAAAGAATGATATGGCATATAGAATGCCAGTCTGAGGGATGGGAGATAAAGAGAGAGGGGATAATTTTTAGTAATTGAGTGAGTATAAGGTTGATGGAAGAAAAATTGTCGAGGATTTAGGGCAACGTAACATTAAAAATGAGAGAAAGCAGAGAGCAGAAAATACAATAGAGAACTCCAAAGAATGAAGGCAGAATATAGAGACTGAAGGAAATGAGCAAGGCTAGGTATTGGAGGATTAGAGTGTGGAGAAAAAATGATGTGTGGAACTTTCAAGGATCATGGAAGAAAGCAGTTGTGGGCTTGTTGGTGAGTAAATACCATTTTTTCCTAGCATGCTGTTTATTGTAATTTAGGTCTTGTTTTTTTCATTCTGAAAATAGGGTTACTCTGCAGCTGCTGGAAGAGGGAATGTTCTTCATGTATTCTTTTACCAGAAGATACCTACTTCGAAACTGATGAAGGAACAGCCTCTTTCCCAAGATCCTGCATCTGGAGATGGGGATAGGTTGCCATTGGTCTCTTGTCAGAAGATCTGAGTTACTAAAGAACTTGAGATGACTTACTGAAAATGCAGTTGAGAAAGAAAGAAAACAGGAACTGCTCTTAAGTCTGTTAATGAGTTGTGGCACCTTTTACAGGTATTTAAATGTTTATCCATTTCTCAAAGAAACAAATAGCTTGTGGGTCACCTTTCAGTTCTGCTGACTTGGAGGTTGCTTGTTAATGAAGATAGTTCTATAGTTTAATTGGGCTTAAAAACATGATACATGAAGAAAGGGAAGAGTGAGAATGACCAGAACAGTACAGGGGGCTTTATCTTGAATGGTCCCTTGGAATATGTGTTAACTACTTATGCTAAACAACCATGTAATATAGGTAAGACATTCTCTGAGTGCATACATTTTCCAGAGTTAAAGAACAGCTCTGACAGCTTAAGCCTGAAAGAGAGTCTGCATCACTAACAGAAGTTGATCCAGTAAAAGATAAGCAAAGAGTCCTGTGGCAATTAAAGACTAACAAATATTTATTGCAGAAGCTTTTTCTCCCACAAAAGCTCATGCAGTAAATAAATTTGTCTTTAAGTGCCACAGGATTCCTTGCTTATTTTGCTGATATAGCTACCCCGTTGGAACTCATTACAGTTTGTATTCTGAGAAATACTATCTTTTTAAGCATCCAAAAATCAAGATAATCCTGGGGAACAGTTTCTCATGGTACACAATACTGAACAGTTGCGGTATTTCAAAGCTGTTTAGAAAAATCAGAATTAAACAACAAATTAATTTATCCTGCTTTACACAAGCAAATTAGCAATTGATGGCTAGGTATAGTATCAGTTCAATGTCTGGTATTCTGTTTAAGGATTGTATCTTTCACTGGCATTGTGGGGAACTTGCAAAGCATATTTTTTCCATCTTTATCTTCTGTGATTTTATGTAAATTTGTTAGAGCTTTTTAAAAGTAATCATTGCAATTGGTGTGGTTTTGAGATATTAAAGTAGGATTAGTCTTCAAAGGGAACTCCTTTAGCCCATTTTTGTAATGTTATAGTATATGTACAGTTATGTGATTTTCTGGAAGCTATTCATAACTGTCTTACAAAATACTTTTTCTCACTCTAATGTATTAAAACTGCATCTCTTCTGATTTGTGTGCAGTGTTGTTGTAGCCATGTGGGTCCCAGGGCATTAGACATGTAAGGGGGATGAGGCAATATCTTTTATTGTATCAACTTCTGTTGGTGAGAGAGAGAGAAGCTTTTGAGCTACATAGTCTCTCCCACCATCAGAAGCTGTTTAAATAAAGACATTACCTCACCCATCTTGTGTCTTCTCAGGTATGTTGTTTTAAAATATCAGTATATGTACCACGTTTTCAGTAGTGAAATGATAGTATTTTTATCCACTGACTACTTAAGTTTAAATGCTTTGATACTTAAGTGGAAATACAGCATAAGGTTGATTAAACATTTTGGCCTGGACCTTTAAGCCTTAACCTTGTAAACTTTCATTGAGTCAAGTGTTATTTTGTCTGAATCTAAATGGTTCTAAATGACTGAACTGTAAGGCCCATAGTCCCAGTCCCAGAAAGGACCAACAGGGTGGAATCTTGTTTGAAATAAATAGAACTCTATATGGGAGTTAAGGATCTGTGCTTGTGATTAAATAGATTACATTGACTCTCTTGAAGTTGTTTCAAATTTCCAAATCTATGCAGAGGATAAATAACAACCTCAAGATATTTTTAAAAAAAAATTTTTACTGGAAAAAAAATAAAGGAAGGTAAGGTTCATTGACGAGCAGCTAATAAATGTAATCTCTGAAGTTTGGCAGGAATTCTCAGCATTCTTTCACCAGCTGTTGACTGCTTCTCTTTTCAAATGTACAAAATTAATTTACGTCTGTTTATAGCCCAAATCATTATTTGTGAAAGTTAAGGGGGAGGGATTCACACAAGATGTAGTTTCAGGGGTTCATGATCTATCTTTATTATACTGACTGATGAGGCGGTAACTGTCAAGCAGACTCAAATTGTTTTCTTTTTCCTTCTAATCCTACTTTGCATTGCATGTTAACAGTGGATACTTTGAAGTGATATTGAGACACACTATTTCATATCATATCAATTATAGTATGAAAGTTTTCTGTATTGCATTTATTATATTTCTGCCAAGAAAACTAATTATTATTTTGTATGCATAGAGAATTAAAAGAAAAGATAAAATCTCAAACAGGCTTTGTGCATCCAACCCAAATATATAATACAGAGCTGTGGTGTGTCTGATTATATTTCATTTTTCATGCTGACTTGCCAAATCTATTGTACATGTTCCACTGATTAGCAAAGTGATCTTGATTTCCTTGCTTTCATTATATGTATGAATTAAGGCTTATGAGAGAAGGCCTCTCTTTATTCATAGAACAGAGAAAATATGGACAACGTAAGTGCGAACTTCACCATGCTGTGCCAGCAAAGTGCGTACATCATGATCTGGATGGTCAGTTTCTGCCATAAGAAGGTAGTTAAAAGTCCATAGTTAGTTAGGGGCAGACTGTGCCACCCTTAGTCAGGTTGAGTAGTATATTACTTCGTGAGATGTCCTTTGATTTTGTAAATAAACATGGTAGTATCTAACCCCTAATCTTTGGTCCAGCTGCTGAGACTTGTTGCTGTTCTACTGGGAAATGGAATGAGACAATAAGACTAAGTTCACAAAAGTCACTCTGCATCCATCAAATGGTGATAGCTCTTTCAGTCAGGGCTAGATTTTAACCATCAACCTAGAGATACATATTTGGCTTAGTTTTAGAACACCTACACACCACATTGCCCCTAATGCTGCCTAGTACCAAGAACAGACTTCATGTGATTGAGAGGCTTACACGGGGAACAGAGCAGAATGAAGGCAGAATTCTGTAAATTAACTAAACCACATTTAATCTTCTTGTCTGGCTGCTATATTTGTTGTAACTCAGTTTTTGTGCTCATCAAACACCATGGCTGGTTTTATGCCAGATGTTTCAAACATCAAATGAGTTGTGTATTTTATGAGCAATTGAGGCCAGGGTTATACTGTGGGAAAGTCTAAGCTCTATGTGGGTGGAGTGACTTTCACATTTAAAGAATAAGTCAGAATGCAGTTATGTTTCCATTGAATTAATTTTATCCACTAGCTTTAGTGGCTGCAGTGTTGGGCCCACTGTGAGTGACGAAAATACTGTATGTCAGTGTAAGTTGACTTTTTTTTCTGTTTAATTGATTTCTGGTCCTAGACAACTATAACAGACCTAGATACTCTTTTTTTTTTTTTTTTTTTTTTTTCCCTTTTTCAAAAAAATAAAAAATTTGTTGCAAGTTCAGGCCAGATATGGATTCAGCAATACAATGCGTGAAGTATATGGGTAGTAAGAACATTCATATTTGCATTGCATAGGATAAAAATACAAAGAATATCATGTTTGTTGCGTATGCCAAATGATGAGCGGTTAAAATGAGCAATGTTATTTCATATCTGTCCAGTGCAAAAATTCTAACATTTTTTCTTTAATGCATTTGGTACAGAAGATAACTGACAGATACAAGATCCTGCAGTATTGGTCTGATCTGGTATGGCTGTTCCCATGTTCCTGTGCAGACTTTTCCTATGAGAGGATACATGTCTGAGTAGCTTTTCTGTCACATATGAAACCCTAGACAGCTAATGGTTACCTGTTTGGTGTTTGTCTGCATTGTTCTTAAGTTGTAAACCCTTTGGTACAGGAACTATTTTCTCTTAGCACAATAGGGGTCCAGTCCAGGTCAGAGTCACTGGGACACTCAAACAATAAATAGTCCGTGATAGATAAATGACTATATACCAGGCAACATATGTTCCCATGTGATGTGAAAGATCCATAGGAAATCTAGATTATAATATTTCTGGAGAAGATCTGTAGCAAACGTGGATTGTATCGCTAGACCATTGGATGGTCACTGCATTTGTTTTAGATTTAGGTAACTTTATATTTACATATTGTGGCAAGGCACCTCCTTTGTCCTGCCAAACTGAGCAGTTCTCCCTCTGGCAGTGATTGGGTTTAGGGCGAAATGGCCCCATCCAGGACAATGCTTTCAAGATGGTCTTTGGGGCATGGCTTCTCCATGAAACAAAAGAAACAGATATGCAAATACGAAACCATGGGGGTACCTTTCCCTGCCCCCTTGCTGTGGGTAAGGTGTATTGTCTTTTTGTTTGCCCCTAGATGCCGGTCCTTTTCCACTGTGGGGAAGAGAGTAGCCTCTTACCCTGGAGAAGCTTATCTCTCTGCTACTACTAGCCTTGTACCAACTTGTCTCTCTCACCAGAGCAGAGATATTAAAAGGTGTTAGGCAGCCTTTAACTCAGAGGTCCCCAAATTGTGGGGTGCACCTCCCTAGTGGGGCATGGAGGAACCTTTGGGAAGGTGCATAGCAGGGCCTGGGCAAACCACCACAGTTGCAGAGGAGGGGGTGCAGCCCAGCCCTACTCTGCACCAAGCTCTGCTCTGCTCCCCACATGTGATCCAGGTCCAGCTGTGGTCTTGGCCCCCTAGTGCCCTGTCTGGCTGTGACCTTGGCCTTGGCCCTGGCTGCTTTGGCCCCTGACCACCTGCCCACTTCTCCTCAGCTATCCCAGCCTTGGGCTGCAGCTGCAGTCCCCAGCTGTGGCCCAGTTTTTAGCCTCTGCCCTAGCTGCTGCCCTTCTCCCAGCTGCAGGCCTGAGCTGTGGACCTGCTCCTGACTATGGCTTTATACGCAGCTCCCAGCTGGGAGAGGGTGCAGGGAGGTGTAAGGGGTGTGTGTGACTTTAAAAGTTTGGAGACCACTGCTTTAATTGGACTTGAGTGTCCCTAATTGACCTGAGGTAACCCTTTCTCAATTTATAGGTGTCAGACATAGCTTCTAAGCCTGCCTTACTGTGACTAATCTGCATGAGATTAGTATTTACGTGAGCACAAAGAACATAGATTAGCATAGTCGCACTATGGGTGCAGGGCAATATGGGTAATGGTATTTGGGTTTATTTGATCACAAATCTGTCAATATCTGTAATTCTACTGAAGGGAAACATGAAATACTGTTTTTTGTGAAATGCTACTCTCTGATTGTTCCAAATCTGTTTGCTTTAGTTAAAGAGTAAAAGCTACCCTTAGCAAAAAAGAAACTTGTAAGAATGGCCACTGCGTTTCAGCCTGGAAAAGACAAGACGGGGTGGCATTGCCTCACCTCCTGGCCCCATTGTCAAATAATAGATTTGGCTAGGCTTCTTATGAGGCCTTTCTTTGCTATTTTAATGGAAGAAGCAGTTTGCAGCTACTTGAGGTTTAAAAGGTGAAATCACTGAGAGAGGCAAACCTTCTTTCTGAGCTGAAGTCACTAAGATAGGGAAATCCTCCCTGTGACCTGAATCACTGAAGAGGAGCAGCAGATGGAGTTAGTGATTAGTGGGTGGAGCTGGTGGACAGCAGGCAGAGCCAGCAGACAGTGAGAGCAGACAGTGGCAGGCTGGTCGGTGTGAGTGACCTGTGGGTGGAATGGGCAGAGCCAGTGGACAGTGAGAGCAGAGCATGAGTGACCAGCAGGTGGAGCCTGTGGTTGGTGGGAGTGGACAGCATGAGTGACCAGCAGGCAGCTGTTGTGAAAGACTGTCCCTACATACTCTGGGGTTTGTTGGGGAACCCTGTTTTGCACTGACTCTTCAGATCAGTGCTGGTTTTGCTATGGGATTTATATGTTATATTATGCTGTGTGGGATTATGTTGGGAATCTTGTTCCGCATTGATTCTCCAGATCAGTGCAGATTTCTGTTATTGGGTTTTTACATACTGGTTTTACTACTATTAAAATTTCTGTATACCACACTCAGACTCGTGCTTGTGAGTGGGAAGCCTTACCCCTTTGGGGGGCCTAGGGAATGGAACATGATTTCCCAGAAGACTGGGTGGGGGCTCGAGCCAGTCGGTGCTGCAACATTACTTGGAAACCCCTAGATATAGAACCTGGCCCTTGCTCTGCCAGCTCACCCTCGCAGAAGGGTTACGTAGGAAAAAGGGCTTATAGTCTTTAGCATATCTGCCTTCTATCACTCTCTTGCAGCTGTTGTCACAATACACACAATATGTATATACTCTCCCACCTTTTTAAAATATAAGTGCATATGAAAATAACAATACACAGTTTCAGCTCAATTTTATTATTTTTATTGGAGTGATTTCATTTACTTTGGTAAAGTCATATCCTTGTTTAAATTGCCTCAAAGCAGTTTAAACTTAAACTCAAGTATTGTAAAAGATAGATATTATAAACACAAAAAAAGCTGCATAGTGGAATTAGTAGGACAGGCTATTTACATTCAGGATGCCAAATACTCAGGTATTAACAACACCAGATCAATATTTGACTGTCAAAGTTAATATAAATTAGCTGACTGGGTACAGTAGATGTAGGACAATGGTCTGCAGTATTGTTTTACAGTAGTACAAGTTAGATGCAGCTAACTAAATACTAGATGAAATTTGCATTGTCAATATCTGTTTCGCACGCCATAAAAATAGGGCAGTTGACATCTGAAGTAAAATTTTGACATGCTACTGTGAAACAGAAAACAGAGAATTTGGATTTCAGAAATACTGAGTGCTTGCGGATCCCATTGACTTCAATTAAATAATGGAAGGTCAACAGCGGATCCCATTGACTTCAATTAAATAATGGAAGGTCAACACCATTGAAATTCTTCATAAGTAAGTTCTTTTTCATTCTTAGCTAAATAATGTAAGTAGTTTAAACCTCTTTTTATGTTTCGATAAAGAAAAGCGCCTTTAAGTTTGCATTTCTATTTTCCTGTGGAAAGAAAGCTATCTAACACAACTGAGATTTACAATATGGCTTTGAATTAGCAAAAGCGAATACCATAAAAGGTCTAGTAAAATTGTGACTTAAATTTGTAGTCCTTATTTGGTTAATTTAATTAGAAGTACAGTAAATAAGCCCAAGCATAATGATGTACCATACACTGTAAGACAACAGCATAAATTCCTTTTAAAGAGGATTTTATTCTAATTTCTTTAATTCAGTACTTATTATAGCAACTAGAAATGTATAGAAATGATGTTTTTTTCAAAATTATGTGATAACTAATTGTTCTACAATGTCGCAGAACTATTTTACTTATTGTTCAGATAATCATAGTAGAAGTATATTTGTCAGGACTCAAAGTAGTAGCAGTTCTAGGATTTTTCAATTTATGTGATGTCTATATTTCTGAAGTTTTGTGTAGCCTTTATATATTTAGGGTGATCCTACAAGGCTGCTATGTGTGGAACTTCCACTGAACTAATGAAATTCCTTGCATAGAGGACTTATGAGACCAGGCATAGTGTTTTGTATTTACCTTCATGTGAAGTCTGAGCCCCAAGTCTCCTCTTGACTCCAGTGAGGTCCAGATTTCAGCCTCTGTATTTCTCTAGAACTCAGAAAGGCAGTTAATAGGAAACTCAGTGTAGTAAACTCAGTGGTCTGCATCATGCCATCAGTTTTGAAGTAAGACCCTCAACTGGTTTTAATGGAGGATTCTCCTTAAAAATCAATGTCATGGTAGTGCTCAATATTATTACCTTGTAAAACTGGTCTCAAGGAATATGTACATGGATGCATAGGACAAAATATACTATTTTAGATGGGTTACTTTTTCAAATTAAAAATATTAGTCACTTTTAAAGTAAAATTATATGTAATAGTTTACATACTTTAAGAGACTGTGTGGTTAACTTTTCAAAAAAGTTTAAAAATACTTTTAGATGTATACCATCCAGTATGATACAAGGATATGGTATGACTGTTATACTGAAGAAGTAAGAAAATTAAATGTTCAGTTTTCATTGACTGAAAAGAGAAAACAGGTTATTTGATGGATGGTATAAAGGTATAATTCAATTCTTAAAAATTCTAGAAAGCAAAACCAAGATTTTTGGAAAAACTAATGAGAAAATTAATGAATAAAGAATTAAAAAAGCAATAGAAGTCAGGTTTCATGAAATCTAACACCTTCACCTTGCTCTCTTTCATTTAAGAGACTCTCACATTATTCATATATTTGTTAAATCATATATACTTAGTACCATTTCATGGGTATGACAAGATGAGGGGAGGCTGTTTGGCCCGTTTAGAGCTGTCCTAATGTTATTTATTTCCAAAATCCATCATAAATGACCTGTGGTTAGTTTGTTGCAGGTTTAGGTTTGATAGATGGAATACTGCAAGATCTCCTCATTACCAGCCTGACTTCAATGTCAGGTATGTTATTCTGTTTAGTCTCTAAACATCCTTTATCTGTTGCAGCTAGGTGGAGATCAAAGCGCAAAGAAACAGATTTTTTCCTTAAGTGAGGGTTGTCCTTAAAAAAAGATCCTTCCCATTCTTTAATAACTTCATCCACCTTTTCCGTCCTGAAACAATAAATAAATTATAAATGTAATCCTGTAGGCACAGTAGTACATATCTTCAAAGTATGATTTTAAAAGGTGATTAAAAAATCCATGATGGGGTATGTAGATAATTTTAGTAAATGTGAAGATGTCTGAGTTCTTTTTTTATAGCTACAGTCTCAAGAAGTACTGACTAAAGGGCTGGACTTCATTATATATCTACTTATTGTAAAAGAGTAGAAATGGATCAAATCCATGAGTTTAACCACCTCCCAGGTTTCAGTTGGAAAGTTACGTGAAGTCCAGCCCAGATCTGAGTTTGAGTTAATTTCTGTATCTGTAATTGGTAGAATAAAGTCTCTGGATCTGAATGCCTTCAAAACATGGAGGGTTAGAAATCCAGATCCAGACTTCAGAGCTTGAGCCTACTTTAGTGCAAATATAAAATTAGAAACATATTAGATAGGAGCTTGATTGTAGGGCCTTCACTCAAATGAGTAAACCGTACTTAAGCAAGTAGTCTCATTTAAGTCAAGTCTATCCAGACTATTGGCATGAGTAAGGATTACTTACTCATAAATAAGGTTTTTAGGATCAGCCCTGATGATTTCAAATGAGTTCTGGTAGTTCTGATTAAATATTAGTGACACAGATGGTCCATTTTACATTACATGTTAATGAAGTAAGAAGGTGCCAAACAAACAACAAAGCAAGTCAGGGTAAATAATAATTAATAATTGCTTTAAATAACAATAAAGAGACCTTGCAGATTTATCATGCATCTGTAATTTATAATGAAAATAGGGAAGGATCCAGTATGAAAAACACAAGACTAGAACATGAAAAAATATAATGTACAAGGCTAGTGACATACCTTTTTTATTAGTTAGTAAAATGGTACAGTTCACAGTTCTTAGGTTTTAAAATGTTCCTAAGATTGGATAGGTAAAATATAATTTATTTTATTCTATTTCATATTGACAATATAAAAAGTGAATTGAAGATGGCATGACCTTATGTAACCTTTAAATACTCTACTGAATATTTATGTAACTGTTCCTCAGCTGATAGCACATAAAGACTGCTAACCATACATATAATTATTAGTTTGATAGCACATAAAGATAACACATAATGAGTGTTACACATACATATAATTATTATTGTGGTAAATTTATGTTTGTCTTACTGTATAGTGCCATGAGCTTCAGCATTTTCCTTCACAATGCTTCCATTTAGGATTGCTTCCTTTGTTACTATTTCTACCTTCTCATCTTCATGTTTCTTTATGGCACCAGCTGTAAAAGAAAATGCAGATACACTAAATATTTCTTTGGGCCGTCTTAGGGAGCGTTTACTCCTTTTACAAGCATCAGGAAAAGGTCTCTTTATAATGTTTAAGAGACTTAGAGGAGATGGTCCTGGCTAGTGTACCATCTCTTTAAGGGGCTGTGGTCTGCCACTTAGGGGGGGCATAGCTGGTAACAGAGCTATCTAGCATGAATGTCGTGGTCAGCAGTATGTGCTAGCTGTGGGCACATACTACCCCTTGTCAGAAGAAAATCTGTGTGGGTCTCTGCATGCCACTGTCCTCCTAACTCACATAGTTAAACTCAGCTCTGGTAAACAGGATTCCAGTAGAGGATAATACACCGGTCTTTGTCTCTGGCCATCCTCTCCATTCATGTCTGAGCAGAAGTTAGCTCTATTTTTTTTTTTTTTTAATTTTGGTATTATCTGTGATTAAATTGGGCATTTAACTTTTTTTTTTTTGATACTGCAGGTTGGAATATGTGACAGTAGATCTGAGACAAGAGAAATTAGAAATAGTTCTTTCCTAACTATGCATTAATTAGCAACAGAATCAGTTATATTTATCATTCAATTACTGTAAGATATCTGAGGCACAGAATATATAACTGAATTAAGACACATTAAAGTTTTAACTCCTGGAATTTGGGTGCAAGTTTTATTCTCCTTGCCTTTATTTTAGGAATGTTCCCTTGTCTTTAAAAACTCACTTGAAGGTGGGATAAAAGCTATCTTGCTGATGATAGGTTTTCTGTCATCTTGTCTATCGTGTGTAGAAATATGAAACCTGAAAAAATGAAAATATTACAAAAATGTTATAGTTATTTTAATCCAAAACTTGAGTAATGAGCAATTGAGGAGACATATGCAGAAACAGTAACATTCATGTATAGATTTTTTGTAGTGTAGGACTGAAGAATGTTGGAGATTTGTATTTGGAGTCCATCATTCTTTCCTGCAAGGTTTTCAGTGTTTTTTGAAGTATGACCAAAAGACTTCTTGTTTATACTTTTCTTTTGTTTTATTCATATTGAACTACATATGTTTTTATATAGTTATAAAATAACAATATATGGGAAACAAATGCCAAATAAGTTGCGTCTCTTGGGGCCCTAACGTGCAATCACTTTTGCTTGTGAAATTGTGGAAGTGAAACCCTTTAGCTTTTCTTCCATGGGGCAAAGAGGCAAAGCCTCTCCTCACCACCACTGGAAGTATTCCTAGGAAATAGTTTCACTTGTAAAAAATATTAATGTTTCATGACACCTATGGAGGTTATCACTATTTAAGGGAGAATTGGATCCTTGTTCCTTAACATGTAAACCCTATCAGTATTTCACTATTTAATGTAATTTATATTAACAGATGGTCAGTTGTACAAACCCAGATTCTGACCTTGATTTGCAATATTTCTGAGATTTTTCAGATGAAATTTATCTAATTTGTCTTCAGGTAATTCACTTTTTTCAAAGCACGGAAAGTTTACAGTTGCCAATGCTAATATATGAGCAGTACACTGTATGTGGGAAAATGAGGAACTGTTTAAAATAGTAGCTTTGGAATTATAATTTTTACTTTTCTCTATCTCAGGGTTTCTCTCTAAAACATAAAAGCTAAATATGTATTGAATTATTACAGCAAAATTTTTTGTAGGTTTGATCTTGTATGTTTTACTCTAGTTTGCTGATGTAATTCAACTGAAATCTAACTGGAGTAATATTGTGTGTGGTGAATCAGATCCATTATGTATAATTCTGTTAAAACTGTACTGAAGCAAATACCTGGCAATATAGTAGGGTTTACATACACCCACACCTTCTCTGTCAGTATATTATTCTTTTTTGTTTTCGATGTGCTTTAGTGAGTTCTAAATGTTTGCCACTCTGGGAGCCAAACTGTCTTTAAATAGTGGTTAGATAATAAACCTTACAAAACCAAAACTCGTAAATTTGTCACTCTAAACAAAAACATTGAAAATCTGGGGAAAAAAATAAGCACTACAGACTTTTGTAAAATAAGTGTTCATGAAAATTATTCATGTAATTATTTAACTTTTGGATTTTAAATATGCCTATATAAAACTTTGTACAAGTCAAAATGAAAAATCCTTTCATGAAGAATCATCTGGTTTAACTCTCACCTAATGTAGTTGATGGTGGAGTTGATGTGATTACAACTTTGGAAACTACAGCCAAAAAAAAAAAAAAGTTTTAAAAGATAATGTAAAAGCAAACACGTATTCTCCAGTTTGTAAAATACCTGTTTTCTTCTTTCTCCAGTAAACTCCGATATGTTGCTATCTCCTGTTCCAGGCTCATCTTTGCATTCAGTAATATTTCATGCTCTTGAAGCTGTTTCTCAATACTTCTCCTGACTTGCTGTAGTTCTTTCTCTAAACCTTCAATTTCAGCTTCTAAATTCTGTAGCTGCATGTGGTACTGCTGCTGTGTGGCATTGAGACAACTTTGTAAGCATCTTTCCTAGAAAATAAACTCAATATTAAAAGTCCAAAAAGTAGCTCTAGAAGTACAGTTCCACATAGTATTTAGTAATAAATCAGACAATATGTTTGTTCATCAACTTATTTGCTAAATAGTCTTTAGAAACTTCAGTAATAACCCAAGTTTTATAACACAATTGGTAAGAAACACAAACTGATTTTTCCATATAGAAGAAGGCTACAATTTGTGTATGTTAATTTCTAATTGGGTATTTATGATTACAGATCTTACCAGAAAATTAAATGCAAAAAAAAACAATCTATTTTGGTCAGTAATTTCACCTAGCTGTCCAGAATGATTTATTTTCTAATAGTCACAGAAATTCAGTGTTGCAGCGTTGTCATCCTTGTATTACAGAGGCTGTCTCCGATAGGGAAATTGACTAATATCTAACATATGTCATCAGCAGTGGATCTCCCTGAAACAGTGTTTAAAACAGTGTAACTCCTAAGCTTCTCATCACTAGTGAATATTAGAAAAAATTCCCACTACTGCTGTACCAGTTCAGATACATCAGTGGAAGTCCTAGTGTATGCAAGACTCTTAAAGTGTGACTAATAGAAGCTGCCAAAAACTAATCAACACTAGAGCTCCTATCAGAGCAGATAAACTGGTGATAGTAGTGGTGGAAGAATTGTTCCCTAAAATTCCCTGATGTAGACAAAGCAGTACAGTAGATAGAGATTATTATTTTCAGCACTATTATAGATCTCAAGCTGTGATTGGCAAAACATTTAAGCACATGATTAACTTAAAGCGGGGGTGGGCAAAATTGGCTCACAGCTAAGCACCAGCAGTTTTACTTTAGGTTGTCAGAGGGTACTCCTCCATTACATTTCTGCAGTGGAGCTAGGCACCAGGCCACTAAAACTGGTCACCATGGCAACCAAAAACATACATTTGTTGAGGCCTAACTTAAAGATGTATGAGTAACTGCTTTGTTAACTCAGGCCCTTGGTCTCAAACAATCAAAATAAACATGATTTGAATGGATGAGTCAGGCAGATTATTTATTTGGAAACTGATATGGGAATATTGTGGGAAAATTCTTGAAGTCTGTGGGTATTTATTCACAGGAGTAGAGGAGCAAACAAAATAGCGGTGTATATATAGAATGTTAGATTTTGAATAAAAAATGTCATATTCTTAAATTATAATAACTGACTGGGAGATTTCCTGGCAAGTAATCACCAACAGGAAAAAAGAAAGGCCCAAAGCAAAGCCACTACGTATTTCTGTTCTTGTTTTCCCATAGTCTGTTGGATATGGCTGTTATGCGTATTGAACTGTGGAATACTGCATGTCAGAAGAAGAAGTGGGTTCTTTTTTCAGGAAGTCAGTAATATACATTTTTGGCAGGGGTTACCATAGCATGGAGTGATTCAATTTCAGTTTGCATATGATGCCATTGTTTCCTAGCTTCACTGAGCTCTGCTCTGGCTGCCTTTAGAGTTTCGTCATCTTTGTCCATTCTTTCAGCTGTGGCTTCTTCTAGCTGCAGAAAATATAAACAAGATTACAGTATTACAAATAAAAATATTGTAAAAGAATGAAAATAAAATAAATGCAATTGTTTTGAAAAATCTCTTACCTACTTTTCTTAAAATAGATTTTTTTTTTAGGCAATTTTTTTTTTTTGGTGGCAGCTGCATACATTTGTTCTAAGTTTGTAATGAAGATAAACCTAAATTCATCATCATAATTTTGCAAACATTGAGGAACTTCTTATATTGAGACCTCTGCTGGGAAATACTTTGCTGTATCTTTAGCAACTGTCTCACCTCTATGAAAGATGCTAAAGAAAACAGATTACTTTTTTGTCTTGAGGTACTTTAACATAAATACTTACTGAAACAATGCAATGTGGATATGTTCTGTACCTAATCATCAACTGATTTAACAATATTAGGACCAGATGCTTTGCAGTGGATTGGGCAATAATATAGTAGAGAAAGAATGAAGAAAACATTCAGATAATTTATTAATACTTTTGAAACTAGTATTCTCTTAGAGGAAAAATTGCAGGGTAAGAATGGTCAGGCTAACTTATTAGAGAACTTAAACCAGATGTTTAAAATACTCTTCCCCTGTACATTATAACACTGTTACCCTGTACGTTATAAATTTGTTGTAATGCTAACCCAATACTGATTTATCACCTGTATTAGGACCAAATCCAGCCCTGGAATAAATAGGCCTACCTTCACTGAAATCAATGGAATCACAATGCTCATTCCAGGTCTGAATTAGGCTGTTTGTTTTTTGATGGACATTTAGCTCCCCAAAGCAGCCTTACAAAAAAGGAACACTACTGTATATGTAACATAAATTAGATTGTGAAGCAGGTTGACTGGAGCTGTAGTTATGGGAGTATATTGCCTGATTTAGGCAACTAAGACTTTAAAATTGCCATGTCAGTTCTGTTGCTTCCATGCTTTGTAGTAGGAATAGTGTTCAGTGCTTACATGGGGTTTATTAGAGTAATGATATTAAGGTTCGTTTCACAATTCTGTGTTTTGCCAGCAAGTGTTGGTGGCATCACAAGCAGCTGAAGCAGCCTGTTTTCCTTCATGCACTTTACTACCTTACTGTAGGCTTTTGCTATGACATCAGCTCTTACTGAGGAAACAAAATTCTTGAATTCGGGTCTTGGCAGGATTAAAGAGAAGAACTAATATTTTGTCGTCTTTTAAAAGATAATGCGTTCTTAATGTTAGCAGTCCACAAAAGCCAGGTAATTCACACTTTACGGTGAATTCTGTTCTCCTTCTGCCCTTTTGTGCCTGGATACTGCAACACTTGAGGCCAGATTCCTCAGTTTGCTTTGACTCCTTTGTGCTGCCCTGGTGATTCAGAAAAAATGTAAATTTGGCTTAATGGGACTGCTAAACTGGGTTTATGGCTGCTTTGCATCTTCAGGGTGGTGCATAACAGCCAGTGTATACTGGGGAATCTGGCCTATGATAAGTAAATCTTTCAGTATTTAGAATTTCTGCAGTAATAAAGTAGGGTGATGTAAGTCCCAAATTTCAGTATGGATTTCTTGGCACTTGATGGTTGTAGCCAGATTTGTAACATTATTTGGACATGTTCTGAAGAAATGTTTTGTGTGTAAATGTATAGTAGTGTATTTATAACCTTTCAAAGTATGACACAGACGACAAGTAATATAAATGTTGCAGACAGGTATGGCATAATTTTATGCAAACAATAGAAAATCTGTCCTGAGATGGTAAAGATTTCCATAATATAGGTGCTGAAAATCGTAAATCCTGTTTATAAATGACTTCTTTACATCATCTCTATATGATATTCAAGATGTTTTCCTCCTGAGGGATAACTCTAAATGAGGCTAAAGGGTACCATTTTATTGTATATGTCGTCATGAGGTTTTTTGGTCACAACAGTATAGCTCTCTCTTATGTACAGACAAACAGCCAGATTAATTACACAGCATTTCTTTAGAGTGAGGTTTAAGCCCTAACCGTAACATATTTTCTTAGTTTCTAGGTCTAGTCATACTGCAGTAAAATCTAAATCCCTTCTCCAGTAATATGCTGCATTGAAAAGGAAATACTGTACCTCAGAGAGGTCGAGGCTGAATTTAGTAGGCACGGATTGTTTCCTTATTCTCATCACCTGGGTTCTGGTTGAGAGGATGGTCTCTATCTGATTTCTGGTGATGAACATTTCATAGTTTGCCCTGATCTCCTCGAGGAGCTGGGACAGTTCCATTCTGCTCCCATCCTCCACTTTGACTAACGGAACTGTATTGATAGGATGAGACAGCTGCTGCAGAGCCTACAGTGCCTGCAATGAAAGCCGAGAGAAAGTAAAGCAGGATTTTAAAGATGCAGAGCTCTTTTTTGTAGAAGCATTGTAAAGTCCTCTGCTTTTAATTATTTTTAAGATGACATTTAAAAATACGTCTCCCTTTCAATTATGCAGTGATTTAAAAGGTAAGACCAAGGTAATGTGAGAAAATGAACACAAGTAGTATCATCGTCATGTGTTTTCTACATTGTAAAACCAAACACTTATCCAAGAAACTAGGGTATGAAAGATATAATATTGATAAGGGCACAGTTATAGCTGCCTGATTCCAGTGTGAGTGTGCAAGACCAAAGAGTATACCTTCCGGGGCAGAGTATACTTTCCTGACAGTGCATTCTTACAAGTGGCCATCATAATTTGGCTGACTGTGCTCCTGGGCTACAAAAGAGAAAAGTACGCCAGCATTAAAAACAGTCAAAGTCTAGTGTCCTACTGGGTGACTGAGCAACAAAATGGTAGATGAAATTCAGTGCTGATAAATGGAAGATAATGCACATTGGAAAACATAATCACAAGAATACATACAAAATGATGCAGTCTAAATTAGCTACTACCACTCAAGAGCTCTTGGAATCATTGTGGACAGTTCTATGAAACCATCCACTCGTTGTGCAGCAGCAGTCAAAACAAACAAACAAACAAAAAAAACCAGAATGATAGGAACCATTAGGAAAGGAATAGACAATAAGGAAATAAATATAATGCCACAGAATAAATCCTTGATACAACTACATCATGGAGTTCTGGTCACCTGACTTTAGTGCCATTGCCAGCACCAGCCATGCAGGAAAGCCCTGAGTCCCAGTGCCTGTGCCACAAGTGCGGCTGGGGACTTGGGGCTATGGTGTGCTGCCAGCTTGTGGTGGGAGGATCTGGCCCTGACCCCAGAGCCTGGCCCCTGGTGGCAGAATCTGGCACTGGCTCTGACCCGGGCCAGGGACTCAGGGCTGGGCTGCCGCTGTGGGTGGCGGGCGTCTGATCTGGGCCCTGTTTGGGTGCCTGGAGCCAGAGCCGGCTCAGCAAGGGGCAGGGCTTGGTCCCCAACCCTTTTTTTGTGACAATGATGCCCGTGCCCCAATTAGAAAAGATGTATTAGAAATCTAAAAGGTACAGAGAAGGACTATTCCTCTTGCAAAAGAGATGACTTCTGCCAGCAGACTGTGCTCCACTCCTGCTCCCATCCCACCCTCCATTATGGTGAAGAACTGTTACATGGCGCTAGAGATGATGGATGAGGTGGAAGAGGAAACGCCATGCACTTCCAGTGCTGGGAGGATCACAGCCATCACACCCAGGAGGAAACATCAGGTTGTGGTGGTTGGGGACTCTTCTGAGGAGGACAGAGGCACCCATCTGTCGCCCTGCCATGGCTTCTTGAGGGCCCGCATCCAAGATGTTACGGAGGGATTGTTGAGAATCATCCATCCCTCTGACTACTACCCCATGTTGCTCATCCATGTGGCAACCATTGAAACTGTGAGAGGTGATCCTCAGCACATCAAAAGTGACTACAGGGCTCTGGGAGCATGAGTGAAAGAGTTCGGTGCACAGGTGGTGGTGTTCTCAATCCTTCCAGTCAAGGGTTGGGGCCTGAGCAGAGACAGATGTATCTTGGAGGTGAATGCCTGGCTGTGAAAATGGTGTTGTCAGGAGGGCTTTGGCTTCCTTGACCATGGGCTGCTGTTCCAGGAAGAAGGACTGGTAGGCAGAGATGGACTTCACCTATTGAGGAAGGAGAAGAACATATTCAGACGCAGACTGGCTAACTTAGTGAGGATGGCTTTAAACTAGGTTTGAAGGGGGAAAGGGTCCACAGCCCACAGATACATCTCCGACATTGTGACCTGGGGGAAGGGATGGAACGTGTGGGGTGCCGGCACTGTAAAAGAGAGGGTAGTTGGAACCTGGGGAGGAATCAAATAATTGTCTTAAGTGTCCTAATGAGTGCTCTAATATCTGAGGTGAATGGGGAAGGATGATGCTGGGAGAAAATGCAAGGAGGTAGATGCAACAGAACTGAAAATTGATAGTAGAAAGTGGGGCAATTGGCCTGGTATTCTAAGTGCCTGTACACAAATGCGAGGAGCATGGGAGACGACAGGAAGAATTGGCACTACTGGCACAGACAAGGAACTATGATATAATTGGAGTAACAGAGAAGTGGTGAGATAGCTTGCATGACTGGAACTCTGCCATGGATGGGTATAAATCAGGGGTCTCAAAACTCAAATGACCATGAGGGCCGCATGAGGACTAGGATATTGGCCGGAGGGCTGCACTGTGCAAAATGCCCTCCTCTGGTCTGGGGCCAGGCGCTGACTCCATCCCCAGATTACTTCCCATGGCAGCTAGGGACTGATCTGGATGCCCACTGCTGGATGGCTCCAGTTCCCCGCTGCCCTGCTGCTGGCTTCCCCGAGTCACTCCATGTCCCTGAATCCTTCCCTAACCCACCCCACACCCTTCTGCCAGTGCCCTGCGCTCCCCCAGACCCACTGGGGAAGGCACCCTGCCCTGGTTGCTGTGGCTGTGGCAGCAGAAGCAGCCCCTGCCTGGCCTTTGCCGCACTGTGGCCACAGTGGGGGAAAGCACCCCCTTTGCCATGTTGTGGCTGGTGGTGGTGGATGCACCCCCCCAGCCCTGCTCTGGCCATGCTATGGCTGGCAGGGGTAACAGCAGCAGCGGGGAAGGCACTCTCTCTGCCTGGCTCTGCTCTGGCTGTCCTGTGGCCGGCGAGGGTTTCAGCAGCAGCAACAGCAGGGGTGGTGGCGGAGAAAGCACTGCCCACTGCCTGGCCCTGTTCTGGCCGTGCTGTGGCTAGTGGGGGTGGTGGCGGTGGCAGGGAAAGCTATTCCTTCTTGCCAGGCTCTGTTCTGGCCATGCTGTGGCCAGCAGCAGGGAAAGCACCCCTCACCATGCCACCACCTCCCTGCGTTCCCCCTGGCGGTCCCCCCCCCCCATAGCCGGTCCCCGGCAGCTGCCCGTCTCTAACCCCTTCCCTCAGCCACGACCCCCTTACCTGGCTGCCAAACAGCCCCACCACAGGCATGCTCCGGGCAGGAGTTTTGACCCACCTCCCCACCTGGAAGTACTAGTGATGCCGAGCTCCCAGACAGCGGAGGGGCTTGGCACTTGAAAAAGCCCCGCAGGTCACTTTTGACCCACAAGTCAAAGGGGTTGGGAGCCCCAGGATTCTGGGGGTTATTAGGGGCCACAGGCGGTAGCCGTGCGGGCTGCATGCGGCCCACAGGCCGCATGTTTGAGACCCCTAGTATAAATTGTTCAGGAAGGACAGGTAGGGAAGAAGAGGAGGAGTAGCGCTATATGTAAAAGAAGTGTATGAATGCTCAGAGCTCCACTACGAAAGTGGAAACAAGCCAGTTGAAAGTCTGTGGGTTAAGTTTAGAGGAGAGGGCAATAAGGGGGATGTTGTGGTCGGTGTCTGCTATAGACTGCCAGACCAGAAGGAGGAGGTGGATGAGGCATTCTGTGGATAACTAGCAGAAGTGTCCAGATCACAGGCCCTGGTTCTCATGGGGAACTTCAATTAGCCTGACATCTGCTGGGAGGCCAATACAGCAGTGCACAGGCAATCCAGAAAGTTTTTGGAGAGTGTTGAGGACAACTTCCTGCTACAAATGATAGAGGAACCAACTAGGGGGCTTGTACCTCTCGACCTGCTGCCCACAAACAGAGAAGAATTGATCGGTGAAGTAGAAGTGAGTGACAACCTGGGCAGCATTGACCATGGATAATAGAGTTCAAGATGCTAATTAATGGAAAAAAGGAAAGAAGCAAAACGCAGACTTTGGACTTCAGAAAAGCAGATTTTTGGCTCCCTCAGGGAACTGATGGGCAGGAGGCTGATCTGAAGGGAAAAGGTGTCCAAGAGAGCTGGCTGCATTTCAGAGAAACCCTGCTAAGGGCACAGGAAGACAGAGCCATAACATGGCGTTTTGCCACCTGGGGTGCTTTCCAATTGGAACGCTCCTCTTCCCATTAGTGGCGCTCAGAGCTGGCACCACAAAGCTGTCCCTTTAATAGCATGGCTCCACTGAACCACTGCAGGCTGCCTGGGGCTTTGCCCCATTGGCCCACCATAGTTACGGCCCTGCAGGAAGATACCATTCTGACGAGCAGAAAGAACAGCAAATGTGGAAGGTGCCCAGTGTGGCTTAACAGAGCACTCTGCGCTGAGCTGAAACATGAAAAGGAAGTTTACAAGAAGTGGAAGCTTGGACAGATAACTAGGGAGGTATACAAGGATATTGCTCAGGATTGCAGGGATAAAATCAGAAAGGCCAAAGGACAATTAGAGTTGCAGCTCGCAAGGGATGTGAAGGATAACAGGCAGGGGTTCTACAAGTATGTCAATAGCAAGAAGAGGATCATGGATGGCGTGGGTCCTTTCCTGACTGGGGCAGGTATCCTTGTGGTGGAGGATGCAGAAGAGGCTGAAGTGCTCAATGATTTTTTTACTTTAGTCTTAATGGCGAGGGCCAGCTCCCAGCCCACTACACTGGGTACGGCAGACTGGAGAGAAGAAGAGAGGCCCTTGGTGATGGAGCGTCAGGTTAGGGACTACTTAAAGAAGTTGGATGTGCACAAGTCTATGGGTCTGGATGAACTGCATCCGAGGGTGCTGAGAAAGGTGGCTGATAAGGTAGCAGAACTGCTGGCCATTATCTTCGAAAACTCGTGGCGAACAGAGGAGGTGCTGGAGGACTGGAAAAAGGCAAATATAGTACCTATCTTCAAGAAAGGGAAAAAGGAGGATCTGGGGAGTTACAGACACGTCAGCCTCACCTCAGTCCTTGGAAAAATCGTGGACCAGGTTCTCAAAGAATCCATCCTGAAACACTTGGAGGAAAACAGAGTGATCAGGAACAGTCAGCATGGATTCACCAAGGGTAAATCGTGCGTGACCAACCTGATTGCGTTCTGTGATGAGATGACTGGATTGTGGATGTGGGAAGAACCTTTGACATGGTACACCTCAACTTTAGCAAGGCTTTTGATACAGTTTCCCAACACATTCTTGTCAGCAAGTTAAGGAAGTATGGGTTGGACGTGTGGACTGTAAGGTGGATAGAAAACTGGCTAGATCAACCGTTTCACTGTGTGGGAATCAGTGGCTCAGTGTCTGGTTGGCAACCATTAACAAGTGGTGTGCCCCATGGGTTGGTCCCCAGGTTCTATTCAACTTTTTCATTAATGATCTGGATGATGGAATAGATTGCACACTCAGTAAGTTTGCAGACGACATCAAGCTGGGGGGAATAGTAAACCTCTGGAGGGCAGGGATGGGATTCAGGGAGACTTAGATAAATTAGAGCAGTGGGCCAAAAGAAATCACATGAGGTCCAACAAGGACAAGTGCAAAGTCCTGCACTTGGGATGGAAAAACCCCATGCGCTGCTTACAGGCTGGGGAGCAATCAGCTGAGTAGCAGCACTGTAGAAAAGAACCTGGGGGTTATGGTGGATGGGAAGCTGGATATGAGTCAACAGTGCGCTCTTGCTGCCGAAAAGGCCAATGGCATCCAAGACTGCGTCAGTAGAAGTGTTGCCAGCAGATCGAGGGATGTGATTATTGAAAACTCATGGCGAACAGGGGAGGTATACTTGTGATGAACAACAAAGGTATATTCTCTGTTCGGCACTGGTGAGGCAGCATCTGGAATACTGTGTCCAGTTTTGGGCTCTCCAATACAAAAAGCACGTGGACAAATTAGAAAGAGTCCAGTGGACAGCAACAAAAAAGATCAAGGGGCTAGAGCATAAGACTTACGAAGAGAGACTGAAGGAGCTAGGCTTGTTTAGCCTGCAGAAGAGAAGACTGAGGGGGGAATTTGATAGCAACCTTCAACTACTTGAAGGGGTGCTCCGAGGGAGGAGGGCACTCAGCTGTCCTCAGTGGTAACAGAAGACAGAACAAGGAGCAATGGTTTCAAATTACAGCTGGGGAGGTTGAGGTTGGATATTAGGAAAAACTTTCTTTCTTTCTAGGTGGTTTGTGAAGCATTGGAATGGGTTACCCAGGGAAGTGGCAGAATCTCCATCTTTGGAGGTATTTAAGGCTTGGTTAGAGAAAACCCTGGCTGGGATGATTTAGTGAGAGTGGTCCTGCTTTTTTGCAGGAGGTTGAACTAGATGACCTCAGGAAGTCCCTTCTAACCCTATGATTCTATGACTAAGGAAGATATCACAGAGCTCTCTAAAATCATGAATGGTATGGAGAATGTGGGTAAGGAAGTATTAATCCTTTCATGTAACACAGGTATATGGGGGGCACTTAATGAAATCAATAGGCTGCAAGTTTAAAACGAAAGGATAACAAACAAGGAGTCCTGTGGCACTTTTAAAGACTAACCGATTTATTTATCATGTGAGCTTTCATGGGAGAAAATAATTTGATTGTCTTTTCATAACTAAATAAGGGCTTTGGATTTTTTTGTCATTACAACAGGTGATTCAACCTCATCTTCCTCTATATGCTGTTCCCCAGTGTTTGAATCTTAACTGCTGCTTTGATTTGCTGTTACAGTTTGACATTATCCTATGACTTACTCTTCCCTACATTTATTTTCTTCCTGTTCTCTAAGTTCCACCATCTTCAAAGTGTCTGACAAAGTGGGATTTTGTCCCATGAAAGGTCATGTGATAAATACATTTGTTAGCCTTTAAAAGTGCCACAGGACTCCTTGTTCGTTTGCTGAACTAGACTAACACAGTGTCACGAGATAAACATCTGTGCACTCTGGATTATGATCGGTATGATTTTCCTGTTTACTTGTACACTGTGATTGTATGATTTGTTGCCAGTTATACCATGCGATGTTTCTTTATTGATGCTCATAACCTATTCTTTGTGATTAGTATGATGTCAGGTTTCCTACAACTTCATGCATGTCAACAGATGCATAGCATGCTTAACATGGCTCAGTGGGGTGGGAGATGGACAGAGCTCTTCCGCAGCTAGCAAACAAGTACCTGGAGGAGGCAACAAAGGTATACTAATTGAGGTGGCTCAGAAGAGACAGAGAGATCATCTCTGCCCAGAAAGAGAGTGGTCGGGGAAGATTGGAAATAAAAGGAAACACGTGGAAGATTTTTGGAGCTTTTTGCCTGGGAATCTCCATCTTGAAACAACTTCAGGCAAGATCTGGGCCCTGCCTGGACTCAGGCACAGACTGGCTATACAAATATTTGAGGGCCAAACACTTTGAGCATGAATTTGAACTATGAGGTCAGTTTAAGTAGAGCTGTTAGGTTAGTATCTGTGTTCTACCTTTTGTTTCCTTGTGGTCACTCCTGACTCCTGTATATTGTGATTCTGCCATGATCTTTAGAGGGTGTGAGTGAAGGAGGCTGGGCACAGTCCATTTCTTTATTAAATGGATGGACCTTAGTGTATGGTGACTGGGAGTGGGTCCCAGTCTCTGTAGACAGTGGCTCCTGGTGTGGTAACTGGTTCTGGGGGGTGCTTGCTTGGGGCACCATCCCTTGAGTAGCCAGAGGGCATTTACCCACTGCCTGGGACTGATTGCAGAGCCAGAGGCTGGAGAGGACTGACTCACTAGTGAGTGGTCACTTTGCAAAGCAGGGTGAATTGGGGTTCAGGGGTGGGAACTGGGGGTTCACAACGACATACCGGACCAGATCTGGGGGGTGAACTGTCACACACAGCTACCCCTTTGGAACTTGTCTACAGCAAAGGAAGTACTTCTTTACACCGCATACACTCAACATGTAGAATTCATTGCCAGAGGATGTTGTGAAAAGCAAAAGTGTAACTGGCTTCAACGAAGAACTAAGTAAGTTCATGGAAGTTAGATTCACCACTTGCCATCAGCTGAGATGGTCAGGGATGTAGCCCCATGCTTTGGTTGTCACTAAACCTTGTATTGCCTGATACTGAATACAGGCAACAGGATGGATCACTCAGGGCTGGATTAAAACATGCTGAGGCCCTAAGGTGTGTCATTATTCAGAGGCCCCGTACCAGGGCTGTCCTTAGGGTAGGGAAAGAGGGGAAACCGCCCAGGGCCCCGTGCTTTGGGGAGTCCTGCAGGGCCTGCGCCGCTGCCCCCCCATGCCGGGGATCTGGCAAGTCGGCTAAAAGTGGTGGCCTGGTTCAGCACTGCCGGTCTGCCCCCTCCCCATGCATGCTGCTTTTGGCTCTGTGCCAGAGCAGTGGGGAGGGGGCGGGAGGCAGCGTGGGGTCCATGTCGCTGACCCTTGGGCTGCGCTATCTCCCACCCCCTCCATGCTGCTCTGGCACAGTCGAATGCAGAGCATGTGGGGCGAGTGCGGAATGGCAGTGCTGAACCGGGCCTCCGCTTTTCGCTAGTTCGCCTGGTCTCCGGCATGGGACGGCCAGAGCAAGGGCCTGCCCCTCCCCTGGGCCAGCCAGCTCTGCCCCCCAGTGCCGGGGGGGAGGTGACTGAGGGGGCCCCCCAGAGGGCAATTCACCAGGGGCCCTGCACCCCCCCTAGGGATGGCCATGCCCCATACCATAAAAAGTAAAGAGAAGTGTATTACAATATAACAGAAAGGGTAGTGAAAACATAAATGATAAACTTTTATATTTGCATACATATGTTGGCCTAGATGCAATGAAAAACAGCTAAATAAAACATACATATTGCAAAAGGCTTTGTTTACATTATCATTTTCAATTATGAAAAATCTTCTTAAATATCTCTGAAATATTTAGAGGCCCTTCACAGTGTGAGGCTCTAAGCCATAGCTTACTTTGCTTGTGCCTAAATCTGGCACTGGGATCACTTGATAATTATGCTGCTCTGTTAATTTCCTTGGAAACACATGGCATTAGCCACTGTTAGAAGACAGGCTATTATGCTAAATGAACCACTGGGTCTGCCCCAGTATGATTGGTCTTAAGTTAAAAATTCTAAAGACCTAGTTAGGGTTTACAGTATACAGTAGTATAATCAGGATGGACTATTTTATATGTTTGGTGACAATATATATTTGATAATTTTCAAATTAATTTTTGGTGTGACTATTTAGATAAAGAAAACTAATACTATATAGCTTCATTTATGCAGTTATTTCTGGTCAATTAGATAACAGCACTGATATGACAGTCTGAATTCTGTTTGTAGAAAAACATTGCTTTTAGAAATATTGAATTGTATTTGAGTCTCAGGAATGCTTCTATCAAAATCTAAATCTTTGTACAGAAGTAATTTTTCTATGTCACTTTTATCCACTGTTATAACAAGGAATTAAAGTAAGCTGGAAAGGCCAGGAACATTGTTCCGGGGTCTTGCTGTTTTTAGGGGGACAGCATTCCAGGGCCCTTCAGAATAGAAAATGGAGTCGGAACACTGCATTCCGGGGCCCACAATTTAAAGTAGGGGTCCTGGAATGTATCATTCTGGCTCCATTTTCTATTCTTAGGAGCTCTGGAATTCTAGGTCTATTTTTAGGGGGCCCAGTGCAGTGCTTCCTCTAAGGAGTGTAGGCATACAGCCGCTGGTGCTCACTTGCTCAGGCCCCATGGCTGGCTGCACACGGCTAGCAGCCCAAGCCCCTACAGGCAGGGAACTGTATCAGGCTTGGAGTAGCAGCCTGTAGTATGGCCAGAAATTAGCCCTCTGGCAGCCAGGTAAGGAGGAAGGAGGGGCCTTGGGTGGGTCACAGGCATGGGCAGCCACAGAAAGGGGGTTTAGGGAGGGGGTGGGGGGTCTAGGAGGAGTGGAGGAAGCGGGCAGCAAGGCTGGGTGGTTAGGGAGGATGTTGGGGTGTTTCGGGAGAGTGTGGAGAGCCGGAAGCAGGGAGGGGGGTTTAGGGAATGGGGGTTGGGGCTGAAGAGGACATGAGAAAAGAGCTCTGTTGGAGGGCAGGTTTTGGGGGGCAGTAGCTGGGGAGGGGGCAGGTGTTTGGGGGCAGTAGCTGGGGAGTGTGAAGGGCACCCAGAAATTTAGGAGGGTTCAGGGGCCTGCCAAATTATATTTTAACCCCTGTTTATAACTGGATCTGGCTTTTTATGGGGGTCAAGAAAACACCATAATAGAGTCTCAGATTAAATGTATACTTCAAAGAAAAAAAAGGTAGTAGAACGACCAACAGAAAGCCACCATGTCTACATAGCAGAGTAACTGAGACTATTAGAAGTAAGACAGCATCCTTTAAAATTTGGATGTTATATCCTAGTGAGTAAAATAGGAAGAAGCACCAACTCTATCAAATAAATTGTAAAAGTGTAGTAAGACAGGCCAAGAGAGAATTTGAGAAGCAATTTGGTAAAGATGGGAAAAATAAGAACAATCATCATCGTCCTTGCTACTGGACACATGGCAGGGATGCTCTTGAAGATTTTCACAGAGATTTCAATAATTTCCACGACACCATCAGTTTGAGCCTGGAACACTCCACACAGGAGATCCACTTTCTTGACACTACAGTACAAATCAGGGATAGGCGCATCACCACCACCCTATACCGAAAACCTACTGATCAGTATAGTTACCTACATCCTTCGAGCTTCCATCCTAAACACACCACACAATCCATTGTCTACAGCCAAGCCCTAAGATATAACCGCATCTGCTCTGATCCCTCAGACAGAGACAGACATCTTGAGGATCTTTATCAAGCATTCTTGAATCTACAGTACCCACCTGGGGAAGTAAGAAGACAAATTGACAGAGCTAGATGGGTTCCCCGAAGTCATCTACTACAGGAGAGATCCAAGAAAGAAAGCAACAGAACACCACTAGTCACCACATACAGTCCTCAAGTCAGACCTCTGCAAAAGATCATTAAGGACCTACAGCCTATTCTAAAAGATGATCCCTCTCTCTCTCTCAAGCATTAGAAGACAGACCACTCCTTGCTTATAGGCAGCCCCCTAATCTTAAACAGATACTCACCAGCAACTACAGATCTAACAACAGGAACACTGAAGCAGGCACACACCCCTGCAAAAAACCACGCTGCCAAGTCTGCCCACATATCTACACAACAGAAACCATCATAGGTCGTAATCAAGCCTGCTGCTCCATCAAAGGCTCATTTACCTGCTCATCTACTAATGGGGTCTATGCCATCATGTGCAAGAAATGCCCCAACAATTTATATATTGGACAAACAGGACGATCACTCCGTAAGAGACTGAATGAGCACAGAGCTGATATCAGAAATCAAAGACCAAAGAAACCAGTTGCTGAGCACTTCCATCTTCCTAATCACTCGATGATGGATTTGTTAACGACTGTCGTTAGAGCTGTACCTGGGACATCAAGACTTCAAAGAGAGATAGCTGAACTCTAATTACTATGCAAGCTAAATTCTGTGAAAGCAGGACTGAATCGAGACTATGGATTCTTTTCCCATTACAAAGGGTAATTTGACTTCAGGCTTCCCATGGTTTGAACCTGTAAACTGCTCTGATGTGCTGTTACTTTATGACCTGATCCTATGTTTTACACCCCCTTGCATTTAGTTTCATTCCTTTCTGTAAGTTCACCCATCTTCGAAGCATCTGAGGAAGTGGGATCTTGTCCCACGAAAGCTCATGCAAAAAGTAAATCTGTTAGTCTTCAAGTGCCACACAACTCCTTGTTGTTTTTTCATAAAGCAAAAAGCCTGCCAAACAGGCGATGGGGCCACTGACTAGACAGTAACAGTGGTAAAGGACAAGGCCACAGCAGAGAAGCTAAATAAATTCTTTGCATTGATCTTCACTACAGAGCATGTGGGGGCGGCACCCATGGAAGAGCTATTCTTTTTGTGTGACTAACCTGAAATAATGTCCCAAATTGAAATTTTAGACTGAACTGATAAATTAAACAGTAATAAGTCATTAGGACCAGATGGTGTTCATTTAAAAGTTCTGAAGGAACTCAAATATGAAATTGCAGAACAACTAACCATAGTATGTAATCAATGACTGAAATCAATCTCTGTGCCAGATTACTGGAAGGTAGTTAATACTGCCATTTTTTGAAAAGGACTCCAGAGGAGATCCTGGTAATTTCAGGCTGTTAAGCCCAACTTCAGACTGTCAAACTAGGGTAAGATTTTCAAAACTGCCTCCATGATTAGGAGACTAAACCATATTTTCTAAAGGGATTTAGGAACCTACAACTCACTGAAAGTCTCATTGAAATGTGATACTTCAGAAGAACAGATTTTTAAAAGTATCTGTTAGTGCCTAAAGATGCACATAGATGCCTAAGGGGTTTTCAGAAGGACTTGTATGTGTAACTCCTGTTGTTTTAAAAATAATGCTTCCTGGCTCTGAAAGTTTAACTGTGCTTTTGATTATCATTGTAAAAAGACAGTGTGCACTGAGTCTACCTATAGGAATCTATATTCTTTTTTACATAATAATAATTTGTAAATAATTGCTAATAGCATTTGTGCATCACATATAAATCAAAGGGCTGAAAAACCACAGTTAATTTAGAAAAAATTCTGTGTTGAAAAGAGGAAGGTAGATAGTCGGGACTAACACAAAAATAACTTGCAACAGCAAAAAATTTTATTGATAAACAGCAGCAAATAGAACGTACTTTAGCATCCATAAAAGATTACATCTCAGTGCAGAGAGAAGAGAAAGCAGATATATGTTTACCAGAACGTTTATTTTTAAAGTGGGAAATCTTTAAGACGCTTAAAGTTCTATGTAAGTCAAGAATACTTCTTTGGTTTTGGTTCTGTCTGTTGGCATATATAAAAGGATCTTCTAATCCATTTTCATGTTGGTTATTTAACTGTCCTTTCTTCAACTGACTGGACTTGTGATGAGACAATTTTGCCGTTCACCAGCTCTTCAACAATTGTCTTCACTACTCTAGTTTTAGATGGTTCTAAAAATAAAATACTAATAATATTATCCAGTCAAGATACTAGATTAGATGCACATAAAGTAAAAAGTTACGCTGCAGTTAAATAAGTGTAGGATGATATGCCTTATGACAGTGTAAACTGTTGTATCACAAATTAAAGATTTTATTTTTACTTGTCAGTTTGCTGAAATTAGAAGGCAGAAAGTTACGTATAAATGTGAAAAGGAGGTTGAAATTTTAACTTTGACAGATAGTGATGTAAATTAAAATCTTTGTGGCTCCTTTTTCTTCATACTGAATAACTAATTTTATTTCATCATTTAAGGCTCAGTCCTCTGAGTTGCTGCATGTCTCCTGCTGACTGACCTGAGTGGGAACTGAAGGTTCCTAGCACTTCACAGGAAGCACTCAGTCGTTTGTAGGACTAAAACCTTAAATAGTATAAAGAATTGGGACCTGATTCATTGTCCACTGAAGACAACAGGAAACTTTCAGTTGACTTCAGTGAGAACCATATCAAGTTTTTAATAAGTAATTACTTATACAAACAAATATTTTATTTCCAAGATCTGAAGATTTCTTTACTGGCAGAAGAAATGCTGTTTCATTTTGAAAAGTGTAGTGATAAGTCCTGTAATGCAATGATACAGTCAAAAAGAAGAACAGTAACAATTACCTTTGATTTGAACTCTTGGTTCTTGATATCCATAACCTCCAGATTTAAAGCCACTGTTAAAAATAATGGATTCTCATTAGTTATCTTACAATCCTGTTGGAATTCTAAGAAAAGATTATTTACTCTGAGAGTTGATGAGAATGCTGGTTTCAAAATCAAGCTTGTGGCTAAAGAAGAAAAAGTTCTCTTCGTGAAAAAGTGGATGCTTTCTATTGATCATATTTGAATTGTGTGTGGGCTCAGTCCTGCAAGATAGTCAGCACTTAGCAAAGTTCTAAAGGCCCTCAACCTCCACTGAAGTCAGTGAAACTTAAGGGCATTGAACTATATACTGCAGTGATTCCCAGCTTACAGGATTTATCCCTCTATGCACAGAACATGGAGTTAAGGTATATTGATATTTATTTCTTGTGTTTTGTTTTTCAGAAGAAATTTATTTAACTGAAAGAGTTTTTTCTTCAGGCTGTTCACTTACCCTCCTTCTCCATCTAGCAGGCGCCTATAGGTCTCAATCTCCATCTCTAGACGGGTCTTGACACCTAAGAGCTGTTCATATTCTGAATTCTGGCACTCCATTTCAGACCTGATCTGCTGTAATTGTTCCTCCAGACTGCTAACCTGAAGCTGTATTTGTGAAAGCTGAGCACTGTAGTTTCCTTCAGTTTCAGCCAAGGTGCCTTCAAGGGAGCATTTCTATCAGTGAATAACAATGTAATGTTACTTATTATGCTGAAATGCTTGATTACACACAAGGAAAGATTTCTTTAACAGAGAAAATAATTTATACCAGAGGCATAGAAAATTTTCTTAATCATAACACTTAATTAAAGCTAAAATTACATTAACTTTTTTCTCTATTGCTTTTCAATACCAATGTCTTTTTTGTGTTGAAAATTATTTATAGGAAATCATGTTTCCTTTTTCTTCTCTTTCTATGTAGTTTTATAGTATTATATTACTAATTTATTGCTATGTACACTGTTTCTTCTGTAACATTTTTCTCAATAAAACAAAATCTATTAAATTAACTGGATATACATGTAAAATAATTTTACTTGTATGTTAAGTTTCTGAAAATGAGTGAAAGGTCAAAGTGGGAATATAAGAATGTATTCTCTTTGGTGCATACGCTTGTTTGAAAGAAATTCAGGTTTGGTCTTCACAAGAGGTTGGAGTTAAGTAGTTTGGCTGTTGGTTGGTGTTCTGTAGAAATAAGAGCCTTTCAATGTATACTTCTCACAGATCAGAATGAATGAAAAATATAGTAATTGAGAGAACATGCTAGAACAACTGTATGCCAAAACGTTGGAGGGCATTGTTGTGGTTTCTTATTTACACTAATAGTCTGTTATCTCTAAATATTAAAATAGCGAATAGGCAACCAAGGGATTATTCGATGTCAACATTTCACATACACATATTTGGTCATTTCCTTGTTACTTAAAAGGCTGTGAGCCATGTTCCAGACTGGTTTCTTGCCCCCCTCCAACCCCCAAAAGTTCCCTTGAAAGATAAAAGTTACATGTATATAATAAAGGTGGAATATTGACCTATAATGCTTCTTGTGAGGCCATGTCTATTACAAAACTTTTATGAAGTGGTTTTTTGAGGCTATTTAAAACAAATACATTTATTTTGATCTTTCTAACAGCTAAAACTCAACCACTCAATTCTTTATCAATATTAGTATTTAATTTAGAAGTACAATTGTCTTTCCATGTTTAGGTGAGCTATGACAACATATGTTTATTGGAAATGATTGTATATTAAAGGCAAATATGCCCTTACATAATGCCAGACTAGTGGATGGAGCTATTAAGCGTACTGTAGGGTTTTTCTAATCAAAATTTTGAATTACAAAAGCTATTTTACATGGCAGCTATTACAAACCTTAGCCAGAAGAGCTTGCAGCTCAATTTCTAAAGTTTGGAGAGTACGTTTGATCTCAGTTATCTCGTGCCTGGCTGAGTTTGCTGCACCAGCATCGTCATAGATCTGTTGCTGCAGCTGTTTACTCTGGAAGAATCATAATAAAATATAGTGGATAAAAAAATTTGGAATTTGAACATACTTTTCAGATAACTTGTTACCAATCATATTTTTACCATTTTATTAAACTGTTCCTCAGCTTCCCTACGATTTTGCTCAGCAAGGGATTCATACTGCATTCTCATGTCATTCAGAAGCTTTGTTAGGTCAACTCCTGGAGCAGCATTAATTTCCACATTCACATCACCTGCAGAACCACGCTGGAAGCATTTCATTTCCTGATTAAATGAAAGACAGGGAGATTAAATTTTAAGTCTATTGTGACTGCAGAAGAAACGGGGGAAAAAAAATAAACCACTGAAATAGTAGTTTTAAAATCTGAATGTTTGGAAATAATAAATTGACCATAAATCATTCCACTTTTAAACAATTTTTGAATGGAAACACTCAATGACATCAGTGAGACTTGGACTGGTGCCTATATTTGTAAAGAGAAATCAAAAATCTTACTTCCTCATGGTTCTTCTTAAGATATGCTAGCTCCTCAGTCAGGGTTTCAAGCTGTGCTTCCAGGCTGGATCTGGTAATAGTCAGTTCATCTAGGACTCTACGCAGACCATTAATGTCAGCTTCAACACCTTGGTGAAGGAACAGTTCATTTTCATACCTTTAAAGTGTGAGAATTTTGAGAATATAATCAGATCAGAAGGAAAGAAAAATCACTTTGCCATGCAGAACAAATATTTGATGTTTACAAAACAATTTCATTAGAAATTGAAAATAATGCATTTTCACTGTTTGTTTTTAAATTCTATTTTTTGTGATTTGAGAAAAGTTTAAATACATTCTAAATTAAAAATGTAGCTCTATTGCAAGTTATAGTTATAAAATTGGTTTTAATATTGTGTTTATAATTGTTAAGAGTACTTCAGCGTTCTTTGAATACAAAAAATTGTAGATGAAAGTGTTTAAGAACCATATGATATCATCAGTTTGTAAGAAGAAAACAGTGGTGAGTTCTGCTTAAAAACAAATGGCATAACATGGCCCAAGTTGTTGCTATAGCATCATTACTGATGATGGTTTTCAGTGAACTTACTTAAGTCTGAAGTCATCAGCAGCAAGCTTGGCATTGTCAATCTGCAAGACTATCTTGGCATTTTCAATTGTTGCAGGAAAGAGCTGGATAAATAAAGAGATGGGTAAGGAAAGAGGCAATATTTGTATGAAAATACCCTTTGCATTTAATTTTGAGGCAGCATTGGGCAAATTTAGAGCCTAAAATGAAAAATGTAGATTTTTAAAATAGTGTTATTTATATGCATTAGAAACATAGAGGAAAAATATCTTTCCCTTTTAAAAAATTAATCATTTCCTTTTCAGAGTAACAAGTTAATTTTCATTCATAAGTAGTAGAAAAATGAATATGCTTAATACTAAAATAGATACTTTTATAGTAATCTTAAACTGAACAGTATGACTGTACCTGTTAAATAAGAACACGTACGGATTTGTATGTTTAAAAATCAGTTGGTAGAGATATTACATCTTAAAGTCAACTGTTTTAAGTATTCTTAGTGTCAACAAAAAATGATAAATACCTGAAATTACACTGAGCAGAATTTCTCATTTGGTAGTAACTCATGCACTTGTGAGTAACAGTTTGGTTAGAAGGTATATACCACTGTGAAGTGCTAAAAAAATTATTTATTACCTGATTTTTAAGATCTTCAATTATCGAGTAATATTTGCTGTAATCACGGCTTAACCCAGCAGGATCATGTTTCTCATACCACTGCCGGATTTTGTGTTCAAGATCAGCATTTGCCTCTTCCAGGTCACGCACCTTATCCAGATAGTTTGCAAGGCGGTCATTAAGGTTCTGCATGGTTTCTTTTTCACCGCCAGAGAGAAGGCTGCCATCAACTCTACCAAAGCCCCCACTGTAGCCTCCACCACAGCCACTACCCAAGCCTTCAAATGAGCCACTGCAATAGGTTCCTCCATAGCCTCCTCCAACTGATGCGTTACCAAAACCACCACTGTACCCTCCACCAAACCCACTGTCTGCTCCTACTACTAATCCACTACCTAATCTGACACCAGATTTCCTAGCCAAACCACATATACTACCACTTCTGAGGTTTCCTCCTATGCTGGATATTCTGACTGATCCACCACTTCCAGGAAATGAGGAAAGTTGCCTGGATCCAATAGTAGTCCGAAGAGACATTGTTTTAGTGGTGGTATGACTTGTGAAAATAGAGTGAGAGAATGTCTTGGCCAGCAGGCAGTTCCTTTGCCTTTTTATACAGAATTATTAGGGTGTTTCTTTCTGGATTCATCAGACCAATAAGCAAAATATTTTTTGCCAGCTCAGCATAGTGTTAGCCAAGATTGGATGATACCTTCTAATTAGCATTTAAGTCAGCAGTGACCATTTGTGTAAAGAGGTTATTTCGCTAAAGATGTTTGTTATATCAGGAATAGAGTAGGGTGGAGCAAAGCAAAAGAGTTATTACTGCATTTTAATCATAGATGAGTAATAGCTTTTCTTCTAGACCTGAGGCATAACTCTTATAATTCCCAAAGAAGATAGAGAAAAATTTCAATTAATGTATATTTAGTATTCTTCTCTCCAGATTTATTTCTGTCTCAGATAATTAATAAAAATTGTATTAGTCCCATTGTTTGTTTGAGTTGCATGCATTTTTCCTTATCTGTTCTGCAGGTGGGATCTGTTTAATTATGATCTACTTTGAGACTTTCAATAAATTTAGGGTCTGACTAAGGGCCTTACATAGGTAATTCCAATTTGCCTTTACTAATAACATTACCATTATTATTATCAATAATTTTATTGTCAGAGTTTCTTCCTGCAGATGTGTATTGCATAATATTTTAAAATATTAAAATATTTATTATTAAACATGACCTTAAATTAAAATTTTAAATGAATAAAATGTAGGTATATTTTGGAATTTCTGATGCTTAATTTTTTCTTAGGAGAGGTAGAGTGATTTGGAGCTGGAAATTTGGAGGTTGTCGGGGTTACTTAGTAGATACAAAGTGTAGAGTCAATTAAAGTCAGTTCTGCTGTAGAATATGGCCTAATTCAGCAAATCAGTTACTCATGAGCTTACCTTTAAAGCATGAGAAAATCCATCTTTGTTATGTGAAATGTTTGAGCACATTCTTCTAGAAGACAGGACTGTGTTTAAGTGCTTTGCACAGCAGGGATTGATTTACATGCTCAAACTGAAGTATGTGGTTAATTGCTTTGCTGAATTGGGCCAACATGCAGGATCCTATTCATGAATAATTCAGGGATGTAGCTAGCCCATTTTCTGGCCGGGCCCCTGCAAATGCAGGGTGGGCCTGGCCAAGGGCAGCTTCTTGTCATATGACTGGAAGCTCCCGCCACCTGACCTGAGAGGGGAGAGCCACAGTGCCCAGGACTTCAGCGGCGTGAATTTTACCTGCACTGTGATAGGTCCAACCAGAAGCTGGCGGCTGTTGGCTGCAAGTGGAGCAGAGGTTTCAGCACCGGTGCTTGCTTCCTTCTCACAGCCACTAGCTGCTGGGTGGCCCCCATGGCTGTGTCAATAGAGTTCGTGCTGCTGCCAGGGGCAAAGGTGGGCAGGCCTCAGAGCCAAGTGGGTGGGGCGCCACCACCCCTTCTGGACATACGTGTGGCTACGCCCTTGAAATTATTATGGATTTTGTATTAGCCTTTTAGCATCAAATTCAGTGAATGCTAGGTACTCTGTGTTAATTTAAGGTGATTTTTGCAATAACTGAGGGAGTGGGCAATATACATAGTTTGAATGTTCTGTTTAATAAATTGAGATTGCTTTTGTGCATTACTAATTTTCATTCGTTGAGATAAGACTGTTACTTTAGATCACTTTTAGATGCTTGGGAATATCGTTCTTTTGGCTCCCAGTGTTATGCAATTGACTGAAGTTCAGATTACAAATAGCAAGCAAGCAAGTAGGTGACTTTGTGCTGAGAAGTGTGTTTAGGAGGTCATGCCAAGGAGTTGAAAAGATAATGTTGTGTCTGTCATTCTCTCAACTAAGATGATTTTTACCACTTTATCTTGTGTTAATGGTCTTTTAGTAATAAACACAACATTTATTTTATTAAATGTACATTTTGTTGGTTTTGGCACTTAGTAAAATAATTAAAATATAAAATAAGTCTCTTTAAATTCACTTGTCACTTTTATATTCAGTTTAACAAAAAATAGTTTTGTTGAATCATGCCTGAGTTTTGGAGCAGTACCTGTAAATGATGTACATTAGAGAAAAATCCTACTCTACACCTAAAGAATCAAAACATTTTATAGCTTTCTGTACTGCAGGAGGGGGAAAATGTTTCCATCCCAGATGTAATTCTACTAATTGGAAGCCTCAGTGAAGAAAGAGGGTGAAATAATGTATCTTATAATATGGCCAGGATTTCTTTAAAAGTTTATTTTAAATTTTCCCTAAAATGGATTAATCAAAAGCAACAGTATTGAGTGCTTCACTAGGGCAGTGACTCTCAACCTTTCCAAGCTACTGTACTCTTTTCAGTAGAGTCCGACTTGTGTAGATCTCGCGCTCTCTTTCTCAGTGGCCTGGGGACAGTGACTGGGTGGGTGTACAGCAGGGACTAAGCTGCTGCCTGAAAAGTAATCTATATCCCTTGTCTTCCCCTTCTCCCATTAGTCTTTCAGTGGGGCAGTGCTGTGAAGTAATTGATAATGTGGTGCACAGTCTTGTAGTGAAATGGCAAAACCTGTTGAAATCTTACTATGACAATTCCTTTTTAAAACAGGCAGTGGCTTCATAAAAAAGATGTCACATCTATGCTTATTTCTCTAAATAAATCATTATCCTGGATTCCTACTTTTGGGCCATGTCTACTCTCAAAATGTAGTGTTGATCCCCAAGGATCGATTGAGTGGCCAGTGTAGATCTGTTCAATCGATCCTGGAAGTGCTCTCCTGTCAATGCAGTAACTCTACCCCTCCAAGTGGCATAACTCTGCTTTGAAGGGAGAGCACTTCCAGTCAACATAACTGAGAGAAGACAGCACAGTGACAGTAGTTAACCGTGTAACTAAGTGACTGTGTATCTCCCGTTGACTTAGCTCTGAGGTGTAGACTAGGCCTTGGTTTGTAGCTCTTCAGCACGGGATAGGCCAGAGCATCTTTAATTCTCAAAGAACTTTGACCCTTTGAAGCATAGGCATGTCAGCCTCCCTCTAAGACCAATCAAAATATCGCATCCCAATTTTTGCTGACCGTGGTTAGCGAGGGAGCTCCTGATCATAATTGCAGGTGGTTACAGTTGTCCTTTACCCTTTTAGACTTAGGGTTTTCTATGTACCTTGATTGGTTTGCCATCATCTTCAGTGCCTGAAGGTGGCTTCTTGAAGCTGCAGTGTTCTTTGATGCTTTTAGTTGCACAGCCAAAGTCAACTTTGAGTTGTTGGCTTTTCTTGGAAGTGATGAGGGTGGTTTTGGACATCCTGGTGCATGTAGATCTATAGTTTGTGGTATAGGGGAAACCATCTAGTTTAAGAAGAGAGCCTTGCATACTGCAAGAAGTATGGGAGTAATGCATTTTCTTTATTTTGTATTTGGTTAGTATTAACTTTTTTCTTTCTTTTTGTCATTCGCTTGCAGAGAATATCTTCCTGGCAAAGCACAGAGATGTTTGAGAGCAAAAGGTAAGTGTGAAATTTTATTTCTTTGCTTTGGTTTATATCCTTTTGAATACTTGCATTAAATTATGTTGGCTTTTCCTTAGCTTTGTACTCTGGATATTGTGAGTAAATTATTTTGCACCTTGTGGTCTAAAAATTTTGTGTTAGTTGTGAGTGGCTTTGGTCAAATGGCTATTGATCACTGATACCTTTTGTTGCTGCTTCCTTGGAATACTACAACTGACTGTGTGTGGTTGGTAGTGTAGTTTCTGAATACTATGTAAGTTTATACTAGTATTTTTTCTGATACTGTAGTTATTGTTTTGGTGATAGTGACTGGTTTAGGCAATAAGATAAATGTGGATACACAGCACAAAAATTATTCAACAGAACAGCAGCAAAAAACCCTGAACTTTTGTTTTTATTTTTTACTGTAACCATAATTCTGCCCTTGCATGTATAGATGATGTTTCTTGTTCCTTTATATTGGGGTTATATTTATGCCTAACTACATGTACATATGGGAGAAAAGGGAGATGAGTAATAGCTACATTTTCCCAATGTAAAAGGAGATATTGGAAAGAATGGGAAGGAGATTATGGCCCCAGGTTTCTGGCATACGACAGAGATGTAGGGAGTAGAAGAGGAAGACCATAACTGGCATTCCTCAGCTTCCCTGTTAAAGAATTCTTGTCTGAAGAAGGTCAAGGTGGTACTTGGGTCTGTATCCGTGAAGATAATCAGAGGTGGCAGTGAAGGATAGTGGAGTTGATGGAGTTAATTCTAGTGCTGGATGTTGCTGCAAGCTGCTGTTTTTATGAGTGGTGAATAGGGTAAGAGGTGTCATTTGAGAAATCTACTCAGAAAATGTGGATAAACATTCTTAATCTGTATGATTAACAGAAATGAGACTAAATTCTAAATATGTTGTTTCTCTTTCTCTTGATATTGCCAAGTGAAGTGCAGAGTTTCACAGTTTAATGTAAATACATTTGTGACCAAATATATAACTTGTAATAGTAAAATGTGAATTGAAATATACTAGTAAATAAAGTTAGAATATCAGAATATACTTTTTGGTTTCCATTAAAGAATATTTCTCACTTAAGTGAAAAAAATGAGAAACTGTAGGTTTAATTCTGGTTTTAAAAATAGAAAATATTTTCTCAGGCCACTCAGGATGGTGGTGTTCTTGTTTGGAGACTTTTTTTTCTTTCTTGCCTCTTGCTTTTGACATCTATAAAAGGATCATCTGTGGAATCTTGATGCTCTTTATTTAGTTGTTTTTTCTTCACAGAGTCAAAGGAACATAATTTCGCAGTGGAATATAAATTGCTATCATAATAATTATATATGCAACAAAGATATATTGTAATTTGAATTATGAAAACTGGTGTGACAGCTGTTAAATACCACGGCAAGTTGGGACTGGAGTTCTAATTTAAGTGCCTGAAGAGTGTGTTTCAGACTGGTTATTTCATTCTTTCTTATGCTCTGTTGATCAACATTGGCAGAAATCTCTTGTTGCAGAGCTTCACACTAGTAGCACAATCAAATAAAATAGATGTTGGTTAATTAAATAAAACCAGGGTTTCATATACTAGCTGTACTTTCAGAATAATGCCATTTTTACCTGTTAGTTGAACTGTTCTTCCGCCTGCCCCTGATTCTTTTGTGCAAGAGCACTCTACTATGATCTCACATCATTTAGTCAGATAAACTCCTAGAGCAGCATTCATTTCGCATTGATATTACCACTAGTGACCCTTTGAAATCTTTTGAGTTTCTGAAGGAGGAGGAACTAGGAAGACTTTAATAACATAGTGATGTAGCATTATAAGATATGAAAACATGACTACCACCTCTAAGCTTAACCCATCCCTTATTACTGTATCACACAAAGTGAGACAGCCTTTGGGTCACCTGATCTAGGCACTGTTTCAGTAAGGTGTTTAAGTACTTGCCTTCTCCCTTTGACGCATTCTTTGAGGTTAGGTCTACACTACAAGATGGGGTTATTCCCTTGCTTGTGTATACATGCTCATAGTAAATCTCAGTGACCGAGAATGAGGATAAATAGCAGTGTTGCTGCAATAGCATGAGTGGCAGTAGTGAGGGCACAGCTGAACCATATGAATAGAAACCTGCTTTGGTGGCTATGTACATGATGACCCTCAGGATGCCTCTTGTAGAGGAATTCTCAGTAAGCGGGGGCCACAAACTTAGTGAGGAGTGGAGCTTTATTCTACACAGCTGTGGGCCCAAGGGCAAGTACCCAAGAGCCCCGAGAATAGTGTACATTATTCTTATATAGTGACATATTACATCATATTACAAAGCATAAATTACTACTGTATAGCCAATTAAGTTCTGGATCCAGCCTTTTTGCACCAAAATTTCCCCAATTACAACCTATTCTCTTTGACCCGCCTTATCCCACATACTCTTGAATCATAATTCACCTGTGCCATAGATCTTTGGCCTAGTCCTTGAGCTGACCCAAATGGACTGACTTTCAGAAATCTGCAGACAAATCTAAACACCTTCTCTGTCTCCAAATTTCAGTACACTGTTCTTGAAGCATGGCTCTCTACAGCTTCCTTATCAGCTAGTTGCTTCTACTGGCCCTCTTCCAGGCGTGCTAGCGGAACAGAGAAATGCAGCTCTTCCCCTGCCCCCAAGGCCTGCTGAGCTATCCATCTGTGTCTCAATGCTGTTAGGCCTCAGCACTCTGTCAGGCCTCAACCCTGGAACTCCTCCACACTCTCATGCTGCTACCCATGCTACCATGGCTACACTAATATTTATGCTCACTCAAAAACAAACAAGGAGTCCTGTGGCATTTAGACTAAAAAAATTATTTATCATATGAGCTTTCATAGGAGAAAGTTCTTCTGATGAGGTGGGATTTTCTCCCACGAAAGATCTTGTGATAAATAAATTTGCTAGTCTTTAAGTGCCACAGGACTCTCTTTGTTTTGCCAAACTAGGCTAATATGGCTGCGCCTTGGAACATGCTCACTATAGTTCTCATTTAGTATTATATTAATAATTGATATGGATATTTCATATAATTTGTACTCAGTCTAGCAGAGGAATCTCACTAGTATGTAGATGTAATCTGTGTGTATCAAAATAATTCCTAGCACCATTGGGAGATTGTGTGTTCCATTGCTGCAAATGGAGAGCGTAACAATGTTCCTACGTCTTGATGGTTCCTCTTGAAATGAGCCAGTGCCTCATTCAGACTTTCAGATCATCTCTAGTCATAGTGAGGTCCTCCAAGAGTATATACAGACCAGTTTCAAGGAACAACTCATTTTTGTACCTTAATGTTAAAAAATACTCACTATAAATCAGGTCCATTTAAAAATTAAAGTCAGTTATCTCTGTGTCTGATTACTAGCTTCTTGTTTACACTAAAATCTGGAATATAGGATGTTATAGAGTGAAGGGCTTTTTTACTGTCTTATCCTTATAAGTAGTATGGTTTTATCAACTCATTCAATTTTCTTTATTCTGAAGTCATCAGCAGCTATTATTAATCTGCAAAACAATCTTGTCATTGTCAATAGTGACTTCAATTATCTATTCTGTAAAATAGGTAATGAATGGTGTAGTACTTTCTAGACATTATACAATATAGCTTTTATGTTTAATATCATAGTCTAGATTAGTTTGCAATCTATAAATATACACTGAATTTATAAGCTACTATAAAAATAGTTAGCTCTTTTATATAGTATGATCATCTTCTCCCAAAACTGTGCTCTAAACAACTTAATTGTTCTGAAGGCGATAGTAACTACCAGTATAAGAGCCATTTCCAAAAGTGCCAAAAAGGGTAGCAGTTTTAGTGACAGTTGCAGGATTATTCACTTGAGTTGCATAGTAGAAAGGGGAGATTGAGACTGATCACTTAGAAAAGAGATGCTATGGGGGATGTGATAGAGGTCTATAAAATCATAAATGATATGGAGAAAATGTCCATAACACAAGAACCATTAAATTAGTAGGCAGAATATTTAAAATAAGCAAAAGGAAGTGTTTCAGCACACAGTCAGATGGTAGAGTTCATTACCAGTAGATGTTGTGAATGCCAAAAATATATAAAGGGTTCAAAAAGAATTAGATAAATTAAATGGAAGGTGAATTCATCAATGTCTGTTAGCCAAGATGGTAAAAATACAGTGCTGTGCTCCAGGTTTCCCTATAAGTCCATTTGCTAGCAGCTGCGACTGGATGTCAGAGTATGGATCACTTAATAATTGCTCTGTTCTGTCGATGGCCTCTGAAGTATCTGGCGTTGGCCACTGTCAGAAGAGAGGATGCTGGGCCAGATGCAGTGTTCCCTTTAAGGCCTGAAGGCAACTGAGCCAACATGTGTTGCTTGCTGCGTGGCCCCCCCTCAATCCTGTCCTCAGGTGGCTGTATCCTGTCCCCCCCTGCTCTCCCAGTCCTCGTTGGCCCAACCCTGTCTTTCCTCCAACCCTTTGCCTGCTTTCACAGCTGGCTGCCCCTGCCCTGTCCCCAGTTGCTGCCCTTCCGCCCCCTTGCCTGGCTGCCAGAGCAGCATGGCCTGTCCCCTGGCTGGTCCTCTGACCAGAGGAATGCTCATTGAGCATGCATGGAGACTCTGTGCATGCTGAGTGAGAGCTTACTCCGAGCGGGAGTTTTAAAAACTCTCAGCTCAGAGCTGCTGTCAGCTAGCCGGAAGACTTTGTCTTCCGGCTGGTGGGGAGTACAGCTGCTGGCCATGTGTGGCCGGCAGTGTTCCCTGTGGCAAGCAGTGGTAGGGGCTGCGTGGCCACACGGCTGCGCAGCTTAGAAGGAACAAAGGCCAGGTGCCCCATTAATCTGACCCAGTATGATCTTCCATATCATCTTATAATAATATACTACTCAGTGTCAGTCAGGATGATGGAATCAAGCCCTTGGTATAAGGTGTCTGTTAAAATCCTAACTCATGATAATCTGGAAATTGCTATCTGCTTTATATAGGAAACCAAGTATTGTGTTTTGTAACCAGGTATTACACTTGCATAAATATTTAAAGAAATGGTCCTAAGCTGCAAAGTTTGTGTACAGATTCATACCTTTCAGAATGGGCTGTTCAGATCTGGGTTTTTGTCTCTGTTCCATTTCTGATCAAAGTAATCACTGGTCAGATTGTGAAACCCTGACTCTCACTGGAGAGCAGTAACTTCATTGGGACTACGCTTGAGAGTAGTTGCTCACTTGTAGGTATTAGGGGTTCACAATCTGGCCTGTGTTGCCGTAAAGGTAAAAAAGTACTTTAAAGTATTTCATGCCTTGATTGTAGTGAATTCCATCTAACCCTGTTATACCATCATAAGATGCAGGCAGTTCAGAAATACTGCAAAGTAGGAGGATTATTTATTTCATTCCCGTGGTCTTCAGTTATTTTGTAATAGCTGCAGTGGTCTCCGTCTGCTTCATGACCACTATATTTCTCATATTGCTCCTTTATTTTGTGTTCAAGCACACTTTTTACATCTTCCAGAGCAGTGTGTCTCAACCTTTTGCGGGTTGTGACACACTTGATGGTGTGTGTGACCCTAGAGGACCCACCAACCCACCCATCTCCCCAGCCTGAATACAGATTCCCACCTGGCTCTCTGTGACATGCTTACCACTGTGTGGTGACACAGTAATGAGTTAAAAAACAGTGGTAGAGAATGGCTGTTTCAGAGCATTGTTTGTGATTGATTGCGGAAGTTTGTCTTCAGGTAACTCAGCATTACAGGGGAAAATGCTCTCCTTTTTGCAGCCTGCCCTGATATTTGCATTTTCAGGTAGTTATCCCAGGAGGCCCAGGTCACAAAAAATGAAGTATGAAAATCATTTTAAAAAAGATTAGCTCATAGCCCTTTATATTAAAAAAAAAAAAAAAAAAAAGCTGCCAATTTATGATTAACATTGACACATAAAAAATTAAGCACTTAAATTTGAAAACCCAGTATTATGCTTTTTGTTTTAAATTGCTGAGATAATCATAATACACACTGGGGAAAAAAATTTCAGAGTCTCAGGATGTAAACTCAATTTTATTTTCAGTGTAAAGTAGAACTAATAAATCTGTTTGGAAAGATGAATCAGAGCCATTAAATGTATGCGAGGCACTATGTTTTGGCACAGAATTCTGAAAATCATAGAGTAGAACACTGAATACCAGGGTCATTAAAATTTTGCCGCATGACTTAATCTGTGAAGGAATTTGTTTCCACATCTCTTTATTTATCAGATGTATTGCTCTGTGGATGCTTAGAGCGGTGGCTAAGTCCAAGTTTATTTCACATTCTTGCCCCTAAAGAAATCACAAGGCAATCCTCTTGACTTGTCAAAATATATAAAATATGGAAAATTTTCCTTTACTTTCAAATGTCAATCTTTGTAAAATTGCAACAAATCTCTCCTTTGTTGCCTATTATAAATTCTAACAAATGTGTGACTAAAATAAATGCAGCAGCTCAGCAAATAATTGGTTAGATTGTGTCTTTGCCAGAAGTCATGAAAAAGGATCAATGTGATTTTGTGCTGCACTATGAGCAGACCAAGGAACATATTGTGGCACAGAGACTCAGTAAGGTTCCTGGTTCCTTGCTTACTTTGTGAGGAAGTAATCTGTTCCAGCTCAATACCTGGTTCAGATCACTTTCTCCTCCACACAGCCTCAGCTGTACTGGCTAGTGCATCAGTGAGAGAGGTGTGGAGACAAACCTCTAGTCACTTCTTACTCTTGCTAGACTGCTCTTCTCAGCGCTGCTATCTGCAATATGGATACATTGCAGAGAAGGAAGGGGGCACTAGACACAGTCTTTCTCCTCTGCATAGGAGTGCAGAGTGCGAATCTTACTCAATATGATTAAATAAACAGTGACATTCTTACCAAAATACTAGATTTGTTTTTGCTTTAAATTTTTCTGAAATAGTTTCCTTAATAATGTACGTCCCCAAAGAATGAAAATGTTACCCAATCCTTCAAAATAGTCATTTACAAAAATAATATGCCATGAATAATTCATAAACAAACATCTTGGGGCTTCATTCTCAGCTGCCTTAAATTAACATACCTTCATGGATTTCAAAGGAGCTACCCCAGTCTGTACTAGCTGAGAGTCTGGTCCCTTGATTTCAGATAGGCATAAGTCCTATGTTACCTTCTTATGGTTCTTCTTGAGATAAGCCTGTTTCTTCATTTAGGTTTTAAATCTGAATTTCCAGGTCTGTCTTGCAAGATTCAATTGATCTAGGACTTTTATGGAGTCCATTGGTGCCAGCTTCAACACTTTGTTGAAGGTATAAATCATTCTCATATCTAAAAAAATTGTTAAAAAAAAAAGAATTAGGTTCAAATTATAATACACATAGGCATTGCTGCATGGTATCTTATTCCACAAATACTACATTTAAGTCAGTGGGACTCCTTATTGAGTAAGTTACTTACCAATATGAAAAAGGGTGGCAAAATCTGACCCTTATTCTAAAAATGAGTTTACACCTTTTGAGTAAGAATTATTTGTCTTCATCCCTTTTGCTAATTTGTAAACTCTTAAAAATGCATGCAATCAAAATTTCAATCAACTGAAAGATTGGGTTGATAGCTTTGGAGGTATTTTATGATCTAAATATTAAACAAAAAATAATTTTAAAATATTTTCACAGCATAAAATTATTACAGATCAGTCCTGGAATCTCTAAAAAGATTTAAGAATTATTTTTGGAACAATGTCTCCTTCCAGTGCAATAAACAGACTATTGAAAAGCTTTTGTACAGTAGTCTGGCAGTATTAAATTTTGCTTGAATTTAGCAATACATGTCCATTATAGTTAATTCAACTCACTTCAGTCTGAAGTCATCAGCAGATAGCTTTGCACTGTTAATTTGCAGAAGGACAATGAGTAATAGATTATATCTTCTTCGAGTGATTGCTCATGTCAATTCCACTTTAGGTGTGCACGTGCCATGTACACGAGCTTCCAGAAACTTTTCCCCAGAGTCCCTCAGGTTAGGCTGTGGAGTCCCCTGGAGTCATGCCACCATAGCACGCTACCAAAGGCTCCACTGACCCTTCCCTCTCAGTTTCTTCTTGCTGATCATCCAACAGAGGGAAGGGAAGGTGGTCGTGGAATGGACATGAGCAAGACATCTTGAAGAATACTACTTACAGGTAAGAAACTGTTTCTTCTTCTTCAAGTTATTGCTCATGTTGATTCTACTTTAGGTGACTCCCTTAGCCTTAGCTGTGGAGGGGAGGGGTTGGACCTCACATGTCTGCAGCACAGAGGATTGCTCTGTCAAACTCGGCATCTCCTTTGGTTTGCTCAGTTAGAGCATAGTATGATGAAGGGTGTGAATAGATGACCATGTCGCCACTTTGCAAATGTCCTGGATTGGGATGAATGCTATCAGATGGATCGACTGCATGATGTAAACCTAACAGAGGCTGAGAGCTTTCATGCAAAGGTGAGAGGAGCAAGCTCTATCCTGTCTGTTCATGTAAAACATCTCTGCTGTATTGTCTGTGCCAAAATGACACTGCAGAAGGTCTGGCAGGTGAGCTGCACTGCTGGAAGCTCTTGTATGTTGATATGGGATAGAATGTCTGACTTAATGGACTACGAGATCCTCTCTGATCCCTCAGACAGAGACAAACACCTACAAGATCTCTATCAGGCATTCCTAAACTACAGTACCCACCTAGGGAAGTGAAAAAAAACAGATCGACAGAGCCAGATGGGCACCTACTACTAGGGTTACCATATTTGAACTTCCCAGAAAGAGGACACTGCAGGGAGGGTGCTCCCTGGCCCTGATCCTGGCCTCAAATGCTTGCTGCTTCCACCCTTCTGCACTACCCCAGCCTAAAGCCCGGTCTCACATTCCGCTTTCTCCACACCCCCCAGGCCCTGATGCTGGCCCCAGACACTACCCCCTCGCCCTGATTCTGGCTTCCTGTCTCCTAGACACAAATGTAGGATATCCTGGTGCTCCCATAATACTGCTAATAATGCACTTACTACAATTTTAACACAGCTGCTACTACTGTTGGTAATGTGAACTCTCATTGGGGATGGACTGATGTGTGTTACTGTAATACAGCCAGGAAAGCACATTCCATAACTGGGGGGAGAGGCAACCATCCTTGTGGTAGCATGTAGTTACTAAGTGCGGTGGAGGTCATCCATCTGTTTCATTTCATATAGGGAAGGAGGATGGGCAGAGAGTGGCTTCCTCTCCCTCCAAAGTCTGTGAGGTTCCTCTGAAGGCTCCCATTTCCTTCAGCTGGTTTTATACTGACTGACTCCCCCACCCCTCCCTCAACCGGCCTCCCACTGGATCCCAACCCAGGCCCCCTTCCCCAGCCCACTGACTCCCTGACCCCCTGGGACCCTTCCCCAACCCCTTGACTCCATGACTTCCCGGGAGCATTCCCTGGCAGCTGACTTGCCTGCTCATGGTTCTACATGCCTGGCCCCTTCCCTGACCTGCCAGCTGCCCAGCCCCCTTCCTTGACCTGCCCACCTGCTGACTCCCAACGCTGGTCCCCTTCTCCAACCTGCTGACTCTGCAACCGCCTGGCACCCTTTCCTGAGGCCCGATCCCCCTGCCCACCAGCTCTCCGGCCTGCTTCCCCAACTCACTGATTCCCTGATCCCTGGCCCCTTCCCCGCCCTGCTGACTCCTCAATGCCCCCAGGCCCCTTCCCTGGAATCTCCACCAGGCCGGCACTCTGATCCCTACATCCAGGTTCCCTTCCACCTAACCTGCTCAGAGCTGCAGGAGCATCTGGGTTGCTCCCTGACCAGGCTGCTCCTGCCCTGAGGAGCTGAGTATGCTCAGGGTGGGAGATATGAAAACTCTCCCAGCCTGGCTGCATCTCCCTGCAGGCCAGATATGGCCCATGAGTTTGGAGACCCTGGAATACGGGGAAGAATCAAAAATCCTGGATGTGTTTAAGCTATTTGAAAATTCCTCCTGGATGGAAGAATAAGAGCCAAAAAGAGGACATGGCTAGGAAAACTGGATGTATGGTAACCCTGCCTACTATAGGACAGACCCAACAAAGAAAACAACAGAACACCACTAGCCATGACCTACAGCCCAAGCTAAAATCTCTCCAACACATCATCAAGGATCTACAACCTATTCTGGAAGATGATCCCACCCTCTCTCAAGCCTTAGGAGGCAGGCCAGTCCTTACAGAGAGCCCCTTAACCTGAAGCAAATACCCACCAGCAACCAAACACCATACAATGAGACCACTTACCCTGGAACTTGTCGCTGCAACAAATTCCACTGCCAACTCTGCCCGCATATTGACTCTAGTGATACCATCATAGGTCCCAACCACATCAGCCGTACCATCAGAAGCCCATTCACCTGCACATCTACTAAGGTGCTATATGCCATTGTTATACCAAAAAGGGCACCCAGGAGAGCACCCCCTAATAAAAAAGAAAAGACTAGCAGGATCTTATTCAGGGGGACAAGGCAATATGCCACATTTATTGTAAATAAGTAAGAATAGCAGAAAGCGCGCGTGCGTGCGCGCGCGCGCGCGCACACACACACACACACACACACACACAGTTCTGCAAGCTGGTGTGATGTAATTACCAGTCCTTTCATGTGTTGCTTGAGCCAGCCTAGTGGCCAACTAGGCTGGGCACAAGGAAGGAGCCAGGCCTCTGTCGGTCATGATCCGATGCTCCAAGATGTCAGTTGCAGAATGAGACCCCAAAGTTTTCATGCTCTCACCCATCTTTTATACTTGCAGGCCTTCATGTAAGTCTATGGGATTTGCTGTGTCATGTAGCCTCAGGGTTCCTGGGAGATCATTGGTCACCAGTCACTTGCAGACTTGATTGTATTTTGTTCTTTTCTTTCTGGGGGTGGCTCTTCTGTTTGCTTTAATGAGATGTCTGCATTGTTCAGCCAGTTAGATGGTACTTGTGCTTCATCAGGACAGCTGGCAGTTGAGACTGGCCTTTTCACACACACGCCCTTCATTCACACACCTTGTTCACACATTTAAAAGAACATATACAGCATACACCTAAACCAGATTTCATCAAGAATCCAAAATGATGTACATTGTTTAAGCAGGAGTTCCAAACTGACAATATGGAGTCTTGCTGGACATTGGTCACAATGCCCATTACACAGGGTTACAGTTATCTGTCTGTGCTCCACACCATCATGTGCCAGCAATGTCCCTCTGCCATGTACATTGGCCAGACTGGACTGTTCACGTGCAAAGAATAAATGGACACAAATCGTACATTAAAAAAAAATAGGTAGCATCCGTAAACCAGTAGGGGAACACTTCAGTCTTCCTGTACACTCAGTAGCAGACATGGAAGTTGCCATATTTCAACAAAACAACAACAACAAAACTTAAAAAAAAGATTTCAGCATGAAACTGCAGAACTGGAATTCATTTGCAAGCTTGACACAATCAGTGTGTGTCTGAATAAGGATTTGGAATGGTTAGCACATTACAAGAAGTAATTGTCTCTGTTCTCCGTTGAGTAGTGTCCCTGCGGGTGATCCACCTTAGGTGTTGGTGAGACATGGCTGTGAGACATGTCTTGGAGGATTAGTTAGCAGTGCTTGTCTGGTGTGTGGGAGGACCGTGAGGTTGCCTCACGCCACTTTGATGCCATTTCAGTGCTCATGCAGCCCGACCCCACCCCTCAGTTCCTTATCAATCTCTGCAGACAATGGCTAGTTCTTAGCTCATCTTTTCTCCCCTTACCTTATCTTCCTTCCCAGTTTAAAACTCCTTTTTCACCTTACTCTGCCTTTTTTTTTTTTTTAAGTTCTTTTCCTCAGATTACCGTGCTGGGTTCCCCTGATTTCAAAAGCTGTGATACCTGCCACAACACCATGCCAGGGTCGGATAGCTATACAGCCTGTATTAAATGTCTCGGTGAGACACATTTTCTAGAAGTGTCACCGTTGCCAAAATCTAAGTGCCAGATCCCATCGGGACTGAGAGCTCCATATGTAATTATTACTGATGGAGTGGTTTCTACACCCTGCCTCAGACCTGGGCCAAAGCACATCAGCCTCTCAGCCTCGTCCTTCAGAAAGATGCCTTACTCCACCTTACTCGAAGGCTAAGAGAAAGAGATCCCTGTCACCTCCTATACCATGTACTAAAGAGGCCGCAGGTTCCTCCAAAACAATGTTGTCAAAATCCCTTAAAAGATCCACAACTCTTGACCACAGGGAGAAGGAGAGGCACTTTGAACAGCCAATGACATTGACTTTAAAACTGAATGAAACAGCAGTCATAACGGGACCTTCTACTCCCTCAGTGCCAACATCAAAGATACCGCTTCCAACAAATACCCCAGCACTAACTAAACTATTGGCACAGCCTGAGAACCAGGCACTGGCTCACTCCATGTTGACCACCACTGCGCCATCAGTGGAACTGATTACTTCATACCCAGCTCCACATGGAACTGAGCATGATAATACATCTTCGGTGCCACCAGGCCTTTCAGTGCCGAGAAAGTGCACTGAAAAGAAAAAGCATCTTGACACAGTGCCTTCTGTGATGATCCTTCTACAATAAATCCACCATTACAATTTGGAACAGATAACTCCCGAAAAGGCTTGTCCTTCCAACATCCTGTTTCACCAATGCAATTGCTTAGCTATAATGATGAAGGGCACAGACGCAGACATATATTTTCCCCTCAACCATTCTCCCCTCAGCCTCGGTGGATGCAACCTGCCTTTCCCCCATACCCGTGGTACTCTGCTTCATGGTGTGGCCACCCTTCTACCACTATTGGCCTCAATGGGATGTGTGGTTGCATGTCTCTGTTCCATCTCCAAGACCTTCAACCTCAAGACAGCATAGTTCACCACCACTACCTCCAGCTTCACTAGGAGATCAGAACATAGACAGTGACACCGATCCTGACCCACCAGAGGTGAGGTCTCCTCCTCATTACTCTTCTTCCTTACCTGATGAGGCAATCATTCCTTCACATCCATTGACCACAGATGACTTCCGCCAATTTCAAGATTTATTCTGCAAGGTCTCAGAAGCCCTGGAAATCCTGTTATAAGATATACCGGAGTCACAACACAAGCTTCTAAAAAATACTCCAAATCAAATCTGCTACTGAAATTGCCCTACCAATGAATTTGAACCTTATGGAACCAGCCACAAATATTTGGCAAACCCCTGTCTAAATAGTGCCAACTTCTAAGAGAGCGGACAAAAAATATTAAGTTCCAAGCAAGGTTTGCGAATACCTTTTTAATCATCCACTGCCCATCTTCATGGTTATGGAGGCTGCTAACCACTGGCATAAACAGCAGTTTAATTGATCCATACCCCAGGGCAAAGATAATAAAACAATGTATCTTCTGGGCGGGAAAGTTTACGCTTCTACCTCTCTCCAGCTTAGAGTAGCAAATTACTCCGCACTCTTGGTAAATTATGGCCATGATAATTATTTAAAATTGGCAGATTTTATTGAACATATTCCAAAGGACAAAAGACAAGCCTTCAGTGCAGTTATCAAAAAAGGTCAGCTTATCTCTAGAACTGCTCTCCAGGTGGCCCTTGATTTGGCGGATATGGCAGCCCACTACAAAGCCATCAGAGTTGTCCTGTGTTGATGCGCCTGGCTGCATTCAGTGCATCTCCCAAAACAATTACAAGCAGCCACAGAGGACCTGCCATTTGAGAAGACTGATCAACTTATGCATGGCTCAAAAGATACCTGGGCCACCCTTCACACCTTTGGTATTTACACACCAGTTACATGCCGCAGAACCTACTGGTATCAATCTTATAACTCTAGATACCATTTTCTATCTCTAATGAGATCCCAGTTCAGGTGACAGGGTTACCATTCATGCCCTAGACAGTGTCCACAAAGACTCAGACAACCCTCAAATCAACCCTCGATGTCTCAGGCACCTCCCTCTAAACCACAGTTTTGAGGATGAGGTCACGGATCGGGAAACCTTTCTCATACCATCTGTGCCTTCCACAACAACCATCTTTTCTGACCGTCTTCATCCTTTCTACCACCACTGGGCTGAGATTTCCTCTTACTAATGGGTCCTAGACATTATCAAACTGGGTTAAACCATTCCATTCTCTTCAAAACCATTGTTCCACTTCCCTTTCCTGCCCCTGTGCAGGTACACCTCTCGCATACAATTGTTAGAGCAAGATGTTCGTCACCTCTTACACATTGGTGCCATAGAAAGGGTACCAGAACAATTCTGAGAAAAAGGTTTCTATTCATCTTATTTCTTAACCAAAAAGAAGTCAGGGGATGGCGTCCCATTCTGGATTCAAGGAAATTAAATAAGTTCATAAAACGTAAGAAGTTCAAGATGGCTATGCTCTCTTCTGTCATTGTGGTTCTAGAGCAGTGGTTCCCTCCATTTTCTCTGCCATGGCACAGCTTAATATCTTTATTATTTTGAGGCACACTGTCATATAGTTGTTAAATGAACTTATGAATATTCATGAGTCACTCCAGAACTCTTTGAGTAGTTTTTCAAAAAATTCTCTGGCACACTCGTTGGGAAATGCTGCTCTAGAGTATCAGGACTGGTTTGTGTCCCTCGACCAGGAACTGCGCTAGCGTTTATGGCGCCCCCCTGCAGTGCAGCAGACGCTGGCTCAGACAAGTGATGTCACAGGGGAGTGCAATGGCACGGTCCCCATTTTGGCACCCCCCAAATGTCGGCGTCCCCCTGCAACGCTTACCAGGCTTACCAGGTTGTGCTGGCCCTGCCCTCAACTTACAGGGTGCTTATTTTCATATCTCTATTTACCCAGCCCACAGTAAACATCTGAGGTTTACCGTTGATGAAGCACATTAGCAATATACAGTTCTCCCTTTTGGTCTCTCCACAGCACTTAGAGTACTTTCAGAGATGCTCTCCATGGTAGCCGCTCATCTCTGCAGGAATGGTGTGGCAATATTTCCATACTTTGACTACTGTCTAATAAAATCAACAACTCACAAACATGCAATTTAAGCAGTCCATCACACCTTGGCTCTCTTCCAAAGACTGGATCTTCTCCTAAACACAGAAGAGTCAGTGTAGGACCCAATGCAATAAATCCAATTTATTGGTGCACGTCTAGATTCCACGGTCACATGGGCCTTTTTTGCAGATGACAGAGTCCTCAAGATCATACATCTTGCAAACTCAGCCATTCTAGCTCCTACATTAACAGCAATAGGCTGTTTGCAACTATTAGGCCTCATGGCAGCCACCACATTTATTGTGGGAAATGCCAGGCTTCACATGAGATCGTTCCAGTTGTAATTTTCACCAAACACTATGCCATAGACCAGGCTTCGTGCTTTGATGCAGTAGTGGGGTTTCTGTTCCCTCTTCTGTCCAAAACACGGGCTCCAAAGCCCCCCCTCCTTACAGGAAAACTGCTTTGGAGTCACCTAAGATGGAGCACCCATGGGGACACTACTAGAAGGAGAAAGAAGGGTTACCCACCTTGTACAGTAATGAGTTCTTTGAGATGTGTGTCCTCATGGGTGCTTCACCCTCCACCTCCCTCCCTTCTCTACCTCAAAGCCCTTTCCAGATCGTTCTGTGGTTGAGAAGGAATGGCGAGGGGTCAGGCTATGTGAGGCAGCCTCAGAACACTCATGCACCCCAGATGAGCACCTCTAAACAATCCTCCAAGCCTTGTCATGTGGCCACACTTGCACCGAAGGTGGAGCACCCATGGGGGGGGACACATCTCAAATTCCAGTTACCGCGTAAGGTGGGTAACCCTTCTTTCACACACTCTCTCCTAATCTGCTGTCATGAATGGGCCTCATTTACCCTAACTGGACTGACTTTATTAGCACTTGCCCTCCCCACTGTATTGCTTCTGTTTCATTCTGACATGTATATGTTATATACCTCTCAACTGTAGTTTCCTCTTTATGCATCTGATGAAGTGTGTTGAAGCCCACAAAAGCTTATGCCTGAAGAAATTTGTTAGTTTTTAAGGTGTCACAGGAGTGTCGTTTTTTTTCTTTTTTTGTATGCAGACTGACACGCTACCCCTCTAAAACAAACAAGGCTTCTTGTTTCAGTTTTAAAGTCTAACAAACTTATTTATCACATGAGCTTTTGAGAAAATCCCACTTTGGCAGACACTTGAAGATGGAGAACTTACAGAATGGTAGAAAAACACATGCAGGAAAGCGTCAGTCCTAGGATCAGGTCTGACTGTTAACAGCAAATCAAAGGTGGTGTTTAGATTCCGAGAGTGGAAAACAGCATATTAGAGGGAGGTGAGGTAAAATTACCATTATAATAAGGAAAGAACCAGATATCCCTATTTAACCGCAAGGCAATGATGTCAAATCTACATATGAATTCCAGTTCTTCAATTTTTAATTAAGTACATTATTTAACCCCAATAATAAATTGTCTAAAAAATATAATTTTGTATCTGATTTCTAAGGTCTTCAGTGATAGTGTAGTATTTACTGTGGTCACAAGGTCCTCCATCAGTATGTGATCCAAATTTCTTAAACCAGTCCTTAATTTTGTGTTAAAACTCTATATTTGTCTCCCCCAGTGCACTTACTTGCTGAGGTAGGAGGCTAAACAGTCATTAAGGTTTCCTTTTAAATACCTGAGAGAAGTTCACTGTCAGTGCCAGTAGTGCCAACAGCACCATAACTAATGTTATAAAAGAACCCACCTGCACCACATCCAACACCACACCATCCGGAAGTAGCAATCTAACTTCCCCCAGTTCCATATATTCCTGTTCCAGAAATGCCACCCAACCAGTACATTCCACCAGTAGGTAAGATGCACCACCACTTCGAGAGGAGGAATTTTTCCTATCTCTAAGACCAAAGAAAGACTTGGTGTTGACGTACAACTTTAAGTTCTGAATTTGCAGAAATGTAGCTTACAGAGAAACTGCACTATGTGGATAATATCAAACTTTTATATGCAGAGTTGTAAAGGTGTGTTCTTCAAGTGACTGTTCATGTCAATTTCAAATAGGTGTGCATGCACCGCACGCACAATCCCCTGGAAAGTTTAATCTCCCAGCTGTTCTCGTTGGGTCAGCTATGGAGCCCCCTGGAGCGGCACCTTCACAGCACTCTATATAGGGCTCTTCTGACCTTCCCATCCTCAGTTCCTGCTTATGGCCTGTGAGGATGTTGGACTGTTCTTGCTTGGCAGGTGAGTCCCCCTTCTTAGTATTGTTCTTTAAGTACCTGTAAATAGTTAAATAATTAAGAGTTATAGTTAGAATTAGTTTATCCTTACTGTTAAAGTAGGGTTAGAGCCTTGCTTTCTCACCTCAAGGCTGGGGCACACTAGGTTTCAAATCCTGCAGAAAGCCCATTCCTAGAGAAAACCCACACTCCATTTGCCTCAACTATTTTGGTGAGTCTCATCTCCAGAAGCACTGCAAGACCTGCAGGAGCTTTGAAATCTGAACCTAGAAAGAAAAGAGTCAGCACCTTAAGGTGCTAATGATGGAGGAAGTGCTTCATCCTCCAAGTACATCGGATGGGACCATGAGTGAAGCAGCTTTGGTGTGAAGTGCTCTGGCAATGGTGAAAAGGCTGCATGCTAAGGAGTGTGCCAAAAAGGCACATGGCACCAACATCCCTCTCTGGCACCGAAGTGCCTCCCTCCACAGCACAGATGTCAGCATGGAACTCGGCAGCACCGGTCACCTTCCCTGGTACCACACAAGAAGAAGAGGTCTGAGAGAGTGCGTTGGGAAGAGACAAACAGCGGAGGGGCCCCTACAGCCCTCGGCACAGTGGCAAATGCCACCATAGTGGTGATTCTGGACACCCTGGTCATACCATCAGGCCCAGGGGTTTCAATAGGGAAGGTCATATTCAGTGACCTCGGGCTCTAGACCTTGGCCTTCCCACTTGGCAAGCATTCCTCCGGAGGACAGAGAGGCATCAGACCTGGAAATGGATGTATAGAACACCTGGGAGTATGGCACTGAGGAAAGCAGAGTGGCACTGCACTACTTGTTTGCTACCAGCATCCAGAAAGTGGCTTATCAGCAGCCCTGAGGGTCTTCACCAAATGCTTATCTGTTGTGGAGGCAAGGAATCTAGGTATTCCCTTACCTGGACAATTGGTTGCTGAAAGCATCCACGAAGAAGCGGGTGGAGGCTCATCTACAGCTGTTAAGGGCCACATTCGACTGACTCAGGCTGATCATCAATGAGATGAAATTCACATTAATCTTCATACAAAGAATCACATTTATTGGTGCAGTAGTGGACTCAGTGGGCCTTTCTTCCCAGTTCCCTCTTCTTAGTCATAAAACACATTATAGATGACTGGGAGAAACATCCCATCATGAGAGCTTGGAACTGCTTGAGAGTTCTGGAATGCTTTGCAGCGTGTACTTACGTGATCCAGTGTATGAGACTAATGCCTCTTCGGTCCTGGGTGGCTACTGTGTACCTCCCACTTACAACAGCCTGGAAAAGGTGGTGGCTATCACATGAAAGTTTCTGCTTTCTCTGAACTGGTGGCATGATCCTCAATGGGTTTGCTTTCCCTTCTGGTTTCCCTAACCATCTATGTGTCTAGTCATAGACACTTCAGACTTGGGCTGGGGGGCTCCCCCTAAGCAGTTTCTGGACTCAGGGATTGTGGGGCTAGAGGGATTGAATGGCTTATATGAACATGAAACAAATAAGGGTGGTTATCCCAGTATGCCAGACTTTTCAACATCTGAAAGACATGGTAGTATCAGTAAGAACAGACAACGCAACAGCGGTGTTTTATATCAACAAACAGGCCAAACTCACTCCTTTCTGATGTGCAAGGAGGCCCTTGGCCTATGGGACTTCATTGCTCTCTGGATCCACCTGGTGGCATCATACCTTTCAGGGAGCCAGAACACATTAGCAGACAGTTTCAGCAGGTCCTTTCTCACCCATGAATGGTTGATTTGTTGGGATATGCTGTCTGACATACTCTGGACGTGGGGCACTCTTTGCATGGACCTTTTTGCATCAATTTACAACAGGAAATGCAGGAGGTTCTCTTCCTTCCAAGAACAAAGCCCAGGATCCATAGTAGAAGTGTTCCTGATCCATGGATGGAGCAACTCTTCTGCACTTTTCCAGCAACTCTGCTTATCCACAAGGTGCTAATCAAGATCAAATAGACAGAGCAGTGGTGATCCTAATAACTCCTGCATGGATTTGCCAGCACTGGTGCTCAGCACTCCTTGAGTTTTCCATTATGTCTTCAGTCAATCAATCTGCCTCTCCTCCCGGATCTGCTCACTCAAGATAAGGACAAGCTACAACACCTGACCTCAAGTTGTTAAATCTCATGGTGAGGAACATCCGCCATTGAGCTCCTTGAAGCTGGACTGCTCAGATGAGGTCAGGCAAGTATTCCTTGGTAGTAGGCAGCCTTCCAACAGGTCAGCCCACCAAGCAAAATGGACATGTTTTTCGATACAGGCAGAGGTAAAAGGTACCTTTCCCTTCCAAGCTGTGATTCTATTCATTCTGGACTATCTCTTCCACTTGAAGTAGCAAGGCCTGTTGAGTTCATCGGTCTATTTAGAAAGGACTAAGCCCTTCAGAAAGATGCCTCAGCTCTTTGTGTCAGTGACTGATGACAGGAAAGGGCAGTCAGTCTTATTATAGCATATGTCCTCCTGGATTACAGCTTGCATTAAGAAATGCTACAGCCAGGGGCGTCACTGGTGCCTGACACACGGGGCCAGTGCCCCGAATCCCAGTGCCAGTGCCTCAGGTCCTGGCAGGGCCCCTGCCTCTCCCAGTCTCTGGCTGGGGCCTGGCTGCCTGCGGCCACGGCTGCCACTCCCTGCCCTGTCCCTGGCCAGGGGCGTGGCCTGCAGTCAGGGGGCAGGGCCTGGGCTGGTGCCCCAGGTCCTTCACCGGAGCGGCGACGCTCCTGGCTGCAGCGTAGCAAAGACGCCTGCTCCAGCTGTGACCACCCAGTTCACAAGGACACAGGCATCCTTTGTGGCTTCTTTTTAGTGCATGTGATGATTCAGAATATCTGCAAAGCAGCAGAATGGTTATTAGCATACACTGTAGGTTATTAGCATACACTGTATTGCATTATAGCCTGGCATAGCAGGCCAAAGAGCATCCTGCAGTCAAGAGGGCAGTCCTGCAGTCTGCAAATGTTTGAGGTATGACCCTTCCTCCTAAGGGAAGACTTGGGAATCAGCTACTTGGAATCAAAATGAGCAGTCACTTGAAGAAAAAAAGACGGTTGCTTACCTGTAGCTGGTGTTCTTCAAGAGGCGTTGCTCCTATCTATGCCAAGACTGGCCCACCTTCTGCTCTGTTGGACTACAATAAGGAAACTGAGGAGAGGTGGTTTGGTAGAGCCCAATATAGAGTGCTGAGAAAGTGCCATTTCAGGGGGCTCCATAGCTGACTCCACAGTTACTCGTGGGGGAACAACGTTCTGGCGGATTGTGGATATGGCATGCACACACCTCCTTGGAATAGAAATGCGCAACACCTCTTGAAGAACACCATTTACAGGTAAGCAACTGTTTTTCTTCTCTAACATACTTTTCTCAACTGCATTGTTCTACATATCATTTACCAATTCTAGCTCATAGCTGCATGACTAGTGATTTATTAATAGCTAATGCTGTTTGTTTTCCTTTAGGACATTTGCAGTGTCAGAATTGAAAATGGGTATACCGAAGCTTTTATTTCACTCTCCGTTTTTTCAACAAGATTGTGTAATTTTTCTCTTTCCCCGTGTAAATATATTTTTTTATTCTTAGCCTTTCTCTACTTTTGCACATATATTTGCAACATATACACTTCTTTATGACAAGAGGGAGTGCAAAAAGGAGGGAATACGAAAGAAGAAAAAGTCTGATCGGGGATGTTCCATAAAGAGGAAGACCATGGTGAGAGTAAGATTCATGCTGGACCTCTCTCAGCCAGCCATCAGTCAGCAGCTGCTGTTGACAGTGGCCCTGGAAGGGAAATTGGTGAGTCTGGTGTGAATGGACCCTCCATTGAGGTTAAGCCATGTAGGAGACTCAACCCTGGCAGCAGTATCAGTGCCTGATTTGAAAGATGAAGTGTGAGGTCTTTTGACCCCAGCTCTGGCACTTCCATCTCCTTTGGACTGCAGCCCACAAGTGATAGCTCGAGCATCACAAGATTGTGCCTGACAGAGATTGGTTCTGGCCTTGAGCAAGGCAGTGATGATGGCAAGGCATCGACTCCCTTGCCACCTGGCTTTGTGAGCCTCAGTGCTGTGCCAGCAATCATGAACATGCACAGGTCATGTTTTGGACACCGATCACAGTCCTGGCACTACTCACAGTCCCAATGTTATGCCATATCACAGCACTATTCCTTGCTGCAGTGCCATTCACTATCACAGCATTGCATGCCATCTTGGCACTGCTCCAGCATCGCTCCAGCTGTACACAGAACTGAAGTTCATGGCACCCTCTTGGTCGTCCAGCAGGGTTTCCTCTGGCTCAGAATCCCAAGCACAGTTGTATGGGAAATTGGTTCTCAACCCTTGACCTCTGTGACACTTACTTTTATGTAATGATACGTCCAGTTCAGAGACATTTTCTGAGATTCATTTTCCTGAACAAACACTACTAATACAAGGTCTTCCCATCTGGCCTCTCTATGACCCCAAGAGTTTTTTCAAAATCCTTGTGGTGGTGACTGCATACCTAAGGAGGATTGGGAATTTTATGTTGCCATACTTCGATGATTGCATTATAAGGGCTCCTATCCTCCAGCAGGCTGAGTTCACAATATAAATTATTTTGAACACCTTCCAAAGGTTTGGCCTCTGAGCGAACATGGAAAAATCCATCCTATCACCTTCTCAAAAACTTCAATTCATAGGAGCAGACCTGGATTCCTTGACATCCAGAACTTTCCTCCCAGTGCAGATACACAAAACAATCAAATCCCTGGTCTAAACTATTACACACACACAGATATTAACTACAAAAACAATATTACAGCTCTTAAGCTGTATAATAGCGACAACTTATGCAGTACCAAACTCATGCCTTCGTATGCAATGCCTGCAGTCATGGTTTGCCAGAGTCTACAGATCCATAAAACACAGTCTATCAAAGACCCTAATCATGTCAATCACAGTCAAAAATTCCCTGTCCTGGTGGATGAAAGACTCAAATCTACAGATAAGAGCCTTTTTCTGCATCAACCTCCTTCAGTAATGATTACCACAGATGCATCCCTACTAGGCTGGGGAACTCCACATGCAGCATCTCATGGTTCAAAGCTGTTGATTGGAGGCAGAGTCTTCTCTGCATATCAATGTCCTGGAACTGCTACACGCAATGCTTGGAAGCATTTTCTTCCATACATAAAGAACAAGTCTGTATAGATCATGTTGGAGAATGTTGCCTCCATATTTTATATAAACAAACAAAGAGGAGCCAGATCTCACACCCTGTGCTCAGAATCTGTGAAGTTACGGAACTGATACATAACGCACAACATAGACATATCTGTGGTATACCTACCAGGAGGGACAAACACTACTGCAGACACCCTAAGCAGATAGTTCAACAACAATCTTAAAAGGCAAATGATATGGTCTTTTCACAAATCTTCCACCTCAGGGGCCATCCACTGATAGCCTTATTTGCCACGAAGTACAATCAGAAATGTCACCACTACTGCTCCAGAGCAGGCTTACGCTCCAAGTCCCTGAGAGATGCCTTCCTGGTCAAATGGAACACTGGCCTATTATAGGCCTTCCTACCCATCTCGCTACTGCACAGAGTACCCATAAAGATCATAATTGACAAGGCATCCATAGTTCTCATAGCTCCTGCCTAGCCTCAACAAACATGGTACTCAGACCTCCTCTCTGTGTCGATCTGCAAATCTGTGATCCTGTGTTAAATGTTATGCAGTAGACCAGCTGGCTGCTACGGATATGTTACTGGGTGTATCCAGTCTATCTTCTATTGACAAGAAGTAACCAAAGTCCCTCCTTCTCTTGGGGACACTACTACACAGTCACCACATGTAGAGCACCCACAGGGACAACACTTGATGAAGAAATGTTTACTCGCCCTATGCAGTAACTCCTCCTCCTTCAAGATGTGTGTCCTTGTGGGTGTGCCATTACCCACTCTCCTTCCCTCTACTTGAATGTTACTTTTTCTAACTAGGTTCCTTTTGAGGAAGAGAAGGAGCTGAGGATGGTGGGCAGTGCATGCACACTCACAAGGGCTCCAAACACCACCATGATATGTCATTGGCACCTGTGCTTCCCACACCAATACTGGTGTGAAAACTCTCTGATCAAGGGCACTGTGGGACCTGACACCACCACAGGTGGAGCACCAACAGAGACAGGCATCTCAAAGGAGGAGTTATTGCACAGGATGAGTACCCATTTCTTACTTTGTAACTGTTGTTCTTTAAGATGTGTTGCTCATCTCTCTGCCACACTTGCCCTGCTCCCCCTAAATCAGAGTTCCAGCAAGAAGGAACTGAGAGGGAGAGCTGGCAGCACCTGTGTGTGCTCCACTGCAGGGATTGTTAGAGCTGGCTTGTGCAGGTAACACTAGGAGAAAAGTTCTCCAGCATCAGTGCATGTGGCATGCAGATACACCTGGATTGGAAATGGACATGAATAGAAGCAGCCTTAGGTTATCGGGTCCTAAGTGAAGAGCCATTTCCCCTACGGCCGCAGCTCCCTGCTGGGGAACCCTGAGTCGTGCAGGCCCCAATGCCCTGCTGCCAGCCCTGGCCTCCCTCCGTGGCTGTTCCTTTTCTTTACTGTGCTGGAAAGGCAATACCCTGTGCTGGGCTTCTGCCTGGCTTAGCATACATCATGTGATTCATCAGTGCAGGTAAGCTGGCTAGCACTTTAAGGGTTGGAGCCAATGTTCCATCTAGTCCAGTGGTGGACAAAATACAGCCTGCAGGTCAGATCCAGCCTGCAAGGCATCTCTGTCTGGCCCATCACCCCCCACCTGGCTCTCCATGTCTCTACACCTGCCCTGGGACCAACTCTCCATCACCTCACAGCAGTGGTTAAAGTATAATTTGGTGGGCCTTGGAACCCTCCTAATTGGATGCACCCCCCTCCCACACCCCCGTTCCTGCCCCACCTCCAGGGGTTAAAGTATAATTTGGGGGGGCCCTGGAGCCCTCCTAAATTGGTGGCCCCCCCCCTTGCACCGATGCAGGCCACCCCTCATGCCAGTGCAGGATCCCCCATGCCAGCCCGATCCTGCGCCCCCACTTTCCTGTCGCCCACCAGCTGGGCCGACTCTGTCCCCCAGGTGGGCCGATTCTTCCCTCCCACTCTCCCATCACTGCCCAGCAGGCCTGGTCTCACCCCCCCCCCCCCACATCCCCCCAGCCAACCTGATCATGCCTTGTACCCAATTGCCCACCCCCACCCCCTTACCTGGTTGCTAGAGCAGCACAGTCTGGCCACTGGCTGCTCCTCCAGCCTGGGGAAGTTCTCACTTAGCATGTGCAGAGGTTCTGTACATGTTCAGTGAGAGCTTACTACAAGTGGGAGTTTTAAAAGCTTCCACCTTGGAGCAGCTTTCAGCCGGCTGGAGAACCCTATGTTCTAGTCCTCTAGGGATGGCAGCTGCCAGCTGTGTGCAGCCAGCAGTGTTCTGCTCTATTTTTGGGGGGCCCCAGAATGCACTATTCCCAGGCATTCCCCTATTTTTAGGGGGCCTGGAACACTGGCTCCCTAAAAATAGAGGGCCCCAGAATGGCGTTCTGGTGTGTTCCCCCTTAGTTTAACCCCTGCTTCCCAGCCAGCTTTGTGCTGCCCCCCACCTTCTCCAGCCAGCTCTCTGCTGGCCTCCCAGCCAGCTCTGTGCCACCCAGCCCCCCTACCTCTGCACTGTCCCTCCTCTGGCTCACTACATGCCGCCCCTGCACCCCCACGCCAGCTCCCCTGGCCCGGCTTTGCATTACACCTCTGCTGGTTTCCCAGTACAGGCTCTGTGCCCCATCCTCTGCTCACTCCCTGGTTGGCTCTCCCCCTCTCCTCCCCTCTTGGTGTGCTGGCTGACTCTGTGTTCATCACATTTACCATGCACCCCCAAGCCAGCTCTTCAGAGCCAACTTTGCACCACACCTCTGCTGGTTTTTCAGGGCAGGCTCTGCACCCCACCCCACCTCTAGCTGCCTGGCTGACTCTCCCCCACTCTTCCCCCAGTTATGTGCCAGTTGGCCCAGAGGCCAGCTCTCCTCCTGGCTCTGCATCACACCTATCAAAATTATCACCCACTCCTGATCTAGTCTCTGCCCTCATGCCCCATCCTGCTTAATGGTACAGTGGGTGGAAAGCAGTTCTTTCTGGGTGACTCTGCATTTTCTCACTTATGGGTAGTCTGCCACCTAGTGATGCCTAACAGGAGAACCTTTTGGAAGCAATATCTAAGAGCAGTGGTCGTCAAAGTTCAGGCTGTGACCCAGTAGTGGGTTGCAGACCTGCAGGTATTGGGTTGCAGGTAGAGGTAATGTGGGGGAGGGAGGTAGCTGCCTTTTGCTGATCTGCAGCCTGTTGTAACATAGTATCAGCCTTCAGTAGAGAGCATTGAGACAAATGCCAGGTAATGAGGGTCGTTAGGATTAACAGTGAGGTGCTAATTGTTCAAAGAATCTCTATGCCTTCTCTCTGAGTCGGTATCTCTTTGGGCTTCTCTCATTAATATGAAAAGGACTGAGATCACTGGCAAGCAACCTTTGTGTTTTTTTATCAATAGACCCACAGAAGAAAAGAAAAAAACTTTGAACACCCTTTTATTCCACCATTTCTGGGATTCTGGGGATTGCAGTTATTTTTGCAAATTAGGACTTGCCTCTTCTTTTGGGAGGGTTGAGAATTCCCTTGCTTGCAACAAATGTTCTTTGTCGAGAGGTTGCTCATGTCCATTCCAACCATTGGTTTGTCTACACTCTCGCACACAGTCCCTGGAACTTTTTTCCTCAAGCCACAGCCGTAGGGCTGGCTCTGTCCCCCTGGCGTGCCGCGCTCATATCATGGTATATTAGGGGTTGCCAGAGTGCAGCCTGCTCAGTTCCTTCTTTCCACCTCACGTGGTTCCTGGAGCTCGCCCAGCTCTGTCTGTTTCTCTGGAGCTGTTGTTTAATAGTTAGCTGGCTTTTGTTATTTTAAGTAGTAGTGTTAGGGTGGGTAGTTAGTTTACTAGAGTTCAAAGTTGCATTCAGCCATAGGGCATTATGCCCAGGTCACCAGGTTTCAAGTTGTGCGCTGAACGTGGGAAAGTTTTTCCCTTAAGTGACACCCATGGAAGCTGTTTAAAGTGCTTGCAGGAGTTGCACTGAAAAGACAAATGTAAAATATGTAAGCGCTGTAAGTCCTGAACAAAATGGGACAGAGAAATACGGCTCAAGGTGCTGCTAATGGAAGCAGCTCTGACACTGGCTCCTTTGGCGGGAATGACTCTGGTACTGAGCTAGGCATTGGTGCACAGCATTCATTCGGCTCCAAACTCCACCGTCTGAAATGTGGAAAAGTTCTAGATGTCGTAGTTCTTTGCTGAAGGTCTCTAAGACACATCACTGCGGGCATGATTCCTGTCCCAAAGTGCCTGAGTGCCATTCAGATCTGACTCCCAGGGTTCAGACAGATCCTCTGTGTGGCAGACCTTCCATGCCAGAGGCAGCAGAAGCACTCATGGCTTTGCCCTTGCCTCCCGGCAACCTGCAAAGGCAGGAGCAGCATCTTAAAGGAAGCTGGTGCTGGGAAACTCCTTGTGGCTTATGGGGCCTGAGTTGCCTTGGAGGCAGGGATCTGTCTCCCCTTCGATGGATATGACTTCCCAGAGGAGCGGCTCCAAAACAGGAATAGTTGAATCTACCAGACACCAGGGAGCACACTCTGCTTCACGTGGGAACGCTCCCCCTCTGGTCACCGGTAGTGGGGACAGCAGTGAGGAGAAGTCCTTAGTGAAGGACTGCTTACCGTGTTAGGAATTATGACAACCTTCATGACCACTGCCTTTAAATCAGCAGCATCAGGATAGCCCTCACCTGCATGTAAGAGGACCAGAAAGTCCTTGGTACTGTGGCACGGCTCTTCATCTGGTGCGGATCACAGGTGGCACCATCGACAAAGAAGGCAGCGATTTTCACTCTCATCCTCCTCTGGAGTGTCATCCTCACAGAGTGGTAGCTCCCTTAAAAGGGGCAGGAGTCACCGCAGACTTTCTACTCGTATCAAAGGAGCTCCTAACAGATCCAATAAGGACCCTATTGTTCCTCTGCTGAAAATACTCCCTTGGTTCCAAGGACAGTGGCAAAACCAATGGCCTTCATGGAGACCCTGGGCCCTACCTATGGATTTACCACAAACGGTCCCACCCTCGGCATTGCATTCAGTCCTGCAGCTCTCAAACCCTGATCAGTCTTCAGACTGAGTCCACCAGTGAACAAGCGAATTTACTGGGGACTTCCTCAGGTTCTCAAGGAGAACCTTCTGACTCAGCAAATCAGCTACCTAAGGATGAATTGAGCTCTCCAGACATCTCACCTCCAGCTGATGATCTGAAGACTTGTCAGGAGCTTCTGAAGAGGGTGGGCTCCAATTTGAGAATGCAAGCCCAGGAGCTAACAGAGACTGTGGATGGCTTATTTGATGTCATAGCCTCTACTGCCCCTTCTAAGGTAGCACTCCCAGTACACCAGGGAGTTTTAAAGATCTTGCAGTCTACTTGGAAAATGCCTTGATCAATTCCACCAGTTGCCAAATCTGCAGAAAAACGTTATGTCCTGGGGACGGATTTTGAATATTTATTCAGTCACCCCACCCCAGGACCCTGTTGGTGGAGGCAGCAAATCAAAGGGACAGACAAGGGAAGCCTAGTTCCACTCCTAAAAATAAGGACTATAAGAAACTTGATGCATTTGGTAAAAAGATTTATTCAACAGCAAGTCTTCAATTCTGTGTATCTAACTATCAATCTTTGTTGGGAAGATATAATTATAATCTTTGGAATTCTTTATGTCAGTTCACAAGAAAGCTTCCAAAAGATCGAGGCAGATTTTATAACTATTTTGGAAGAAGGATTGGCAGTTGCTACGGTGGCACTACAAACTGCCTGTGACTTGGCAGAAGCCCAGGCAGGTTGATAACTTCGGCTATTTCAGTGAGGCATTGCTCATGGCTTCAAGCCTCTGGTCTGTCACAGGAGGTCCAACAGACAGTCCAGGATCTTCCTTTTGAAGGTCCAACCCTCTTCTCTAAAACGGATGAAAAACACCATGGCTTGAAGCCTTCCAGGACACCCTTTAGATCCTTGGGACTGTATAACCCACAACAGATCCGATGTCAGTTCAAGCCGGGCCCTTCTTTTATGCTGAGACCACAATATAAAGCTCAGCCCCAGAGATAACTGAGCTATAGGCAGAGGGACAGGTTGAGAATTTCTCATAGGTGTTGATCCTCGGCAACAATGAGCTCTGCCTCAGTACAGCAAGGCAGGTCAAGAAGGCCCAACAGCACACGTCCTTTTTGAGGACACGTTCAAGGACAGCAACCCAGTTCTCCTCAGAGATTCTACCCCTCCATTTTTAGACCGTTTATTTCCATATTTCCCAGAGTGGTTTTGAATAACCACAGATCGATAGGGTCTCAAGACAATCCTCTGGGGTTATTCAATCCAGTTTGCCTTCCCCACCATCCCCTTCCCGTTCCCTTTTCAGGGACCCACTTCACAATCATATTGTACTCAAGGAGGTACAGTTTCTTCTTGCACTGGGAGCAATGGTTCCAGCACCAGCCGAAGAGCAAGGGAAAGGGTTTTATTCCCAATATTTTCTAGTTCTAAAGCCAAACGGAGATTTCAGACCCATCTTGGATCTTTGGACTCCCAAAAATTACAACATCAAAAAGAAATTCAGAATGGTATCTCTGGCTTCTATAATTCCCTCCCTGGATCCAGAGGACCGGTTTGCTGCCCTCAACTTAAAAGATGCCTACTTTCACATAGCTATCCTCTCAGTGCACAGACGTTTTCTGAGGTTCACTGTAGTAGGCAATCACTACCAATTTACAGCCCTTTCTTTTGGACTTTCTTTAGCGCTGAGAGTATTTACAAAATGCATCACTGCGGTAGCAATGTACCTCCATCGAAGGGGTATCCACATATTTCCATATCTCAATAACTGGTTAATCAGAGGGAAATCATGCAACCAGCTGGAGTCTGGCGTAGCAATAACCCTGTAGATGTGCGAAAGACTGGGATTATGCATAAATTGGGAAAAGTCCAAGTTGAAACCATCCCAGTGCATAGATTTTATTGGGGCGACCCTAGATTCAATTCAGGGCAGAGCTTTCTTCCTCAGGCTCGCTTTGCAGCACTAACAGGACTAATACACAAATTGTGGAAAGATCGGACAACTACAGCCAGGCAGTGCTTGGCACTATTAGGTCATGTGGCAGCTTGTACAAACATCATGCATCTAGCCCGGCTCAAGATGAGACCATTGCAATGCTGGCTACACCCTGAGCAGACTCTCCATAAACAAGATGGTGACTATACCTTTTCACGTCCTTACAGAGAGAGACTGGTGGCAAGATCCATCTGTAGTCCTAGAAGGAGTTCCTTTTCAGGAACAAGCACTATTGATAACTCTCATATCAGATGCTTCAGATCTGGGCTGGGGGGCTCACCTCAGCACTTGAGAGACAACTCAGGGCTTATAGACACATCAGGACAGATACCTCCATATAAATGTCAGGGAACTTCAGGCCATCTGTCTATCCTGCAAAGTTTTCTTGCACAGCATAATGGGAAGTGAAGTACATGTGTTCATGGACAACATGACAGCAATGTATTACATAAACAAGCAAGGCAGCACGCATTCATCCTCTCTATGCACAGGAGCAATGCATCTGTGGGATTTGGCAGTCACTCACAAGTTCCACATAAAAGCATCACACCTGCTGGGCTCCTGGAATGCAGAGGCAGGTCACATGAGCAGAGGATTCTCAGGTCACCACGAATGGACTCTTCACCCAGAGTTCACATCCAACATCTTCCAGAGGTGATGTTATCCCCAAGTAGATCTGTTCCCTTCATGGCAGAACAAAAAATGCAGCCTCTTCTGCTCTCTCCACAGGGCTGATCCAATGTCCATAAGCAAAGCCTTCCTTCTCAGCTGGTCAGGGGCTCTGATGTACGCCTTCCCTCCAGTCCCTCTAGTCTGCAGGGTGATCCTGAAAATAAAGAGAGACAGGGTGGACATGATTTTAATTGCCCTAGCATGGCCACACCAGTGTTGGTTCCCAACACTTCTGAACTTGTCAATTGCCCCCCACCCCCCTTGGTGGTCACCTGATTGCCCATACCTCCTCTTGCAGAACCACAGTTTGTTACTGCGCCCAAACCTGCCAGCTCTCCATCTCACAGCTTGAAGAGTCTGTGGTTGAGTAATGACAAGAGGGCCTGCTCCTTACAGGTACAAGAGATCCTCCTTAGCAGTAGAAAACCTTCCACAAGAGCTTCATACACAGCAAAATGGAAACATTTTTCAGCTTGGGTGCTTGAACATCAGGTTTCTCCTGTAGACTGTATTATTCAATCGATACTAGATTATTTACTGCGTCTTAAACACCAAGGGCTTACGCTATCATCACTAAGAGTGCATTTGGCAGCCATTTCTGTATTTCACTGACCCATGCAGGGCAGATCAGTCTTCTCACATCCAATGTCTGGCCACTTCCTAAAGGGTATAGAGAGATTATTTCCGCAGATCTGAGATCCTGTTCCTCAGTGGGATCTGAATTTGGTACTTGCAAGACTCAAAGGCCCTCGTCCACTCTTAGTACTGTTGCAGAAGGTTTCCTTTCTGGTGGCAATAACTTCAGCAAGAAGAGTGTCTGAACTTTGAGACCTGACATCTGAGCCACCCTACCCAGTTTTTTATAAGGATAAGATGCAACTCAGACCTCACCCAGCTTTTCTCCCTAAGGTGATCTCAGATTTCCACTGTCACCAGAACATCTTTCTACCGGTATTTTACCCAAAACCTCATCTCTCAGATGAGGACCGTTGGTGGCATACGCTGGATGTACGCAGAGCCTTGGCATTCTACATAGAATGGACTCGATCTTTTCGTAAATCAACACAGCTGTTTGTCACAGTGGCTGAAAGGATGAGAGGGCTTCTGGTCTCCTCTCAGCATATTTCTTCTTGGATCATGAGTTGTATAAAACTTCGCTATGAGAAGGCCAGTGTCCCGAGCCCTGGCTCAATTAGGGCCCACTTCACAAGAGCCCAAGCGTCATCTATGGCTTTCCTGGCCAACTTACCAGTAACAGACATTTGCAGAGCTGCAACATGGTCTTCCGTACACACGTTTTCTACACATTTACGCAGTCATTCAGCAAGCTAGGGATGATGCAGCGTTCGGAAGGACAGTACTGCAATCCACTAGGTGGTAACTCTGTCCACCATCCAAGGTAATGCTTATTCACCAATGGTTGGAATGGACACGAACAAGCTCTCGACGAAGAAAAGATGGTCGCTTACCTGTAACTGTAATTCTTCGAGATGAGTTGCTCATGTCCATTCCAAACCCACCCGCCTTTCCCCTTCTTCTGGAGTAAGTGGAAAGAAGGGACTAAGCAGGCTGCACTCCGCCAACCTCTGATGTACTGTGATGTGAGTGCAGCATACTAGAGGGATGGAGCCAGGCCTATGTCTGTGGCTTGGGGGAAAAAGTTGTGGGGACTGAGCGTGAGAGCATAGACACACCAATGATGGGAGTGGACGTGAGCAACTCATCTCGAAGAATGACATTTACAAGTGAGCAACCATCTTTTATAACTTCAGATTTTAGTAAAACTCTTTGCAGAGATTTAGCATCTTTTCCTATTGTTCTATCACAGAGTTGGACCCCTAATATCTAATATTCTATAACAATTTCCCCCCTTTCGACCAAGAGCGAAAGCTCACTGGTCGATCCAGGGCTCACCAGACTATATTGAGGTGAACCTAATTCTGGGCTTGCGGTTGCACCTTGCAAAAAGGGAATACAAGAACTTGGAACCTACACACAAAATAATAAGGAACAGAATCAAAGATATGAATCCAGACAGCAGCCGCTTTCCCAAAGCACCTAGATCAGGGATCCAGGGATCCAGGACCAGAACCAAGACTTTGTGCTGGCTTATCCGGCTTTCCAAAGCCCTTAAATACTTCAAACGAGATTCAATTCTATGCGAGTTATCAGTGAGATTAAAACAACATAGCCCAACAAATTCCTTACAACCATGCCCTGCCTTTAGTAGCAAATAGTCTAGAGCAACCCGATTTTGCAAAACGGCTTCTCTCAGCTGGGCCTGTTCCTCATTTAACATTTGAATTAAAGTCGAGGTTTGATTGATAGTTTTGGCTAAGGCACCGGCCACTTTGCGCAGCTGTAGATAGGCCCCCTCAGCCAAGCCCGGTACCCCAACAAGGGATATAGCCAGAGCAAGTACCTACGATTTCGATAGCAAAGAAATGCTATTGCAGTTTGGGTCTAGGGAGTGAGTGCTCCTAATATGTGGCTTGACCCACGGGAGTGCATATAAAGACGATAGGCGGCCGAAAGTACAGGGCCCACCGGTAGTGTTAGCAGGTACATATGAATAGGACATGTTTCCACAAATCATCATAAATCCCCTGGGAAGGTAAAGGTTGCTACTTATATAGGAGGTGTTATACACAGAGGTGCAATTTAAACCCGCGGGAAATGTATTTCTGATTTGACCCTTGGAGAGATCTGAGCTGGTTTTGGTCAAGTAGATACAGTCTGTGGCAGGGACAACCCCCGTAAGGCCTAATTTTAACTTTCAATAATTGGTCCAATTACTAGGCTGTGGGGTGGACCCAAACCAGTACCATCCAGAAGTCCAGAAAGCTGAGCCATTATAGTTTAACCAGGGCCAATCACTATCATTGGCTAGCTGTACAAAAGGAAATAGGATGCCATAAAAACAAGTTTTTCCTATTCCTTCTACTGTTAACGCAGGGGCTACACAAAAATGAGAACTGTTTAAAGCAGTGTGGGCTAATTCTACAAACACATTATGTTCAGCACTATACCTCAGTGCGCCTAAAAACGGAAGGCACATGGTGATTAGTATTGACTGTCGTGATGGGGCAGAACAGGGAAGCCGCGGGAATCCTGTCATTGTGCCTATTTTTTATACAGAGGCAGGCCCAAAACAGTCCAAAAAGTCCCAGTCCAATTACAAGGGCAATGACAAGGTAAACATTCAGTTCAAGCATTACTTAATAGTCCATTGGTTGTCACTAAGTCTTTTAAGCAGAATGGGTGGTATCAAAGTCTCTTCTTCGTGCCCGCTTTGTAGGTGGGAATTAGAAACTGGGGTGGTCACTGCCGCAGGAGTTGGTTCCCGTCCAGGCTTTAAATGACTGTGATGAATCCAGCTGTCCTTTTCAGCAACCTTAACTGCCGAATGCGTGGTTAGCAGCACCTGGTATGGTCTGGCCCACCTCGGGACGAGAGCGTCCTTCCATTTATAATGCTTAATCCAAACCCAGTCCCCTGGCCGATAAGGATGCAGGTTACAGTCCAGTGGAACCGATTGTGCTAAGGCCACAGATCTATGGAGGGAACGGAAAGACCTCTGCAAAGATAAAACATAATCAGTGAGCTTAGTATCTCCCCCCAATAGACTAACATACGGGTTAGACCATTTTTTATACAACACTGGAGGGTGACCAAACAACAGTTCTATGGAGACAGGCCTAGTGGTTTAGTCGCCTGTGCTCGGAGAGCAAACAGTACCACCAGTAGAGCATTCGGCCACTTTAACCTAGTTTTAGAGAAGATCTTTCCTAACAGGGTTTTGAGGCACTGGTTCATCTTTTCTACCTGCCCTGAGGACTGAGGATGATAAGGAGTATGAAACCTAGCTGAGATACCGAAGGCCTTGTACACCTCTTGTAGGACTTTTTCAGTAAAATGAGTGCCACAGTCAGAGTTGACTTCTTCCGGGAGTCCGAATCTTGGCATGATATCCTTAAGAAGAGCCTTTACCACTGCTGCAGCATCCGCTTTTCTGGCAGGGAAAGCCTCAATCCATCCTGTAAGCTGGTCCACCATAACAAGACAGTGTTTATATCCATGTGCTTTAGGTAAATCAACAAAGTTAATTTGCAATTTTTGAAATGGTAGATATGCCCATGGATGCCCTCCTTTTTGTTTGGACCAGATTGGCTGTTTGTTAAATGCTCGACAGGTAGGGCAGTTTTGTGCTACCCTAGCAGCTTCCATATGAATTCCCGGTGCAAACCAAGATGTAAGGACGTGCTGGGCTATTCCTCCCTTTCCTAGATGGCCATACCTGTGGGCATCAAGGGCAGGCGTCCGGAGCAGATAACGGGGAGCGATGGGGTGACCATCAGGAACTCGCCACACCCCCTGGTCAGAGGTTGCTTCCCATTTTGCCCGCCACAGATTGTATTCTGAGAGGGGAACAGCTTGATAGACTGAGGATAGCAGAGGTAGAACAACCTGGGTGGCTTGAATGGCTTCAGGAAAAGGTTGCAGCGTGGCTGACTTTGCAGCTGAGTCAGCAAGCTGGTTACCACGAGCAATTTCCAAATCTTCCTTGGAATGTCCAGGGCAGTGGATCACAGCAATGCAAGCTGGTAGGTGGATAGCCTGCAACAGTTCAGCTACCTCTTGGGTATTAGCAATTGGACCACCGGCTGAAGTTAAAAACCCCCGCTGCTTCCACAGCTGGCCTGTAGCATGACACACGCCAAAGGCACATTTAGAGTCAGTGTAAATGGTTACTGAAGCACCTGCTGCTAACTCACAGGCTCGCCTAAGGGCAATGAGTTCAGCCGCCTGAGCACTGGTACCGCTGGGCAGAGGCTGAGCCTCCCAAACCCATTGCAAGAGCACCACAGCATACCCGGCATATCGAACTCCATCCTGGACAAAGGCAGAGCCATCTGTGAACAGTATGTGATCTGGGTTCTGTAAGGGGATATCAGAAAGGTCCTGTTGAGGTTTTTCCTGAAACTCCACAAGTGCACAACAGTCATGGTGGGGCTCCTCCGCATCCGGGGGAGGTAAAAGGGTGGCTGGATTTAGGGTAGAACATCGCTGCAAAACAATATTATCTGCTGCCAGAAGCAATGCCTCATACCTGTTTAGCCGTTGGTTAGAGAAGTGCTGGGTGTTATGCTGGAGAAGGAGTGCCTCAACTGCATGCGGAACTTTAACGGTTAGAGGGTGACCGAGAACTAGCTCTTGTACCTTTTCCACAAGGAGAGCCACAGCAGCAACCGCCCGAAGGCATGGAACCGCAGACCTTGCAACCGGATCCAGCTGAACAGAGTAGTAAGCCACTGGTCTCTGCGAAGCACCCCAGGGTTGAACCAACACTCCTGAGGCAACACCCTTGTTTTCATGCACAAACAAAGTAAAAGGTTTAGCATAGTTCGGTAGACCCAGGGCTGGAGCTGTCATGAGGGCATGTTTAACTTGATGAAAAGCTGTTTCCAGGACAGGAGTCCAGACCAGTGTGTCAGGGGCGCTTTTGGTGGTGGCCTCTACCAAGGGTTTAACCATTTCGCCCAAAGCAGGAATCCAGGGACGACAGAAGCCAACCATCCCTAGGAGAGCTCAGACCCGTCTTTTAGTTTGAGATGAGGGAGATTTTGAATAGCCTGTATTCGCCCGGGAGACAGTTCGCGAGTTTGATGACTTATAAGGTGTCCCAAATATTCTACCTCAGGCTTGCAATATTGCAGCTTATTCGGAGACACCTTATGCCCTCTAGTGGCCAGTCCTTGTAATAACACCTTAGTGTCAGTTTTACACTGAGTTTCAGTAGGAGCTGCCAACAGAAGATCATTTATATATTGAATCAGGGCAGATCCTGCAGTTAGGATTATTGTTGACAAATCTTTATGCAAAATTTGAGAAAACAAACTGGGGGATTCCACGAACCCCACTGGAAGACGGGTAAAGCAATATTGATGATGCTTCCAGGTAAAAGCGAAGAGATATTGGGAATCAGGGTGAACAGGAATACTAAAAAATGCAGCACATAAGTCTATTACAGTGAAATATCATGCAGATGCAGGGATTAAGGTAATAATGGTAGCGGGATTTGGAACCACGGGGTGGTGTGGGATAACATAATTATTGATAGCCCGAAGGTCCTGCACAAATCGATACACCGGCTTACCATCTGGATCAGGCTTCGGTTTCTTTACCGGCAAAATAGGTGTATTACAAGGCGAAATACACTCACACAGGATGCCTTGTTTAAGGTAGCTATCAATAATAGGTTCCAAACCTACCTCCGCCTCCCTGGGCAAAGGGTATTGTGGTATAGAAGGTGGTGGTCCAGGCTTCACCTTAATTTGAACCGGATCAGCAGACTTAAGGAGACCGACTTCAGTTGAGGACCATTCCCATAAAGAGGGTGGTAAATCCTGCAAATCAGTAGGAAGGGTGCAAGTAGGAGAGGAGGGTGCGGTTAATACCATTTGGAGCGTTTCCAGCTGGGCAGTCGGGAGCAACAAGGTAATTCCTGTAGGGGAACACTCAATAGTAGCATGTAGTTTACACAGGAGATCGCGTCCCAGTAAATTAACAGGAGTGCCCTCTGCGAGGAGAAAAGAGTGCTCCGCTGTAAGGGGTCCTATCCTAACTTGGGCCGGGGAGCTGCAAGGGACCTGCATAGGTGTTCCCGTGACACCCACTATTCTCTCTGATCCCTGGACTGTTAACTCCGCACCTCCAGGAGAAACACCCAGTGAAGAAAGGTCTGCTCCAGTATCGATTAAGCACTGATATACTTTGCTTGCAACTTGGATAGGAATATAAGGAGTGGTAGAGGAACAATGAAAGGAAAAAACATTTGCCTCCCCAAGGTACATCATGTGGAAGAGCCCCCCGAGTCCCTATTGGAGTTCGTCGTGTGTATCCTCAGAGTCCTGTCCCACATATTGCTGAAGACTCTGGCCCCGCAATTCTGCATTTGGATTTAAGGCAGTCCCGAAGCGCCTTCCTCCGCGTCCTCGTGCGGGTGGGGGCCCCATGGGTCGACTTGGGCAATCACGCTTCCAGTGACCAGACTGCTTACAATAGTAGCAGATATTAGTGGGACGAGGGCTAGTCTCCGGTCTGCCTGAGGATGAAACAGTCATGGACCGAGGAGTCCCTTGTCCGCGGCCGCACGGCTGAAACCGAGAACTAAGGGCAGCTGCCAGAAACTTTGCCTCTTGCTGTTTTTGTTTTGACTTTTCTGTTTTTTGTGCCGCTGGGCGCCGATCAAAGACATGGATGGCCAAATCCAGGAGTGGCGGCATTGTTTTAGTGTTCCCGTCAGAGTTATACTTAGTAGTGAACTTTTTTATATCAGCTGCACAACCCCCAACAAAAGTGGATGTGAGGATTCCCTGATTCTGGGGCAATGAAATGTCAAATTCACCTCCATGTATTTCTATGGCTTTTAGTAAGCGACTGTAATAATCCTGAGGATCCTCATTCAACCCTTGGACAGTAGATGTCACCCTTGTCCAGTCCCTGGTTTTACGTCCTGCTTGCTTCATTCCTTCAAGGAGGGTTTTCCTAGCCTCCTGTAAAAGCTGCTGTTGGTTTTCAGCCCCATTCATCTCCTAGTGGGGGTCCTGGAGTGGCCAAGCCGTTCAATGGCTGGCATCCTCTAACTGCCACGCATTTCCCTGATTTATAATGTCCAATTTTTCAGCTGATGTTAGGAGAGTATCTAGTAGTTGATTCATGTCCACCCAGGTAGGATTATGGGTACAGACTATAGTTTGAATCTTTCGGCGAACAGCTTCAGGGTCATCTCTAAATTTAGGGGTCCCCTGCTGCCAGGCCTGGAGATCTTGTGGCGTAAAGGGGACATGAGTATAAGGGTACTCAATACCGGTCTCGGTAGGTACCAGATATTGTCGAAGTAGCATCTCCTTGACCAGACCCTGATTTTTAACGCCACACATTGTCATTGGGGAAACTGGCCCACTAGTTGATCCTGATGGTGGATAGATGGAGAGAGAGGGAGGAGAAAGGGATTTGAGCTGCAGCTCCTGAGACGAGGGAGCGCCTGGACAGCTGTAGCCCGAGATATCTGTTTTGGAAGATAATGGGGTCGAGGAAGTCCCTTCCAGACCAGAGGTGTGTGGTTTTTGGGAGTCTGGAGTAGAGGTAATCATGTTTGTGAATGACAGTGATGAGTGTTCTGCTCAAGCGGGTGAATGGTCCGGAGACTGAGGCATGTCGGTAGATCGCCATTCATCAAAGTCCGGAGCATTAGCCTGACAGTAGGGAGGGGGTGCAGAAATCTTGCACACTGGCATTGCCAATTTTGCCTGCCTGGTTTCCAAATCCTGCATGGCTGTCCACACATGCCAGTAGTCTAATTGTTTAGGGTGGAGAATTTCGAGAGTTTTTCTGAGGTACCTCAATTTGTCCAAATCAGAACTTCCCAGTTGGGGCCATTGCAGGTGTGGATTTTCACTGGTGTAACCTGGCCAGTTTTGATGACACAAATTGATCAATTTCTGTTTCTGTAAGACTCCAGTGCCCATGAGTCGATTCCAGTTTACCAGAACTTTTCCTAGGGGACTATTTTCCGGGATGGACAGACCCTGTCCCATTTTTTCCTCCGGGGTGGGCTGATCCTGTCCCAATTTCTCACCCTAGGCGGACGTCCCTTTCCGGATCTGTCCAACAGATCCAGTCCTTCCCCAGAGCCTGTCCTCTTGGCTCAGCCTAGCCTGCCCAACCTGGAAAGGGCAGGAACAATTCTCCAACCTGGAAAGGAGAATTCTAGGTTGCCTCAGACAGAATGAAGGACTCACCCCCTACCCAACCTGGAAAGGGCAGGAAGAATTCCCCAACCTGGAAAGGAGAATTCTGAGTTGCCTCAAACAGAATGGAAGACTTATCCAGAGTACAAAGGGATAGAAGTGGTTTCACCGTGCGGGAATGGAGACATAAATTCCGCTACACAGCTCTACCAACTGCTCGATTGTGAGCGCCCTGCAGTTGGAGGGACAGTTACACTAGAACTGCCTGTGTCACCCAAGGGTGGTGAAACCACAAGAAGGCTGGCCTATAACATAACAGACAGACACGCACAAACACAAGAACATACAAGACCTGAACCACACAAGAATAATCAAACATAGAAGTCACCTTATCGCTCCACAGGGGCTGCAGTCCCGCCCCAAGGTCCCATAGGTGAACTCACCCAGTCTGTCGGCTGGCCGGGGTTGGGGCTGGATGGCAGCACCTCCAGGATGAGCTGGGTAACTCCTGCCTGGCTCGCCACAATTGTTGGGGAACAAATGAATCAGGGCTCTCAATCTGGAAGAGAGACCCCTTATCCCCCTGATGATGAAGGCCCGTTCCCAGCTGAGACTCCAATAAGCAGAGAACGAGGTGTGGTTCAGGTTTTTTATTGGTCAGCTGAGCAACAAAGAAATACTGCATCAAAGAGTAAGACAGAGAGGTTAGCCCATCGAGCAGCAGGCCCCCTCACCCTAGAGGAGAGAGGGTGAGAGCGACCCCGATCAGCAGCACCACCACATTTTTATTCCCTACAGCATGATAATGCTATGATAATGCTTACATCATTGACAGCGTTTCCAGACCCTTACCATGGTTATATTAACATTATTAAATGCATATTAATGATTATAGGATGCATACAATTATTCCCGCCTCTGTTTACTGTTGTTATCATTTGCATGAACCTGGGCAGCCGCAGTACCTGAAAACTCATTAACTTTGGCCTAGAGACGCTGACCTTACAATTTAGAGAGGCCTTGAAGCCAGGGATAGTGAGCAAAAGATAGGAGGTGATACCCCCTTTTCATTCTCAGCATAGATGAGACCTTGTAGCCCACATTCCCTGCTTGGATGGCTGAGCACAAAGTGTGAGAGAGGGGAGATAACAAATTTTTAAGTGGCAACCTAGGCAGCTTGTTTTAGGTAATTAGATATATAGCCTTGCCCGAAAAATGACCCCACGACCATGGCTAACTACAGCCCCTATTAGGCCTATGCTATAGCATCTTTTCCTATTGTTCTATCACAGAGTTGGACCCCTAATATCTAATATTTTATAACAGAATCAAAAGACTGATACCTTGCTTTTAATCTGATGATTAATTTTCACAAGCTTTATGAGTTGTAATTGTGGTTGCATAGAATATTGTTTAAGATGAAACAATGCTTATTTTACATCAGTTTTCATTACCTTTGTACAAAATTTCATGGCACACTTGGACAGTTCTCATGGCATACCAGTTGAAAACTACTGGTTTAAAGATTTTAAAGTACAGATAATCCACCAGGAAGTAAGCCATGCCCCATGCTGCAGAGGAAGGCGCGTGCACAAAAAAAACCCCCAAAAACCACCACACCAAACAAGCACCAGGGCCCTTGCCAGTCTGTTCTGTGGAAAAATTCCTTCCCAACCCCAAATATCATGATCAGTTAAGCACTGAGCATGTGAGCAAGACTCCCTAACCAGACGCCCAAGAAGGAATTCTCTGTAATAACTCAGAACTACCTTATCAAACATCCCATTATAGGCCATTGACATATGTATCACCAGTAGTCAAAGATCATTCAGTTGACAGAGTAGGCTGTCCCATGTTACCATACCCTCCATAAATTTATCAAGCTCAGTTTTGAAGTCAGCTAGGTTTTTTTTACCTTATCTCAACTGTGTTCCACAGCTATTGATAAAAAAAGACTTATGTCTGGCACTAGCTAAATAAAAAATAGGTTTGTATAGAACTTTACATTTTTGCAAGAAAGCGTGAAGTTATTTTAACCATTTACCTCATTTAAGCCTGGTAAAAGCAACAGCTTGCTAAATTTCCTCTTTTGTTAAAATCATGTTCAGTATGTTGCAACAGGTACTCATTACTTGAAACATAAATCAGGTTTTGGGCCCATAAAAACACGCATTGTTAAATGATTAGTCATTCACATCAACTGTTCTTATGTCATGCTTCTGTGGCTTTGCTCTTTTCTTCACAGTGAAGTTTTGGCTAGTGCTTCACCACGCTTGACTAACAAGTTCACAAGGGTAAGGTGTGATCCTTTAATCAAACTTGTCTTTTAAATGATCCTAGAACAGTGATTCACCAGTTTTGGATTATCATTCCCTGTGACATATCTCAAAGTCTTTTTCCTAGTGACTCAACAGTGCTGAAATGCTAAGTCCCACTCCATCTCTTTTGTGCCATTCCGTGGGTACCAAGAGAATGGAATCTGGTTTTAACTCCCCTCATGGGGATACCAGTACTGCATCGTCCTCTCTCTAGTCCCTTGTGTTAGAGATTAGATTGCAGAAGGACAGTTGCCTTACAGAAGGCATTGCACATTGACTCTTCACAGCTCGCTGACAGTCCTCTGGACTAGCTGTTCAAAGGTAAAGTGCCAAAATGTGCAGCTAGATACCTAGTGAGGTCTTAGAAAGCATCTAAGAAGGTTAGGCATCTAGGGAAAGTTGAAATCACTAGGATTAGATACCTAACTTGATTGAGTGCTTTTGAAAAGCTGCTTGGGCACCAGTTCGTATCTTTGGGCACCAAAATGCATTCGAAAATCTGGCCTTAGAGACTGTTGCAGGGAGGTGCAAGTTGGAGAAGCTCCCAGTGGAAAATCTACTTAGCAGAAAATCTGGACTGGTATCTCTGACTTCATGGTCAGTGTGTTCTTAAATACAGAGAAATGGATTTTTAAAAACCAGTGTTTATTTCTGACCTTGACATATCTTAAGAAATCTTATGTTCTTTGCAACATTGTGTAGCTTAGCACTGCAGTTTGCCTGAAACTTCATCTGCTGTCTTTACAGTTTTTCTCATATTCCTAGCAGCATGTTTGTGAAGTACTTGAGAAACTTGAAATAAAAAAGTATGCATTTTTAATTTAATAAAGAAAATTAGTACTGAATATATTCTAAGTTGAATAAGCTATTATGGTCTAGTAAAGAAAAGCTTAAGGATCAAATTCACCTCTGTGCAGAAAGGCAGCTCAAGGTCCAATTAACCAGTGAACTGTCATATAAGCTATTTTGAAGGCTTATAGCTTGTAATGACCATGTGCATAAGAGGGTATTTCACGCCAGTATTTCACATTAGCCCTGCTGTATGCTAATACTTACGAAAAAAACATTTCTCTGCAGTTGTCATAAAATATGTAAGTTCAGTTTGGAGATCAAACACTCAGAAGTACAGTCAAGTAAGTAAATATTGTCTTCTTTAATTGCTTTATCAAGAAGAAAGATATCAAAGTTAATAGTTCCATGAAATCTCATTTGAATCATTCTTTGCTTTTCAAATAGCCTCACTGAAATCAGTGGGACTCTTTCAGAAGTAAGATTCTATCCTATGGTTCATAATCTATCTTCTGCCTTCATTTCAGGTGAGATGCTTTCTAATAGCTTCTTTAAGTGTTATGATTAAAAGCTAAAAGATATTTGAAAAATTTATTTTGTGAGTCCCCAATAGATGACACTCCAGAATACCAAAAATCTAATTGATAATCGGTTATGTAACTATAGTATGAAATGTAGAGGATTTAGCTATCTATCTAAACTATGTTTTTCATTTTTAGTAAGTGTACATGTGTGGACATTGTTAATTCTGAAGAAAAATGTGTTTGTTTTAAATGCTTCCCCCCCCGCCATTGTGGCTGTAACAGTTTGACTATAGCTATGTCTGTTTTGTAGGCCTTACAACAGCACAGCTGTACCATAGCAGCTGTGCCGTTGAAAGGTCACTGATATAATCACTCTTGCTGATAGAAGCAGAGTGCTCTCGGACCAGCGTAATTAAACCATCCCAACAAGTGGTGGTAGCTCTGTTGGTAGGAGACATTCTCCCACTGGGATAGTGCTGTCCACACGCTGACAGACAAAGGTTTGCCAAGAAAAGTGCCAGTGTAGACAAAGTGTAATTTTGGCCTACATCCATCAGTTATTTTCTGATATCAGGGATTGAGAGGGTTCTACTAATATGCAACTTCATAGCTAGCAAAGGAAGTATGCCATGTCATATACACTGGCTGTCTCCATCTCATGCCATAGTATTCTGGCATGCCACTGTACGTATATCATGCTCACCCTTCTTTTAACACATGCCATGAAGACAAGTCACTGCTTTTAGAGAATGTTCCTTGTGATACTATATCAGTTGTTGTTGTGACGCTCCATTGCTAACTCTGTATTATACTTTTAGGCAGACAGTATATGTAAATGCTCTGCAGCAGCTTGTGTGTTAATTAATAGAGGATACTTTTGACACTGCTTCTCAGTTTTCTGTTGTAATACTCAACTGTTCAGTAAAGTTCACAGTTATTCATGAAGTCTGATTGCCATCGTTAGGGAACTTCTAATGGAGTCTACTGTGTGTTCTTGGGTATTGGAGTAACTTAGTTATATTAATAATAATTATGAATAATAAAAATAAATATCAGTACAACTGAATGTTCATTATGCTTTTCAAAATGCAGACTATATCAGTTCCATCTCAGAGAATTTACAGTGTAAATCATATGGATTCTTTATTTGGAAGCATTATGATTTTGAATGAATTGTGACTGAATAATGGAATTTGTTTTCATAACTGCCCCAGTCAGAAAATCACCAGTACTAGGCTTCCTTTATTATGTTTAAATTTAGGTTAAGGTTTTAAAATAAAGTCTCCTCTACAACCTTCGTGCCCTGGAATGTTTTATGTGATTCCAGGTAGAATTAGGCAACAAAGAACGTACTTAAATTTCATAATAAATGCATCTTGATTCTCTGGTTTGTTACTGAATATGAGATTGAAATTGTGAGCCATCAAGTTCTGCTTTGATAACAGAGTTAAAACAGTGCTTGAAAGTAATGCTATTGTTTCTAGCAGGTACAGTATCTTTTTCTTAAAGAGGATTACAAACATGCGTAAACAGATTGTATGATAAAGCAAGCTTCTGAATAGAAAAATGTATATGTTCAATAACTACAGTTCTAAGGTTATATATAGCAGCTCTGAAAGAATATTCCTATTTTAAAAGCTTGTTTACTCCTTTTTTATTGGTAAAAACTTGCATGTGGGGTTTAGAATAGCAAATTAATTATATTTATTACTTGCTTATAAAAATACAGTTAAAAACCTACTGTATAATGAACTGAAAATTTAGCATGTACACTATAAACCTGCTTTTTTCAGGAATCTATGAATGGTATGAAAATAACTATATTTGAATTGTGAATACAATGAAAGTAATAAAAAGACCAATATAATTTGAAACAGAAAGTTTATTGCATTACCAACTTGACAGTTTGTTCTTTTTTTACTTTATACAAAAGAATCCTGGTAAAATTAAGAATGAAAGAAGGCAACATATACTCATCACTGGAGGCAAAAGAATAGAGGTCCAACATTTGGTCTCTATTGATGCTTGTCAAAGAAACAACCTGATGCTTGGATCCTGTACAGTGCCATGGTGTTGCTTATATCTTCTCTTCAACTTCCTTTACATGGGATGAGACAACTTTACCATCCACCACCTCCTCAACAATTGTTTTGATCTTTCTGGTTTTGGTTGGATCTAAACATTAGTGAAAAATAGTTAGTTTATGAAAGCATTAACATTATTAAAAAAAAACCCTCTGAATGCAGAATGAAATTTGGAATGCTGTTGCCTAAGAGATGACAGAGGTGTCAATATAAGCTCTAACATAAATATCTATTGTGCAGTTGTGCTTACAGAGCTTGTGTATGATTGAGAGACATGGACAGCATATTATAGCCACATTAGGAAACCTGATTGTTATGCATGCTCTTAGTTCTGTTTGTAGAATCACGTAGTGGGACAAGATTTCAAATATCAAGTCCTTAATTGTTGTTGTATGTCTGGCATTCAAAGCATGCTCAGTCTCATTTATATGACCATCTTGAAGAAAGCCAAGGACATATCTAATGGTCAGCTAAAGGAAGGCACCTGTTTCTGTTGGTGGCTGGTACAAACAATGTAAGTAGATATTGAAGCCAAATTTGAAAGTATGTCATGTTCATCCTAGCAACTGGAAAGCAACAGCCCATGACAGAGCAAGATGTAATTTTTCTTGTCTCTAGTCTCTGCTCTGAAGCAAGACACATTAACAACTTTTATGTTAAAATCCTGACAAGCACAAAGCAAGCATACAACAGCCTCCACTGATCTTCAAGAACAATCTTCTGTCTCACATCTAAGTATTTGCAGTTCTCATATTGTTTTGACCTCAAATATACATATTAACTTATAATGTTTGCTAACTCTTTTTATGTTGCCAATGATATAAGACTTGATCAATCACAAGTATAAAGCAGAGCTATATATACACAGATAACTGGTGATGTCCTTAATCTTTCTAAAACTAAAGATTAACATTTCTTGCCATGATGAATTTTTCTAATGGCATTTACTAATTCAATGGCAGCAGTGTTCATAAAATCATTTTAATTGGGTATTTCCTCCACTTTGCAAATATCAATGATAAATCTCCATCTACAGGTCTTCCCCCCCCCCCCAACTTCACTTGAAGTTCAATGCTCAGGGTCAGTATAGCACTTGTAAAAATAAATGTTATCCCAGGAGACTCTACCCACCAGTAGAAGAATCCACTGATTGTGTTTGCGATTTGGAAGCTGTCAGGGATGAACTTTCAAATGAGCCTCCTTGTCCTCCAGCAAATCCAGTTCTGCAAAGAAATCACAGTTGTACAAAGTCACACAATAAAGACCAGGATCAGGAGTATAGAGCGGAAGGTGTTTTTTGTTTTGAGGGCTCTTTTTATTCCTAGGTGGATCAGGAATAAGTTCTATCTGATTTCTTTTTTTTTTTTTTAAATACTGAAATCATAAACATCATAGGTGAAAACTTTAAGAAAAATCATTATATTAACCTGCTTCAACTAGTCAGTACAATTGCAACCCAGCCAGTCAGTTCTTATCAGGCTACTAAAAGCCTTAATTGAGAAGGACAATTTATTTAACATAAATAAGCATATACGACTATATCTGCTTAAAAACTTTGTCATTGGTTTGGTAATTTTCAGAAATTCCACAAAAAACAAAATTTCTGAGTCATGAAATGGCCCAAATCAAAATAACAATATTTTAAAATAATTTTAAATTTTTGATGCATCTGATGAAATGGGTTGGAGGGGCCTCACAAAAGCTTATGCCTGAAGAAATCTGGTAGTCTTTAGAGTGCCACAGGACTCTTGTTTTTGCAGTCATTTTTGATGAAATTTTGTGTAAGCAATTTCGTTACTTTTACACAAGTTTAATTCTGGCATATCTTAGAGCCCTGAAATTGCTTCCATCTCTAATTGAGGTCAGCACACTCTAACTCACAACTTGGACACAAAACATCACATTCATGGAGTAACTTTAAAGACAAGATAGAATTGGTGATTCTCCTTAAGTGGCTTCTGTATTTAGAAGGAGCTATCTGCTGTAAAATTAATCATGACAGGATCTTTCTCTACTAAAGAATGTAGTTTTGGAATCTGTGTGTGTCATAGGCCTTACTTTCTATTGGTTGATGGGCCACCTGTCTGCATCATTCCTACTTTCCTGGAATTTGTATTGAAAGATTGTGGAATTCTCATTGAATTCACCATGAGAATGAGTAAAAAGGCAGTTTTCAATTTCAGTTCTTTACTTACCCAAACTCTCCATCTAGCAATCGGCGATAGGTCTCAATCTCCATTTCCAGCCGGGTCTTGATGTCCAGGAGTTGCTGATACTCTGCATTCTGGCGCTCCATATCAGCCCTGACTTGGAAAAGCTGAGTCTCCAGATTCCCAATCTGGAGCTGTATTTGTGAGAGTTGAGCACAGTAACTTGCTTCTGTTTCTGCCAAAGTGTCTTCAAGGGATTTTTTCTGCATAAAAATATGTTGTTAATTAAATTTAATCTTTGACTGGAAAGAAGAAAACAAATTTAATAATTAGGAAGAAAAGTGAACTAAAACAATGAAGAGATACTCTTTCTTATTACAGGTAATGAAACATTTGAAAATTTTCTTCTTAGGATGAAATACTAATTTTTAAAATTCCTGCTTCTTAAATCTGTAATGATATTTTTTCTGTACTCAGTCTTAATAATATAATTGTTTTATAAGACATTATTTGCAATCCAGGTATTCTAGCTATAACTAGAGTTTATGGACTAAAAGAATACAGAGTTCCCTGGAATAATAAAATGCTTATCTTAAACAGTAGTATATCTGAAATTGGAAAACTTTTTCTGAGTAAGACCTATGAGCATACCATAGCAAGCTGAGACTGTAGTTCAATTTCCAGGCCCTGAAGAATGCGTCTTAGATCTGTGATTTCACTTTTTCCTGATTGAAGCTGTTCAGTATTGGTGGAAATTTCTCTTTTCAGTTCGGCACTCTGAAATGTCAGGGAAAAATAGAATATAATTCAGCTATTATAAATGTTTGTCTTATAATTAACTATCTTTGGTGGAATTTGTTGTCTTTAAGATGTTTACTTTTTCATTGAACCATGCTTCAGCCTCTTTACGGTTTTGTTCAGCAATAGCTTCATACTGTCCTCTCATTTCATTCAGAAGCTTGGTCAGATCAATTCCTGGAGGAGCATCCATTTCAACACTGATTTGGCCAGTGGCATTACTATGGAAACCTTGAAGCTCCTGGAAGGATAGAGAAGTAAAGTTGTTTCAATATAATAATAAACAAAATGATCGGCTCTAAATTATGTTTAAAGAAATTGGTATGATTCAAGATCTCTTTAATTCAATATGAAGACTTCCTAATTGAATTGAATTGAATCAACTACTACGTGTACTACTTACCCGGTTACATGTAAATTTATTTTCACTGTATCACGGCAACAGAGCAACCTCAGTAATTAATCTCAACAATCTTGCCATTTCAATTTTTATGCCTTTCTGGACATGTCTAACTTACAGAGAAATCCTCTCTTTCCCACCCTCTGCCCTAGGCTATTAGTTTAAAAAAAAATCACTACTGAGTACTAGAAATTCCTCCGGTTCATATCTATATTAGCTTTCAATTTGGGAAAAAATGTAATCTTGACAGAAAAAAATTGTTCATATATTTATTTATATTTGATTACATATTTGTCACGTCTGTTAAATATGCTCTATTGTATCAAAATAACATATCTGACTGATTTTCACTTTGAAGAAGAATGTGAAAAGATCTTGTAACCCATATTCATTTAATTCATCACTGAACCGACTGACAAAAAATATGTAGAGCTGTTTTGAAGAAGTGAGAGCAAGAATTAAAAATGTGTAGCATACTTGTGGAAGTAAATAAGCTTGTAGTTCAAAATCCTGTACATTTCCAGAATGAATCCAGAAATTCAAGACAAGCTGGAAAGAAAACATGTTGCTTCCTCGCCAAAGGCAAATAGCTGAACTTAAAAATTAAATAAAATTAAACTTATGGTGCATCTTCCCTAAAAGTTGTTTGCACATAATGTTTTTTGAAGCACATAAAAATAATCAAAAGGTGTTACCTGAAGCTTTTTACATACTTATGTGGCAAATCAAAGCCTATTTAATCCTTTGCAAAAAAACAGTCAGCTGTATCCTTACAGCAACATCTTGTTCTGTCTGTTGTACATATACATAGGGCCTTATACAAAGCATATATTTTTGGAAAAATTCCCTAATATGTTACTGAAGGTGAATCTGAGAAAACCAGTAATATCATTAAAACCCCACATTTTGTCTCTTTGCCTCTTTTTGTGTTTTTCTCTTCAAGTTTCTTGATTGAACTCCAAACAAACAAATAAAAAGAGCTCTTTTGGGGGATAAAAAATAAGTTGAGGCATTGCATATCTCATCTTTTTTCCAATATGTTTTGAGTTGTACTAGAAATCAATTTGCAAGAAATCTGCAACACTAAACAGAAGAAAAATTTGTCTACCTCCTCATGATTCTTCTTGAGGTAAGCCAGCTCCTCATTCAGGCTTTCTATTTGCATCTCTAGATCAGCTCTGGTCAAAGTCAGCTCATCCAGAACTCTACGGAGACCATTGATATCAGCCTCCACACTCTGGCGAAGGGCTGCTTCATTCTCATATCTTAAAAGAAATTATAAATCAGGTTTTTGTTCCAGAAATGGAATCAGAGTATTCCAGACAAATAAAAATAGTGTAACGGTTTCTTACTAAGTAGTTTCATCCTTTGTTGCCACTTGTTACTACAATATATTATGATTGTTATTAAATTGTACAATAATATTTCATTGAAATTTTTTTCTATGAGAAATATCTGAAAAAAGCCCCACATCTATTTGAAATGTCTAAATAAAACAAATAATGACTTTAATAGATTTCATGATAGTTCTCTCTACTTACTTCAGTCTGAAGTCATCAGCAGCCAATCTGGCATTATCAATCTGCAGAACGATCCTGGCATTATCAATAGTTGCACTGATTATCTGGAAAGACAAGCAGAATGCCCAGAGAGTGATTCTACAACATGATGGATTTACTGCTCAGTATATTTAATATTTTAATAATACAAGAGGCATTCATTAAACTCTTGTACAATATATAACTGAAATATTTGGGACTAGATTCTCAAATAATTTAAATAAGCAACACTAATTTATACCTGTGAATATCTGTCTCCTGGGCTCTGAATTAGCTTTCAGATAGTCTCTTTATTATAGAAATTTGGGATGAAAGGCATTTGAAGGATATTAACATGAAAATGTTTTTTTTAACTATCAAGAGGAAATGTAATAATCTTTGTAAATTTTATCTCTACTTTCTCTTTAATTCAAATGAGAGCAGGTCAGCTCACACCATTAAAAGGGACATAGACACGCAATTTAAATAAATTAGCCTTATCTGAATTACAAAAATGTTCTCAGTATCAGCATCGTGAGATAGATGATCATTACAAATAATAATATCATAGAGAAAATTTAAGCTTCTCAAAATAATTTTTGTAATTTTCACCTAGGACAATACTGGATGAATTTAGACTGTAAAAAGATGCAGCAGTTAAGCGATTTTTTTACCTTATTCCTAAGGTCTTCAATTATTGGGTAATATTTACTGTAATCATGGCCAGCTCCAGGGCCAGTAGCACCAGGGCCATTTTTCTCATACCACTCATGGATTTTACGTTCCAGCTCAGTATTGGCCTCTTCCAGAGAACGCACTTTGTTTAGGTAGGCAGCCAGACGGTCATTCAGGTTCTGCATAGTTTCCTTTTCCGTGCCAGAGAGAAGTCCCCCATCACCACCAAAGCCACCTCCAAAACCAATGCCTGAGCCATTACCAAAGCCACCACCTAAACCTCCAACAAAGGCACCTCCAAAGCCACCACTGGAAACTCCTCCCAAGCTACTACCAAAATTTCCACCAAATCCAGCATTAGAGCCAAGCAGAGAAGCGACACCAAAGCCTGCACCAGATCCAACACCATAGCCAAATCCACTTCCACCAAAGCTTCCTCCACCACTGGAAGTAGATATTCTTACAGATCCCCCACTAACAACACTCCGGGATGAAGGTTGCTGAGGCCCTGCCCCTGTGCGCACAGAAAGAGCCATGTTGTTAAAATTGCCCTGATCTAGTGTAGCAAATTGATGAAATGGAGCAAGGTAGCTCATAGAGCAGTTTTAGCCTTTATATACAGAAAGAAATGGGTGTTTCATTTGTACAGTCCACACCCCCTCAGTCAAAACACTTTAGTCTTTTTCTTTTTTTTTTCCCCAGTTTAACATCTCCTGACCAAACTAAGTGATATGTGCAAACCCATATTGTCCATTCATGTGCAAATACATCAGCCTCCAGATGTTTGTTCTACTAATACGGTGGATGGGTGGAGTAGAGCTAAACTTTCATTGTGATGTTTCATCATGTGCAAATGAGCATAGAAAAGTCTTCTTTCATTTTAATTGCTCATACATAATTTCTTCTCATTCTGATATTAATCTCCTTTATTATTTGTGGATCTTCTTGTAGGATATATCTGCAAGACTCAATAGAAAGATTCTTTTAATCTCATTGTATTTCTCTGTCAGTTATCATGAAAGAAAGGAAAGAACGAAACAAAAGGGGTAGCCTTGTCAGTCTAGTTCAGCAAAACAAACAAAGAGTTTTGTGGCACTTTTAAAGACTAACAAATTTATTTATCATATGAGCTTTCATGGGAGAGAATCCCACTTGGTGAGACACTTGAAGATGGAGAACTTAAAGAATGGGAGGAAAATAAATGCAGGGAAGTGTAAATCATAGAATCAGGTCAGACTGTTACAGCAAATCAAAGCAGTTGTTTAGATTCAAACAGTGGAGAACAGCATATCAGAGGGAAGTGAGGTAAAATAAGGTAAAATCACCTGTTGTAATAAGGAAAAAAAAAAAAACAACCAAAAAACCTAAATCCCTATTTACCTCTAAGGCAACAGTGTCAAATCTGCATATGAATTCCAATCAATGTTCCCTCTAAGTTGCACGGCTGCGCAGCCCCTGGCGCTGCCTGGCACAGGGAAGGCTGCTGTCTGCGCACGGCCGGCAGCTACAGTCCCTGCCAAGAGTGACTCTGAGCAGGCAGTTTTGAAAACTCCTGGTCAGAGTCAGCTCTTACTGAGCCTGCACAGACTCTCTGCGCAGGCTCGGTGAGAGCTGCTCCAGCCACTGCACTGCTCCTGGCCAGGTGAGGAGGCCCTGACCGCCCTCTTTCCAACTCCTGGGGGGAGCCATCAGGGCCAGAGGCTGCTCCGCCCACCTGGCCTCACTGCAGCGGAGTGGAGCAGCCAGCCCAACCTACCCCCAGCTGGCCACGCCCCTCCTGGGGACAAAGGGGGCTGGAGCTGAGCTCTGGCATGTGGGGTCAGGACCCTGGAGGGGCCTGCCCCGCTCACAAAGAGTTTGGTCTGCTTCGCCCCCAGCCATGGAGCAGGCCCGTTCAGGTGTGTGGGGGGGGGCGAAGCCGCCCAAACTCTTTCGGAGTGGGGCGGGCTGCTCCAGGGCCCCAACCCCGCACCCCAGAGCTCAGTGCTGGCAGCCTCTGCTGCCCCCGGGAGGCACAGCTGGCTGGGGTAGGCTGGGCTGACTGCTCTGCTCCTGCTGCTGGGAGGCTGGGCAGCCAGCAGAGCTTGGGGGAGCAGGATCGGGCCCACGCGGGGGGGGGGGGGCCTGCGCAGTGAGCAGTATATGTTGCTCAGTTGTATTGACCCCTTTGAGGGAACACTGATTCCAATTCTGCAGTTTCTCTTTAGAGCTTTGATGTTTAATCCATTTGCTGAGGTATGGCTCTTAACGTATCATCAACGGAGTGAGCAGGGAGGTAAAATTGTTCCTCTATTGGTTTTTTAATGTCTCTTCCTTTCATTGGACAAACAGGACAGTCTTTGCACAAAAGAATAAATTGACACAAATCTGAAATCAGAAATAACAACATTCAAAAACCAATAAGGGGACACTTCAGTCTCCCTGCTCGCTCCATTCACAATACGTTAATAGCTGTTCGCAGACAAATGGATTACAAATCAAAGCTCCTAAGAGAAACTGCAGAATTGGAATTCATAGGCAGATATGACACCATTGCCTTAGGGTTAAATAGGGATTCCCAGTTTCTTTCTTATTACAACAGGTGATTTTATTTCATTTCCCTTAAATGTGCTGTTCTCCACTGTTTGAATCTAAACAACTGCTTTGATTTGCTGTAACAGTCTGACTTGATCCTATGACGTACACTCTCCTGCATTTGTCCTCTCATTCTGTAAATTCTCCATCTTCAAGTATCTGATGAAGAGGGATTTTCTCCTACAAAAGCTCATGTGATAAACGAATTTGTTAGTCTTTAAACCTGCAACAAGACTGATTATGTTCTCTAGAAAATCACTAAAGATTGATCAGAAAGAAATACTAGCACATAGATACCAATAATAAACATTGTGGAGAGTTGAAGAGAAATAATAATAATAATAATAGCGGAGAGTTGAAGAGAAATTTCTGTGACATGTCATAACAGCCATTTTATGCTGAACTCTTTAAGGGTTAGTCTTTGCTTACCTCAGCTATTTGTAAATGATTCAAGTATGTATTGTGTTTATACTTTGTCCCAAGGAGAAGGGGATCTACAGAATACGTGTTTTCTTGGGTATCCAACAGGATTTGTATTTGCGTCTCTCTTGTACTACCATCTCAAAGTTATGTATTTATAAAAAAAGAAGGAAGTATTATATTAGGTTCAGGAGTCATTTTTCAGTAGCATTAATTTGTATTATTCACCTATATTAATGTTATCTTTCCTAGTGAACTCACAAATAGAGTACCAATAGACTGGTATATTCTTTTTGTTTTGTTTCTCTTTGAATTGGGTTTCCTTCATAGTTAGCAACTTATAGGCTATGTCTACACGGGGAGTGCTTGTTTCGAAACAACACGTTTCGAAACAACACGTTTCAAAATAATGTGTTATTTCGAAACAACTTATTTCGCTGGACAAAAACCATGTCTGCGAAATAAGGGAGTGAAATAGCAGGTCCACAGTGTGGACCTGCTATTTCGCCTGGGGAGGGGACTGCAGGCACCCAC
>ML681990.1:18542217-18569339 GCA_007922195.1 Podocnemis expansa
TGCGTCGTGTGGCCATGGCACTCCTTATTTCAAAACAACCTCTGTTGTTTCGAAATAAGGAGTGTGTGTGGACATACCCATATAGTAAAACTCTAGTGATGGGAAGGAGAAGGGAGAGAAAGTGGTTGAATTAGTATGTCTGAGCCTTTATTATATATCTGTAATTGGATATAGATACAGATATAGATATTTTATTGTATCAGTTTTAAGTAAAAAAAAAAACAAGCAAGTAGTCCTGTGGCACTTAAAGACTAACAAATTAATTGCATGAGATTTCTTAGGAGAAAATCCCACTTTGTCAGACGCTTTGAAGATGGGGGAACTTACAGAAGGGAACTTACTTCTTTAAGTTCCCCCATCAGGATTTTCTCCCACAAAAGCTTATGTGATATATAAATTTGTTAGCCTTTAAGTGCCACAGGACTCCTTGATTGTTTGGTTGAAATAACATAGCTACCCCTTTGGAATATGTTTTAGAAGGAATTTGGTTCTTACAAACTTCTGTCACGACCTAGTTTTTAAATTTGGGCTAAAAAATTGCAGCCTTCTCCAACCAGCATTTAAAATTAGGCAAAAAGGATATATTAAAAATCATACAGAAAGTTCAATAACTAGTAATACACATAACAGATACAAAGACTTTCTGCTGTCAGATTGAAATAATTGTTATGTTATATAATTTGATAACATCCCAGAGTAAGAACACTAATCTCTTGGTTGGCTGATAGTCCTCTTCCATTATGACTAGAAGTTGATGAAATTTTTAGACTGAAAGTTTTTGAAGAGAAATGCAGATTTCATGACACCAAAGCATTTTGTGAATTCATGTCAATTTTTTCAAACTAATTTTGTTAAAAAAAAATTTAAATCCCTGAAAATTTCAGCAGATTTACTTTTTGGTTTGACCTGGATGATGATAATAATAATAATAATGATGATGATGATGATGATCGCCATCATCATCATCATCATCATCATCAAAATCATAATAATTCAATTGCTAGTGAACCAAAATCCATTATTCTCCCAGCTCTGCTTATGACAGTGAACTCAAAAGGAAAGGGGAAAGTTAGGAACTGCTATTTGGGGTCATTGGGACCATCAAATGCTACGTTAATGCTTTATCAGCCCATTGGTCCTGGGAGCAGTTATTAAGTACCACTGTCTCTTTCACAGGCTCGCCTGTTTCATGTGAGATTGGTTGAGGAAATCACTAAATCTAATGAACTATCTGAGAAATACTTCTTTTCCTGCTACAAAACTCAAGGTTCACAGGGGAGTTCACTGGAGATTCTAAAGTAATATTGTATCATACTGTAAATGAACAAGTCATAGATTGCATATATATCTTTAATTTTGGCATTTTTGGTGTCTGGGTGTTTAAACATGCAGTCTTAACAAGCTTTTAACAATTTTTGTATGAAATACTAGTACTACAGCATTGTAGAAGATGATTTACAAGCTTCTAACACTATGTATTTGCTTCTTTTTCTGCCAGTTTCAAAAATGGAGTCACCTTCTGATATCAATTGTACCAATGTCCATGAAGCTTAGAAAATGCCAATTTCCATAATGGCACTTGTCACCAAGCTGCGTATTCCTTATTAAACTGTGGATGATGAAATGAGTACAGTTATAGGCTGTGCTAGTGACCTTGTTCCTTCCCTCCCCTCAATATATTTTACAGGTGGGACAGCAGGTATTCCAGCCTGGAAACATGCTACACCAGTGGTTTTCAAACTTAGCGTCAGGACTCAGTACTGGGTCTCAGATCCTCAGGCACTGGGTCGTGGCATCCCCTGCTGCCACTGCCAAAAGATTGGAATACATTGCTCAAGGACATAATTGTTGGATTGTGGGCATAAATTATTTTTTTCAAGTGGGTTCTGAGAAAAAAAGTTTGAAAACCACTGTGTCACACTGACAGCACTATGCTCTGCTAGCTAGCAAGATACTTTATATAAACCCTAATTTAAATCATTAGAGGTATAAACAGTATGGAACAAAGAAAACGATTGCATCTGTATGGTCTTCAAGGCAAACGGGAGAGGGGAGACAATGTTATATACTTATTGAAGCAGCAATTAAGTTAGAATCCTTACAAAAGTTTTGAGAATGTAAAAATCTCGTTGTCAGATGTAGATGCATGCACCTCTTCAACTGTAGTTACTGGGATTGAAAGCTGATACGTAGTACAAATACTCTTTTCTGAGATAGCTAAAATTCAAATATATGTTCTTGATACAGGTTTAAACATGGGAACATTTAAAGTCAGCACACTTTCCGTTTAAAGTTTTTCAGTAAACAGAAAACTTACTTTTCACTGAATTGATTTAATTATATTGTTATATATGTCATCTCAAGTTTATCACTTCTTAATTTATCCACATCCTGGAGCATGGGTATGATTTGACAGAAAATTGGTATGAACTGTATTTGTTCCAGAGAACAAGTGGAAAGACAGGTTCTATTAAAAATGTTTTTTGTTTAGAATAGAATCAGTCGGACAGTGTCTGATTCATCATTGTGATAGATAAGTATTTTCTTTGAAAGCTTTGTGTGTACAATCCATATAAGAATGAGCAGGTGAGTTTTCAAAAGGAAGTTTTTTGTGTTTGTTTTGTAAAGAGCACAAAATTTACTACTTTGGCTGTAGGCATTGGCATAGCATACTTACTAGACCAGTACTGTGTAGGAAAGACAGTATGCATGTATGGAAAAAGGTTTTAGGAAAAAAATTTCTTAATAAGTTTTAGCTCAGTGATTCAGTACTCACCTTGGTTGCTGGAGACCCCACAGTACAAGTCCTCTTTTGATGTGATGGGAGAAGGGGTTTGAACAATAATCTGCTGTCTCTTAGGTAAATGCTGTAATCATTGGTAAATGATAATTTAATATGGAAAATCCCTTAGTCTCTTCTGTGAAGTTGTTGCACTGTGGATAATATAAATAATGAAAAAGCCATTCAAGCAGGGGGATTGTCATGTGAGTCTGTCATGGTCTCACAGTACCTGTGCTTCCTTGGTTCTGTATGGACCTTGGGAGGGACCCCTTTCAGGCTGATGGCCAGCGCTCCCTCTAATGGGCCAACACAGCTGAGCAACATGTGTTACTCGCTGCACGGCCCTGATCCTGCCCCACCCCCGAGCTCCACTGCCCGCCTGGGCTCACTGCAGCAGAGTGGAGCAGAGCAGTCAGCTCAGCCTACCCCCAGACAGCCGTGTCTCCCCAGGGGGCGGAGGGGGCCAGCACTGAGCTCTGGTGTGCAGGGTTGGGGCGCTGGAGCAGCCTGCCCCACTCCCAAAGAGTTTCAGCTGCTTTGCCTCGGCCCCCCCCAAGGCCATGGAGCAGGCCCATTCAAGCCTGGGGGGGGGGCGGGGGCTAAGCAGCCAAAACTCTTTGGGAGCAGGTTGGGCAACTCTAGGGCCCTGACCCTGCACACCAGAGCTCAGCGCCTGCCCCCTCCATCCTCTGGGCAGGCGTGGCCAGCTGCAGGTAGGCTGGGCTGGCTGCTCCGCCCTGCTGCAGTGAAGCTGGGAGGGCAGGTGGGCGGAGCGGCCTCTGGCCCCGTTCCCTCCTCTCCCTGGGTGTTGGAGGGGGCAGTTAGGGCACCTTTTTCCTGGCCACCTGAGCAGCACATCCAGGCCCCCGGCCACTGCTTTGGCTGGGGGAGCTCTCACTGAGCCTGCGCAGAGAGTCTGCACAGGCTCAGTGAGAGCTGACTCTGAGTGGGAGTTTTAAAAACTCTCAGCTTAGAGTCTCTCTGCAGAGACTGCAACTGCCGGCCGTGCACAGCCAGCAGCCTTCCCTGTGCCAGGCAGCCCTGGGGTCTGCGCAGCCGTGAAGCTTAGAGGGAACATTGCTGATGATCCTTTTTGGTGACCAGCTCTCTCAGGGTTAAACCTTGGGCTCCTCCTCCTCCTGGAACCAAACCACCCTGAACCTTCAGCACACTTGTCTTTCTCTGTGGGCCCCCTCAGAGAATCCATTTGCTGTGAACTCTCAGGGCCTTCACACCCAGAGAAAACAATGCAATCCTGATTGCTAGACTGTAGCAACCCTCAGCCACTGTAAAACACAGGGGTTTATTGAATGTTTGAACACAGCACAGAAAGTTCTTAGGGCCTCCAAACCAAGAGTCTCAGTACAGTCCCAGTTCCAGGCCTATCCCAGCCCTGATGGACTCCATCTGCTCTTTCTCTCCAGTCCAGGACCACCTGTCTTCTAGCAAACCATTCTTTTATTACTCCCTCTCCCAAAGGCCCTCCTTTCTTCTTATTCTTTCCCAGGCAAGCAGAGCATCTAGGTCCCCTCTCCTCTGTCCTTTGTGCCCCCACTGGCCAGAACTAGTTGCAGTTGGCTTCCAGATCACCAACACTGTCTCTCCTCAGATTACTTGTCCTCCTCGGTTCAGAACTGGCTGGCTTCTAAGATGGGATGGCCTCTGGTTTACTGGTTGCTAAATTCCAAAGTCTCCAGGCTGTTATACAGGGTTCAGCCTGTGTGACAAGATCACACCTTGCCCTCTGCAACAACAAACATCCTCTCCTACCAACCTGTTAAACAAGCATCACACAGGGAAACCAAATCACACACCCTTTTCACGCAAACCATTAACAATGTAAGAAAATTCCCTCACTCTATTCTATAATCATCAGGCTATAGAGTCATTGTCATGTTTATTCTTTCTTATGGATATAGCTGGACCAGTGACCTAGCAAGCCCAAGGAGGAAAGAGGTGTATATTGGTAGTAGTGTATTTTGCCAATAGATATGCAGAGGTCCTAGCCTAGTCGAATATAGAGGATAAAACAGTCTAGGGCTCTGTTCACTGTATTCATCTGAGTAGGTTTTCCAGAGATCATCTTAGACCATGGATCACATTTCATGTCCCAGTGATGTGGTAAATTATAGCAGATGTGTAGGACTAAACATCTGCATCCTATCATCTAGAAACAAATTATTTAGTTGAAAGGGTCAATAGTACTCTGAATTCTGTCGGCCAAGAAGTCAAGTGGCAGGCATGTAATGCTATTTACTGACATGGAGGTACCCTTAGGTTCCACAGAATTCACCCCATGCAGTATCTTATATGGAAGGAAGGTCAGAGGTACATCAGGAGCTCCTGGAAGGATGGCACTGAGGCATTGGGGAAATCACTGCCTGAATATTTACAGAAGTTTAGGAAAGATTTAGAAACTGTGATGGAAATGGCAAAACCTCACTAAAAGCCATTATCTCTGAAAACTCATGGTGATAGGGGAAAGTCCTGGATGATTGGAAAAAGGCAAATAAGGTGTCCATCTTTGAAAAAGAAAAAAAAGGAGGGTCTGGGGAACTATAGACTGGTCAGCTTCACTTCAATCCCTAGAAACATCTTGAAGCAGGTCCTTAAGAAGTCTGTTTTGGGGCATTTGGAAGAGAGAAAGGCAGAGCTGGCTTAAGGGGCTCTGGCATCCTGAGTCAGGTAGTTCTTTTGCACCCCCCAGGGGCGGAACCCGGCCTTCACTCTGGGCCAGCTCTCCCTGCCCCTAGAGTGGGGAGCAACCAACCTGGGGATGGAGCAAGCTGGCCCATGGGGCATACCCCGCTCTATTGCCCTGCCTCTGGGCCAGCCCTTCCTGCCCCTACAATGAGGAACAGCTGACCCAGGGATGGAGCAGGCCAGCCCAGAGGCTGGTCTCTGCTCTCCTACTCCTCCCTCTGGGCTGGCTGTTCCACCATGGGGGCAGGGAGGGCTGGCCCAGAGGTGGGGTGAGGGAGCAGGTTTCACCCCATGGACCAGCCTGGCCCACCCCAGCGTGGCACTGCACCACCCCTGAGCTGGGCTGCCCTGAGCCATGGCCTTATTGGCTTATGGTTTGAGCCGGCCTTGGGGAACACTGATCAGGAACAGTAAGCATGAATTCACCAAGGGCAAGTCATGCTCGACCAATCTGATGGCCTTCTATGATTGGATGACTAGCTCTGTGGAAGTAGTGAAAGCAGTGAACCGTATATACCTTGACTTTAGCTTTTGACACAGTCTCTCAGAGTAGTCTTATCAGCAAGTTAAAGACGTATGAGTTGGATGAATGGACTATAAGATGGATAGAAAACTGCTAGATCATTGGGCTCAGTGGGTAGTTAACAACATGTGTATTTGTTAGCCAGTAATTAGTGGGGTGCCCCAGGAGTTGATGCTGTGGCTAGTTTTGTTCAACATCTTCATTAATTACCTGAGGATAAGGTGGATTACACTGTCAGCAGGTTTACAGATGACATTAAAATGGGAGGGGTGTGGTAGATACCCTGGAGAGGAGGGATAGGATATAGAGTGACCTAGACAAATTGGAGGATTGGACAAAGAAGATCTGATGAGGTTCAACAAGGAAAGTGCAGAGTACTGCCCTTAGGATGGAAGAATCCCATGCATTTCTACAGACTGGGGACAGAATGACTAGGCCAGTGGTTTTCAACAGTGTCCTGAGGTACACTGATGTGCTGTGAGAACTTTCCAAGTATGCCATGAAATGTTGTACAGAGATGATGATCATCAGTCTAAAACAAACATTGTTTCATCTTCAAAAATATTCTATCCAATCAAAATTACAGCTTGTAAAACTTGTGAAAATTAATCATCCGGTTAGAAGGAATTGATTCTAAAACCTGAACATTCTAAACTCAGGTTGCCAAAGAGCAAAACTGAGATGACATTTATTTTTTTCTGGTGGATCTGAAACATTAATTTTATCCTTTAGCTTGTTGCATGCACTGTGTTGCATACCACTCTAGTAAGACCATAACCATAGTAAATGTAAATAAATGTGATGTTTATGAGCTATCAATTCAGCTGAAAAAGTGGGTGTGTGTTGGAATTGTTTGTCTCAGTGATTTTTGTCTCATTGTTTCATGCTACTGTAAAGGTTGGGACTCACTGGAGTAGGCAACAGTTCTGCAGAACAGAACCTTGGGCTACAGTGGACAAGAAGCTGGAGAGGAGTAAAAAATGTACCCCTTTTGCTTAGAACAGTGGTTCTCAACCACTGTGTTGGGACACATGACTGTGTTTTCACATGTCAGTAAGTGTGTCGCAGAGAGCTGGGGAGATGAATGGATTTAGCCTGGAGGGAGTGGACTGGTGTGTCTTGTAAGGTCACACTATGCAACCAAGTGTGTCACAACCCACAAAAGGTTGAGAGCCACTGGCCAAGAAGGCTAATGGCATACTGAGCTGCATTAATAGGAACATTGCAAGCAGATCAAGGGAAATGTTTATTCCACTCTATTTGCACCAGTGAGGTTACAGTAGGAGTGTTGTGTACAGTTTGGCCCCCACCTTCCACTGCAGAAAGGATGTGGACTACCTGGAGAGACCAGTGGAGAGCAATGAAAATGATCAGGGAACTGGAGCACATAACATATGAAGAGAAGCTGAAGGAATTAAGCTTGTTTAGTCTGCAGAAAAGAAGAATGAGGGAGGATTTGCTAGCAGCCTTTAACTATATGAAAGGAGGTTTATGACGGGCTGCTCCATAGTTCTGGTCTGGTGTGCCGCTGTGACCTCCAAGATTTCCACTTGTGAACTCCAATTCACCTCACTTTGCCAGGTGACCACTCACTCCTGAGTCAGTCCACACCAGCCTCCTGCATGTAATTGGTCCCAGGCAGTGATTGTGTGCCCTCTGGCTACTTGAGGGATGATTCCCAAATGAGCACACCCCCTCAGTCCCAGATACCACAATGGGAACTTCTGCCTTACAAGGATTGGGACCTGCTCCCAGTCATCATATGCTCACATCTGTCCATTTAACCCTGAAAAGGATCATGCCAAGCCTCCCACACTCACACCTTCTGAAGTGTATACAGTTTTAGATAAAACAAATGCTAGTTTATTGATTTGAATATGAATTTTAAGTGAGAATATAGCAAATTAATGCACAATGATTTTAATAAAGTAGTCAGTGGTTGTCAAGAGAAATTAAAAGATAAAACACACCTGCTGCCCTACAGCACTATTAGAAATACGCTCATCTCGCCTCTCAAATCCAGCTGTGATGTTTTGCAGCTGTCTCAGCCTCTTCAAAGGCAAGCACAATTCTTCTTGTAGATGTTTCAAGGAGGAGTTTCCAGGTAAAAAGTGTGCAGCTTCTCCCTCACTCAAAGTGCATTTCTCTTCATCCTCCTCGGCCCCTTCCTCTCTTCCTGAGCCAAGGTGGTACAGGCATTCAGCCAGCCTCATTGTCTTTGTCATGTAATTCTCCCACTTCTGTGCTAGAGATACTCCTGAGGGTCTGTGCTATGTAACATGCTTCACATATGTGATGCTGCAGGAAACATGATACCATAATAATCATGTAGAATAGGTTATGAGCATTCATACAGGAAATGTGTATGGTATAATTGGCATCAAATCATACAATCACAGTGCAAAAGAGAACAGAAGAATCATAGATCATCGTCCATGCATGCATGGGTGTGCATCCCGTGGCAGGATTCCAGAGAGGAGCTAATCTGTACTCAGTGGTAGTAAACAGGGGGGGCAGGGGCATCATTTCCACTGGGTCCATGGGACTTCAGCCCCATCTGTCTCCGGTCCTGCCTCAGCAGTGGCCAGACTGGGCCCAGCTAGTAGGTGACAGAACTAGGAGCAATGTGTCAAGTTGCAAAGGGGGAGGTCTAGGTTGGATATAAGGAAAAACTTTCTTGCTTGGAGAAGATTTCCAGAGGGGTAGCCATGTTAGTCTGTATACAGCAAAAACAATGAGGGACCTGTGGCACCTTAAAGACTAACAGATTTCTTCGGGCATAAGCTTCCATCAGCTCCTACCCACTTCATCAAATGCATGAAGTGGAAACTACAGTTGAGAGAGCAAGTGTTAGCAAAGTCAATTCAATTAGGGCAGATGGGACCCAATCACACCAGTTGATTTGAAGGTCCTAGTGACTTGGAATGGTTAGCACATTACAGAATAATTGTCCCTGTTCACCCATTCTCATTCTAATCAACTGATGTGAATGGGCCCCACCTGCCCTAACTAAATTGATTTTGCTAACACTTGCCCTCTTTCATTCATTTTGGGATGTGTATATATACCTCTCAACTGTCGTTTCCACTTCATGCATCCAACGAATTGGGTTGAAGCCCACGAAGGCTTATGCCCAAAGAAATTTGTTAGTATTTAAGATGCCACAGGACTCCTGTTGTTGTCATTAGGAGAGTGGTGAAGCACTGGAATGCGTTACCTAGGGGCATGGTGAAATCTCCATCCTTAGAGGTTTTTAAGGTTTAACTTGACAAAGCCCAGGCTGGGATGATTTCGTTGGGGTTGGTCTTACTTAGAGCAGAGAGTTGGACTAGGTGACCTCCTGATGTCCTTTCAAACACTAATATTCTGTGATTGTATGGAAAAGCACAGAAAGCATGGTATGATGGCAATCCCTGTGAGCAATCATTTTTACTCCCTATAAAAAGACACAAAGTGCAGAATTCATGTGTTACTCCTTTGCCAGGTTAAGTTGGTAGCAGAAGGATCCTGGTTTAATGTTTTGGGGTTTCTCTTAATAGAAAACAGAGTGGGCCTGAGTTCCCACCAGCAGCCTGTGAAAATTAAACACTATCCCTGAGGGCCTCTGAGAGATGGTGCTTCTCCTTTCTCAAGCACTGAGTCTGTGCATAACAAAATAAAACCTTTATTAAAAGGAAAAAGGGGACCCAACATTAATTTTGGAAAACACTACAACCTTAATTCAAAAATGTGGCTACAGGCAAATACCCATGCCAGAGGGGTTGGGAAGTATCCTTTGCCTCAATTTCTGCCCGTGTGGCATGGAAGTCCAATGAACAAATTTTCTTTAACACACCACTTTCCTTTCCCTCCATGGTATCCCACTCACAGTTGGCAGTCCTTGGTCAGCAAAGACTCAGAGTTCAGATGTGTGTTCAGGGGGTGGGGAAGCAGGGCAGGAGAAGGCAGTGTTGGGCAATGCCCGTGCTGCTTTTGTACCTCTGCCATGAAGGGCTGCCATCCCATTGTCTTTTTGTACTGTGATATATTCTTGGGTTCCACCACTTAAATCCAGCTCTTAGTGATTTCAGTAGATAGTGGGGAATCTTACTGTCTGTGCAGTTTCTGGGTTGCCTTTCTCTGTCCCTACGCAAATTCCAAGGCTTAGCCCCTAGACCAGTGGTTCCCAACCAGTGTGCCGTGAGCATCCCTGAGAGCTGCAGTTAAAGTTCCCTCCCTGCTCAGCTCAGCCATGTGGGCTGTGCAGGGCTGGGAAAAGGCAGGTGTTAAAGTAAGAGGGAAGGCACCAGAACACAGTGCCGGGGCCCCCTATTTTTAGGCAGGCAGCCTTCCAGCCCCCTTAAAAATAGAGGGAGGCACAGGAACATGGAGTTCCAGGGGTCCCCCTAAAAATAGCAGGAGCAGCCGGAACACAGAGTTCCAGTGGCTCCAATTTAAACCCCGCTCCACCTTAAGCTGAGCCAGCAGAGAGCTGCGGGAGGCACAGTGTGTGAATCTCCCCCTGCAGAACGGAGCAGCTTGTGTCAAGCAGCCTGCAAACAGCCTAGGTAAGGGCTGCTGGGGATTGTGTGCGGCAAGTGTGTGTGTGTAGCAGAGTTGGGTGGGAGTGGATGTGTAGTAGAGGGTGTGTAGCTGGGGGTTGTGGGGTGGCTGTTTTGTTGGAGGGTGTGTGTACCTGGGGGGGTGGCTGTGTGTGTGGGTGTAGCTGGGGGCTGGAGGCCTAGTTCTGGCCCTGTGGTGATGGAAGGGTCCATCACAGGCAGCAGGGGCTGGGGTAGAGGAGGATGGGACCCGATGGAGTGGGAGGGAGCAGCAGGGGGGGTGAGGGTTTGCCCTTGGTGGCAGGGAGCCATTGTGGAGAAGGGGGAAGTGGGTGCTGCGCCATGCTCCCCTTCCCACTCCCCAAGTTCCTCTCTGCCCCCTCACAAAGCCACTCCTGTTCTCCTGTCCCATCTCCTCTCTTGACACCTTTGTGCTGTTCCCCACACGGCTGCTTTTGCCACCCCTGCCCTGCTGTGCTCCCCACACTCACGCCTGCCACTGCACACGACTCCTGACCTCTCCTGTTTTGCCACTCCTGCTCTGCTACCCCTACTACCTCACATAGCACCATTTCTGAAACACTGTGCCATGGTTCATGAATATTCATAAGTAATTTAAGTTAATTTGAATATTCATGAGTTTTTTAATAGTGGTGCACCTCAAAAAATTTTAAGATATCATGGTGTGCCTGGCAGAGAAAAGGTTGGGAACCACTGCCCTAGACTTGCTCAGCAGTGAGCAAAGCTCCAGGAATTACCAGCTGGAAACAAGGACATCTGATTGAGCCTAATAAGATCTGTCGTTAAATGCTGTGGAAGATCAAATTGTGTCTAGGACTCTCTAGACAGGAGCTATGCCACCAGTAGGAACACCTGTCCCTACCTACTGTCATCTTGACTGGGATTTGGCTTCCCTACCTCCTTTTTAGCAAGTGAGGTTCAATTCAGGCACATTAAGAATAGTTCTACTGTTCTTTACTTGTACAGTAAGGAAAACAATGTTCAAATGTTAGAGTGATTTGTAAACAACTTTCTGCTGTGATTCTAATGTCCTGTTAACCTGACCTTGCCCCTTTTCTTGACCCTGACACCTGATGTGCCCTGGGACCTATCTCATACTCTGGAAACCTGAGTCTGCCTGCTTCCTGAAACCTGGTTTGGTCTGCTCCCTGGCTTGTCTCGGACTCTGATCTCCTGTCAACTTGACTCTCTGTCTGTTCTCTGACCTGTCTCAGAGTCTGGTCCACTGGTCTCCAGATTTGGCCTGGCTTCTGACTCCCAACTCCTGCTCTGACCACTATGTCTGCCTAAATTCCTGTCAATGACACAAAGCACTCTAGAACTAACAGGCAGATATTGGTAAATCCCATTAGACAGCAAAGCACAGAGAAAGTCTGCCTTCATTTATGACTTCTTGAGTTCAAAGTGTTATCTGCTGGGTTAATTAATGCAGAAGCCAACTTCCAGATGCTTGATAATCTAATTGTTAAACAGGTGGCAAGACTTTTCACTGATTTATATGGATGACATTGCAATAGTTAGCATTTTTTTGTCAAATTATAAAAACTTCTTGAGATTTGTGCTAACAAAACTGAAAGATACAAGTTCCACTGTGAAAGTTCCCAAATGCAAAATAAGAGCAATCAAAGACCCTTATTTAGGACACTGGGAAGGGGGGGAGGGGGGTTGGCCAAACTTCCTGAGATCCTTTGAAAGAGGAATGCATTGTTAACTGGCTTATCCCCTGTGATAAAAAGCAAAGCCAATATTTTATAGCCTTGGCTACCTACTGCTGATTTGTAAAGGGTTTCAGTGACATTGTATCTGCTTGTATCAGAAAAATTTCAGTGAGGTAACGAAACTTCTGTTAGGAAATCTTGTCCTGTCCTGTCCATATTTTGACAACATGTTTAAATTGTCTATATTTTTGTTTACATGCATTTGAAAATTAAGTGTATCATAGTGCCATACATAAGTGCCATGTATTTAGCGCAGAACAGATTAATTATAGGTGAAAAGAGATGTTCTTTGAAACATGGCTTGATAGATTTTGACTACTTATGGTGATTTGCTGGAACAACAAAGACCACATTAATCTTCACATTCGGCCAAAACAGACTCCATTGTGCTAGATGTTATATCCCTAGAGGCACAGATACTGTATGTCACATAAAGTTTATTACCAGAAGTACAAAGGAAACCATTTTGATAGTTTAAGAAAGATTCAGTGATATTGAACTACAGGGCACATGCATGATCCCTGAAGATTTTTGTAGTTATATGATCACTACAGGTTTATGAAGCTTTTTCATAACTGTAAAGCTACACAGTAATTGCATGTTACTGAAAATTATTCATTAAGATCCATATAAATTGCATAATTGTATGTACCATAGTTAGGACAAACAGGTATAATCATGGATTTATAACAGGGTAGCATTCGCTGTGTCTATAGACAATAATTTCTCACTGAAGGCCCTCATTCTGTAATCAACCTGTCAGTCACGATTTAATTAAAGAATTCTTAAATTATATTTGCGCCTTCTAACTTAGTGATGCAAAACACTTTTTGATTAATGGACAAAAACCAAGAAAATAGCACATCTTCCCAGTAAATAATAATGGCAGTTTTTCCCAGCTTGATCCAATTATGTTTGAAGTCAATAGCCAGCCTCCTTCTGGACTTCACAAATTGCCCAATCCCAAATCCTGTTGAAGTTTAATCAAATAATTTTTGCTATCAACTCCAAGAAGCTCAGAGGCATCTCTCTGATGATGATGTTTATTTTATTTTCTCTTCAACCTCTTTGACCTCGGAGGAGACAACTTTGCCATCAACCACCTCCTCAACAACTGTCTTGATCTTCCTAATTTTATTTATTTCTGGAAATAAAGTTGCACAGTGTTAATAAAACATTTATATTAAAAGAGTAATATGTTTTTAACATTTACTTTGGTAGCTAGCTTCATTCTTTTAGTTTTCTAGCTTGTTAAATGAACATGTTTGGAAGGACTCTCCCTCATTCCAATATTGACATAATCAAGTAAAATGCCAGGAAGTTTGAAACACACATGAAAAATAAATGTTAAATTAGTGATCATGTCTAATTTTGCTCCTCAATTTAATAGTAGGTTTATGAATGAAAGAGCCATTTATTGTAAAATGCTGGATACTGAGCTTCTGCTTAAGTGTAAATGATATGCTAATTTTAGTCTGAAGTCAAAATTCTGGTGTCACATCAGTAGAGTGTCTGCTCATCATAGCTGGGGCAAATGGAAGTGTAAATCTCCAGCTGCTGGAAAAAATCCCTTGTTATGGAAAAGAATAAATAAAGTCATACTGCCCAATTCATGTGTGAGCTGAGGCGAGTTCTAGGGTAGGAGTAGGGAAATCTATATGTGAAAGGGAAGCATCAAGGACAATGTGTGTAATTTCTTGAAGAACATACAGTTTCACACCAGGAGGCACCAATCCCATAAGTGTGAATATGCAGAGTTGACAAGAGTAATGTGGTTTGAGTGAATTTTTATTCCTCTTGAACATTTGGTGTTTGAATCTTGTACAAATGATATAGTTCTAACTTGCTTGAAATAGAAACATTACATTGAGAAGTTCCAGAGAGGTAGCTGTGATAGTCTAGTACAGCAAAACAAACAATGAGTCTGGTGGCACTTTTAAAGACTAACAAATTTATTTGTCCCTTGAGCTTTCATGGGAGAGAATTCCACTTTGTCAGAAGCTGGATTCAAGCGTCTGATGAAGTGGGATTCTCTCCCACGAAAGCTCAAGCAACAAACAAATAAATTTGTTAGTCTTTAAAAGTGCCACCAGACTTGTATTACATTGTGAGATATATATTCAGACAACTGAATGGCGATTTTGCTAAAGAAGGTTTCATATTTGCATCTGAAAGACTTATAGCACCTCAGTTTGTTTGATATCAGTTTAATTCTAGTAGCATCCAAATATACAAACATGAAGACAAAAGTTTAAGTGACATACCTTTCTCAGACTCTTCTATGTTAGTTATCTCTGACTGGGAATGTCTGTTAAATATATGAAACATACTTTGTAAATAAATGGTGATCATTACATTTTAAAATGTAGAGATCATTGATCTTTTTTAACTTAAGCCCCAGTACAGCAAGGTAGTTAAGCATGTGCTAGACCTTGGGATTTTTGTTAAAGTTAAGTTCCTTGGGTTAATCTCGATCAGTTCTACAAAATTATCTCCAGGGGGAAATGGAGCAATACTTGAGGGCAGGGGCTTGGCTGCCCTGAAAAAAGGGTGAAAACTTGGCCTGGGCCCTGCCCCATGCTGCATGGCCCTGCCCTGGAGCCCAGTCTGGCTCTAGGGCCTGATCCAGGAGCTGGATTGGGGTCCTCCTGCTGGCAGCCCGGTCCAGATCCAGCACCTGCTGCTGCTTGCCAGTGGCAGGTGGCCTTGGCCCATATCTGGCCCCTGCTGCTGCCGAGGCAGGGCCAGAGACATGGGGGGAGGGGGGGTGGTCTGCAGCCCCTTGAGCCGTGTGGAGAAGTGGGAACCCTCTGCTAGATTAGTCAGGGAAGACACGGGTGTTGATCCTCTATCTTTGCTAGTTAGGTGATGGGACACAGGTGGGTGATATGAGGTAGAGCCACTAGGGGGCAGGGGGGTAGTGTTTAGGGAGCCTGTGTGATGAAGTAAGAAAACCTCTTGGGTTACTGTGGTTCTTCTTTTCTGTTCCTGTTCTTTGGTGATGGTATTCTGGTGATGGGACACAGGGGTGTGATAACTATAGGTACCACTAGGGGGGAAGAGGCTTTAGTGCGACCTTACCTGGACCCCCTGGGGGTGACAGGTTGTGGCTGGTTTAGACCAGGGGCAGGGCAGCTGGATAGAGAGGAGAACAAAGGGGAGAGAGGGGAAGAGGGAAAATGGGGGTCCAAGAGACAGGACCCTGCCCTGGGGTGTAGCCCTAATCCCCTGGGGGTTTCACTTCTGGTTGTTCTGAGGATGCTGATACCAACTGTTCTTGCTGCTGTATGAACTGGTTTGCTAATAAACCCTCTGATTGCCACACTGGCTGAGAGTCGCTGCTGATTGGGACGATTGGGACCCTCCTGGGGGGAGGAAATCCCCTCCAAGGGAGACCGGACAGAGCAAGGATCTGACCCTCTGAGCCTGGAGTTGGGGGCTGGCTGCACGGAGCGTGGAGACCCGAGGTGCTGGACGGGAGGAGACTCCACCGTGGCAGAGACCTGACTGGCTGTGGACAGAGGGGATCCAGGAGGCTTGTCTGGGGTCTCCATCACAAGCCCAGCAGCAGTAATGCCCCTGCCTAAGGATAAATTTGTATTGATGGCAGCAAAAGTGCCATTGTCAGCACGATCTTCTGGGTTTGATTGAGCAGTCTGCGTAGACATCTTCAGTCGATCCAGAAATTGCCATAGCAACTCCAGCCCTGGAACTGGACTTGCGGTAAGCTGACCAGAAGGCATTTGCAGTAGGCTTAGCAAAGTGTGTAAGGTGCTGCTAGTAAGTCATTAGGCAATATGAGTACCCTGCGTATCTCCTGTAGACTGCTGCCAAAAAGTGTGGCAATTATTGACTAGGGCTCAGTAAAAGAAATTAGTGTCAGGTAACCATGAGGAGGCTTGTTGGGTACTGAATCAATCAACTTCTTTAGCAGCCTCTTGAATCGACTGTTAAATACAAGCATAATTCAACATCTGTCCTCTTTTTACCCCTTTCATAGACAGCCTTTATAGAGTGTATTTTCAGTAGTTGCTGACCTGATATAAAGCTGAACTGAACAGACTTAACTGGTACTCAATTTCTTACCCACTATCTTCTCCCTCCAGTAGACGTCGGTATGTGGCAATCTCCATTTCCAACCGGGTCTTTATGTCCAGGAGAGTATTGTATTCATTACACTGGTTCCCCATGTCAGCTCGAAGCTGCATTAGCTGCATCTCTACATTGGCAATTGCGGCTTGTATTTGAGCAAGTTTTGAACCATAAAGTGCTTTAGTCTCAGCCAGGGTGTCTTCTAAAGCCTTTTTCTACAGAAGGTGAAATAATAGAGGACTTTAGGGATTTGTATGATGCAAGAGGACTTATTTGTGTTTTTAAATTATACTTACATTAAAAGACCCTTGTTGTTACTATATTTATCCACATAATTATCTATTAAAGATGTTCCTGGTGTTAAGTTTTACATATGCTTTACCATGCTAAGCTGGGACTGTAGTTCTATCTCCAGGCCTTGCACTGTGCGTCTCAGATCTGTAATCTCAGTTTTTTTAGTTTGCAGTTGTTCAATATTAAAAGCTACTTCCCGGTTCACGTCTTCTGTCTGAAATACAAAGGAAATGAAACAAAGATGTAAAGACAGTGAAGTTCAAGTTTATATCTTGACTGAACTCACGAAGTGCCTGCTGATATGTTTTCAGTGAGCCATTACCTGTTTATCAAAGTGCTCTTTTGCCTCTTGACGATTCTTTTCTACCATGCCATCATATTCCTGTCTCATGTTTTCCATAAGCTTGGCGAGATCAATGCTTGGAGCAGCATCCACCTCAACATTAACTGTGCCACCTAGCTGTTTATGCAGTTTGTCAACTTCCTAGAAACAATAATGATTATAGATCATTCTGTATTATGAACATCCATTAAACTTTAAATAGAAAGATAAATATGTAGTCACGAAAGATAGACAGAAACAAATTCAAAATGCACAGAAATAGGAGAGCTATTAAAATAATTCCTAGGTCTCAGTCAGCACCTTTCATCAGAGACTCTCAGTTATTTTTCAAATATCCCTCCAATGTACTGTTTTCCTGGTTTTATGGCAAGGAAACTTGAGATACACAGAGATGAAATTATTTCCTCAAGGTCATAGTGAGTCAGTGTCAGAACTGTGAATAGAGGCAACAGTCTTGGCTCCCAGTTAATCTGCTTTTGCATTTGGTGGTGGCCCATGGAATCAAAAGATGTTCTTTAAAGAAAGATTATCATCAATCCTTAATTTTCAGAGCCATTAAATTGTCATATATTTCTACGCAGTTAGAAAGAATTTGTGTATTAAACAGTTAATACTGTGACTTACGATTGTTAAAGGGAATCAATTTGTGTTATGGACTGTAACAAAGGAGGTCTAACCAATGTGATCTGGGCCGGATCAACACAGGGGATATAGAGGCTGCAGCCCTGGGCCCAGCCTAAAGGAGGGCCATGAACTGCAGACCCTAAGGCCCCTGCCTTGATCTAACCCTGCTGCTCCACTCAAGCTCACACAGTGGCGGTGAGGCCCAGTTATGCTGGGAGGTGTGGGAACCTAGGGCAAGAGGTCAAGCTCTGTGATGCTCTCTCCCCACTCCCAGGCTGGCTGGTCTGCCCTTGGATGCGGGGTGGACCAGCAAATGTTATTTGCATTCTGAAGGCTGGACCACTCTGTGCACCAGCTGCTCCTGCCCTCAGGGGCAAACCAGCTGGCCCAGGAGTGGGCCTACTCTGCGCACCTGTCAGCCCCACCTCCAAGGACACCAGCTGGCCTGGGCTGACTCAGGAGTACCACAGAGCACAGCCCCAGTCCCCACCCCCAGCATCAGCCTGCCCCCAGGCTGCTGTGGTGGGGGCTGAGGCCCCAGGTGAGGTGTGGGGAAGCCCATGGTGGTAGGCAGCCCGAGGGCCCTTAATCCATGCCTGAATGTGATATCATTTAGTAGTTTTGTTAGTGTAACCCCCCTGGGGTTTTAAGGAGCATGGTTCCTTTAAATCTTTGCCCTGTGGGAGAGGGTTTGTGGAGCTGAGGAGGGGGGCTGCAGCCGGAGGCTCTGGGAAGGAAGCCAGAGAAGACAGAGCGGCTGACCTGGGATGCCAGGCCAGCACCCACAGAAGGACACTGTGCTGGGGAGAGTTGCCCAAGGACAGAGCAGGATCCAGTGACTGGCCATCTGGAGCTGTGGGGCTGTGAGTGCAGCACCTGGAACTCAGGGGGGAGGTTGTAGTTAGTTAAGTGGGGAAGGGTGTCGCTCTGGGTTCGCAGAGAGCAGCAGAAGAGGCATCAGAGGGTTTTCTTTTGCTGGGAAAGTGCTGGTGCCAAAGACTAGGAGCTGCTGGACTGAACACTGGACTGGAACTGTGCTGGGACTCCTGAACTGATGGTGCAGATACAGGGCTCACGTCTGCCTCCAGCCTGCTGCATTGTTGGGCCTTACAGGGCCCTGTGTTAGCTGTTACTCTGTGTTACTGCTGCCCAGTCTTCCCTGTTGGTTTCCCCTTTGCACCTCTGTAAATAAACCTTCCCCATTCCCATAATCCCTGTGCTATCCCAGTGTGTGTGTGGTCACTCTGGGGGTTTGGAACAGGTGCCCCTGGGGCAAAGAGGCTCTCCTTGCTGTGTTCCCGCTCACACCCTTCCCTAGTCAAAGCCACCTGCAAGGCAGACTCTATCTGGCCAAGTGGGTGTTACACTTGGTGGCCCATACGGGGAACTCTTGCAGTACACAAACCTCTATGTCACACACCCTGGGTGCTCCTTCAGAGTGAAAAGAGACCACCTGCTGAAAAAAATAAAAAGGGGGGAATGAAGAGAGAATTACTAGAAGACCTTTGCCGAGGGGCACAGAGCTCAGTAGCCCAGGCTGTGTTGGTAGCAGGGTTCCCAGAAGAGGGAACCCAATGAAATCGAGGGGAGCCTAGATGCAGTGGGAATACTAGGGAGAGTGAAGGCCCATGCTTGTATTTACAGTCGTGAATTGAAGGGCATGATAGCACTATGTGCTCATTCCAAAGAAGCAGATCCTGATAAAGTACCCAAAGAAGTGCAAGTGGGAGGCACCCCCTGGACAATTCTGTGGCCAAGACAGTCCTCTACTAGCACACCTTTGTTACTGGAGGTGGACTCATTAGCTCAGAAGCTACAGAGTCTGATGGCAAATGAGAAGTGGACACGAGAGGAATTAATACTGGCATTAACAGGGACTCCAACACCCGCAGCACCCAAACCAATGGAGTGGGCAAAAGAGTTGGGGAATGCCCTCAGAGATGTGTTGAAGCCAGTACCTGAAAATACACCATACAAGTGGTTATCTTGTTTCTCTGGAGTCACACCTATACCCTCAGGGGAAGATGATTATGAGACCTGGAGTGAATGTTCAATGCCCCTTGTCCAAGAGTGGCAATGCTCCGATGCTGAAAAGCGGAAACGGGTGCTTGAGAGTCTGAGGGGACTTGCTATGCGGATTGTCTAAACCCTGAAAGACTCCCAACCAGCTGCCACAGTGCACAACTATTTAGCTGCTCTTGAGAGTGTCTACGGCACGATGGATAGTGGCGAAGACCTGTATAATCAGTTTCGTCACACCTATCAAGGGTCTTATGAGAGGTTGTCAGATTTCATCATGAGGCTGGAGGACTTACTGCAGCAGGTAGTGCAGAAGGGAGGAATTCCCACTAAGCGCATTGATTCTGCTAGGTTAGATCAGATCCTTTGGGGAACCCGACAAGATGGGTTGATGCTGTGGCGACTGCAGCTGAGGGAGCGGATCCAAAACCCACCTCCATTCCACAATCTCATTTGAGAGATACGTGAAGAAGAGGAGCGATTTATGCAGGCAGATACAGTGGTACCACCGAAGAAGGTAGGGAGTTACACCACCACAGTACGTGGAGTAACAGAGGATGCCCCATCAGTAGCAGCAGCCCTGAGAGATTTGACCTAAGAAGTGGCCATGCTGAAGGCTTATGCTGCGCCATCTGGAAAAAGGAAAAATAACCAGAGGGGTGATAGCCCAAAAAAGGGGTTCTGTTATAACTGTGGGAGAGATGGACACTATGCATTGGAGTGCCAGAACAAGACAGACCATGCAAGGGTATCTCAGAGACTGCAGGAAACCCATAGGGAGCTTCAGGGAAACGCCAACAGGGCTTGGAGAAGGAGCGATCCAAGATCCTGAAATTCCAAGGCTCCTCCAAAAAGAACACAGATCAGGGTTACACTGATGGGCTAATAGGGCCCCAAGCTGTCGTGCCCATCCATACAGAGGGACGTTTGTGTGAGGCATTGCTGGATAGTGGATCACAGGTCACCATACTTTATGAATCTTACTATCGAGAACACCTGCAGCATTTGCCCCTGCATTCCCTGTCCGGCTTAACAGTCTGGGGAATTGGTGGTGACTTATGCCCTTATCTGGGGTATATCCTGTTAAAGGTCCAATTTCCAAAGGATGTTGCTGGGACAACCCAGGAAATAGAAACATTGGCATTGATCTGCCCAGATCCGAAGGGAAGAGAATATGCCCCTTTAATCCTAGGGACAAATGCAAACCTGTTTCAAAGATTAGCACAGAAGTGTCGAGAGATGGCGGGGAATAACTATCTGCAGGAGCTACCAATTCATGCTTTATGTAAAGCTGCATACCAGCCAGTGGGATGCCCTACATCCCAAGAGGAGACCAAGGCTAAGCCTTTTGAGGATAGTTTCCAGTTTGGGGATTCCCCCAGTCTTGCCGAGTAGATGGACCAGCTGTGTGAGGAGTTAGTCAAGAGGAAGGCTGTTTTCTCTATGCATGAGTGGGATGTTGGGTGTGCGCAGGCTGTGGGACACCATATCCAAATGCAGGATGGTCAGCCTTTTAGAGAGAGATCAAGACGATTAGCCCCTGTGGATATTGAAGATGTGAAGCAGCACCTACAGGAACTCACCCAAGCAGGCATTACTGAGGAATCCAGGAGCCCTTACGCATCACCAATTGTTGCAGTATGAAAGAAAAGTGGCAAGGTGCGCATGTGTGTTGATTATCGCACTCTGAACAGGCAAACGATTCCTGACCAATACACAATGCCCCGTGTGGATGATGCTTTGGATAGGCTGAATGGCAGTCGCTGGTTCTCTGTACTTGATCTCCGCAGTGGATACTATCAAGTACCTGTGGCACCAGAGGACCAGGAGAAGACAGCGTTCATCTGCTCCTTGGGATTTTACCAGTTTAATCGTATGCCACAAGGAGTATCTGGGGCTCCAGCCACATTTCAGTGACTCATGGAACAGGTTGCAGGGGATATGCACCTGTTAGAGTGCCTAGTGTATCTGGATGACATTGTGGTCTTTGAGCGCACTTTAGAAGAACATGAAACTCAGCTGTGCAAGATCTGGATCGGTTGGAAGAGGCTAGTCTCAAGTTATCCTTAGACAAGTGCATCTTCTGCCAGACATCTGTGCGATATGTAGGACACATTGTATCTGCAGATGGTATAGCAACAGACCCAGAGAAGGTAAAAGCAGTTACCACCTGGCCAAGGCCTACAGCTCTCAAGGAATTACAATCATTTCTGGGATTCTGTGGCTATTATCGCAGGTTCATAAAAAATTATTCCCATATTGTGCATGCCCTCACAGAACTCACAAAGGGGAAACCAACAGGGGAGATGGGGCAGCAGTATCACAGAGTAACAGTTAACACAGAGCCCTGTAAGGCCCAACAATGCAGCAGGCTGGAGGCAGACGTGAGCCCTGTATCTGCACCATCAGTTCAGGAGTCCCAGCACAGTTCCAGTCCAGTGTTCAGTCCAGCAGCTCCTAGTTTTCAGCACCAGCATTTTCCCAGCAAAAGAAAACCCTCTGATGCCTCTTCTGCTGCTCTCTGCGAACCCAGAGCGACACCCTTCCCCGCTTAAGTAACTACAGCCTCCCCCCCCCTGAGTTCCAGGTGCTGTACTCACGGCCCCACAGCTCCAGATGGCCTGTCACTGGATCCTGCTCTGTCCTTGGGCGACTCTCCCTAGCACAGTGTCCTTCTGTGGGTGCTGGCCTGGCATCCCAGGTCAGCCGCTCTGTCTTCTCTGGATTCTGGCAGGGCCTCCCTCTCTGCTTCCTTCCCAGGGCCTCCAGCTGCAGCCCCCCTCCTCAGCTCCACAAACCCTCTCCCACAGGGCAAAGTTTTAAAGGAACCATGCTCCTTAAAACCCCAGGGGGGTTACATTAGCAACTAACAAAGTAGAAGATCAGTTCCATATTTCAGTTATGTGACACTACCCCTTGAAAAGAGTGGGAGAAACCAAGATTGTCTAACATTCTTAGTTTTACCTTTTGACTTCATTTCTGAAATTATAAATGCAGTAGTAAAGGGTTTACTTTTTCAGATTAACAATGCAATTTTCATTATTTTTAATAAGAGTTGGATGTGTGAAATATTTTCTGTGTATCAATCATTGATAAAAAATGTTAACTCTAAATGAGTTTCCCTGATGTTCTCACCTCTTTGTGGTTTTTCTTGAGGCAAGCCAGTTCTTCGTTTGCACGTTCAATCTGTAGCTCTGTGTCTGCTTTTGACAAAGTCAAGTCATCAATGACTCTGAGTAGTCCAGCAAGGTCATTCTCCACATTTTGTTTCATTGCTAACTCAGTCTCATACCTGGAAAAGAAATGTTAATTCCAGAATCATTAATCTATCATTACTGACCAACTGAGTATCACTATTACTGTCTCAGTCTGCAGATTGCCTTTTTAATGACACTTTACTGACAAAAATGTAATTCTTAACAGGAGCACCACTGGCCTGGGAAAAGACCCAGGCCTCGGGCACTGAGACTTGGGGCTTGCATGCTGCCGCTGCCCCAGCTGGCCTGGTGGCAGACTCGGGGCTCAAGCTCCAGCAACACCCCTGATTCTCAGTTTTAACCCCAGTAACTTTATTACCAAGATGACATAATTTGAGTGTACAGGTAAGGTTTCTTTATGGGAGTATGGCAGGTGGGCTAATGTGTTTATTTTGTATTAATGTTCAGTTTCAATAGTCTGAAGGGGTTCAAGTCTCTCCTTACAACTCACATTTGCCAGAAGACGTGGTTGGCTTTCAAAGAGATCACTTGACTGACAAGAGTAAGGAAGAGATCCCGTTAATTTATCATAGAACTTACTTCATTCTAAAGTCGTCAGAAGCCAGTTTGGCATTGTCAATCTGCAGGATGAGCTGGGCATTTACCAGATGTGCAGCACCAATCTGGAAAAGATGATAGTTTGCCAAGTGATCTGGACGTAGCAATCCAAACCAATATCTATTATTAGAATACCTTTGGATGGCATTTTAAGATATGGAATCTGTGCCAGCAAGCAGTTGTTCTGTGTTCTAAGAATCTTGATATATAGGTATGTTCCACTTTAACTTACAATGTTAATGAAAGCAAATCTGTGGTTACTTATACACTTAAGAGACTATTCTATGCTGTCTAAACCCAGAAGGCGTTTTTCTGGCAGTGCACAAACACTACCTCTCTGAATAATGTTAGCTAGGTTGATGGGAGCACTCTTCCATCAACAGCTGTGCCTATACTGGGGAAGAAGGGGTATGTCAGCATAACTACGTTCCTCAGTGGTAAAGTAAGTTTACCCTTGACCGATGTAGCTATACTGATAACTTTTCTGTGTAGATCAAACCTAAGGTAAAAGAAACTTCCAAGAGTAGTGAAAGGAGAAAGCAAGGACTCTCACATGCCTGTGGGTCTATATGAAGAGTCAAGGTTCATGAGAAACACAGAGTCTTAGAGCATTCACTTTGCATTGCATGCTCAAACACTGGTGGATTTTTGTGAGTATTTAGTACCAATAGAAGCAAGAAGCAGAATTGTCTTGTCTGAGGCTTCTTCTCCCTTTGGAGGGAGTAGATGGAGCCATTTTATTGAAGGTGAGTGAGGCCCTTTTCACAAAAGATGTGAGAAATAAAGGTGGAGCCTCATGTGTTGTCACTCTCTATGGCTATGTCTACACTGGCAAATTAGTCTGGATTAAGCAAGCTTAGTCCAGACTAATTTAGCCCTTGGCCACACGAGGCTTTGCCTAGTCCGAACTAAATTTCTTAGTCTGAACTTGGCGAAGCTTAGTCCAGACTAGTAAAACCAGGTGGTCTGGACTTACTCACTTAGTATGAACTTTAGTTTGATCTAAGCACATGCAATGCTCAAACTAATAGTTAGTTCAAACTTAAAATATCTGTACTAAGCCATTAGTTTGAACTAGCCACGTGTTCTATTTAAAACTAAAACTTTAGTTCAAACTGGAACACGTGGCTAGTTCGAACTAAAAAGCCACGGTTAGTTTGAACTAGCCTGAGGTTAGTTTGGAGTAACTGTGGGCTATTTTAGTTCGAACTAGCAAGTCCGAACTAAAATTGTGTATGTAGATGTAGCCTATGTGTGTACATTGCTATTCACTTCACTATGCTGCCATGAACCTGCTTCCATGGGAGCAGGAGGAAAGGTATTGGTTTCTCTGTTTTCCTTACTCATGGTTTTAAACTTGAAGGACTACAGACCATACGTAGGATGGTTCTCAAAGCTGATTAGAATGAGAGCAAGTCAGTAGCAGCAGTGCAAACGTGTTAATCTATGGCACAAACAAATGCCAGATAGAGTGAATGAGGCCAGGGCTGTCTCTAGGGGTGGGCGGGGCTCAGGGCCAATCAACTTGCGGGGACCCTGGCAGTGGGGGAGTTGGAGGGGGCAGCACAAGGCTGCCTTGGGTCAGAGGCTGGGCTCTGTGCTCTTGCCCTGCCCCTGGGCTGGCTGCAGGGCTGTAACTATGGTGGGGCCAATGGCAAAGCCCCAGGCTTACCAGAATGGTTTAATAGAGCTGCTTTATTAAAAGATGTGTTTCGCAGTGCCGGCCTCAAGCGCCACTGATTGCAAGGGGCACTGAAATAGCATGTTACGGCTCTGGCTGGCTGGTCTGTCCCTGGGGGCAAGGCTGGCTGGCCCAGAGGCCAGGCTCTGTACTCCCACCCCACTGCTTGGCTGGCATGTGGTCGCTCTGTTCCGGGGCCAGGGCCAGAAATGCCACCAAAGTGCACTGGCTCTTGCCTCCAAAATGCTGCAGGGGAGGCAATGTGGGGCCCACTGAACTGCAGGGCCCAGAGCAGTCACTCCACTAGCCCTCGGCCCAAAGACAGCCCAGAGTAAAACCCTGATTGTTTAAAACACCAATCAACAGTTGTGCAAGTCTGACCTGCATGCACACAATCTACAGTACACCTTTGCAAGCTAGATATCTCTGCACACCTGCAGTACCTGTGTGTGCATGCAAAGCAGGGTTTGTGTGTTCTTTGGAGTTTGTGTTCAGTCAAATCAAGAATGCATGTTCACATTTGTTCAAGTGCACTTTTGATAATATGACTTGATCTAATATAAATAAGCACTTTATTATATAGCTGTATGATCTTTGTGCCTACTTTGAAGCTGGAAATTCATGTGTGCCTTAACATTCATAAAGCAGGAGGAGTCCACTGACCACTGACAATGCTCTATTTCATCCAAAGCGGTCCATATATCTTCCATGAAGTATAGCATTCTTTTTTATTATTGACATTTTCATCAAGAAGACAAAGCAAATGAACATAAACCAAACATTCAAGCACAGATTAAGTTATAGAAAAAGAGATGTCCTAAACATTGAACTTCTAGGGGTTTTTTTGTGATTTGTGTTCTAATCTTAAAAATGGATTAATTTTATTATATACTAGAGCTGTAAAGAATGGTAAGTGATATGGTTATTATTTTGCCATTGTTTCAGTTTATCATTTCCAGAACTGGAAGAAGAAGAAAGGAAAGAAAACTACAGATTTTGAAAGACCAGGGAAGAGATAGAAGACATAAAATAGAATGAAAAATATGAATAATGATAAGGCATGTAGACATACATACATAATGTTCCAGTGTTTGTGTGTGTGCACGTGCACATATTCATTTCCCTGTCTGAGGGATTTCATTCCCGTTTCTAGATATTGCTAAACTGTTCCTGCTGTGGTTTCTTTTTCCTCTAGATCTTATCTATATCTGAAGAGAAATTATTATTATTATTATTATTTGCAGTACAGAACAGTTGTTTTTTGTAAAAATTCTTGAAGAAGAATATCCTTGGACTTTGTCACACAGAATTTAGGATAATTTATAAAATATATCTTGTAGACTGGCCAAAAGCATTTACTGCCTGAAGCTGTAAAAAAGAAGTCCATGGAAAAATTAAAATAAAGATGTTGAGGAGAGGCCTATCAAAATATCCAGGCTCATATTTGCATAAGAAAAAAATAATTAAATGGGCTGAAGAACCCATTTTTATTAAAATTCAGAAAGGTGTTTAACAGAGTAGGTCACTTCTTGAAAAACTTTTGAAAAATCTCCAGGAGCATTAAAAATCATGATATAAATGTTATGTTAACATTTATAAGGGATCATATATATGAATTGACTCTTTCCATAGTGTCATACATTCCTCCCGCATTATGTCATAATCTTAGAAGCCATGGATTTTATAGGTGGTAATATTTTGACAAGGAAGATTTTCTTGGGGGAAAATTAGGAAACTCATGAAGAATGCGTATGGATCAGATATTGGAGGGACAAGGTAGGTTAGGTAATATATTTTATTGGATCAACTTCTGTTAGGCTGTGTTCACACAGCCCTCTTATTTCGAAACAACAGGCGTTGTTTCGAAATAAGATTTAGGCTGTTCACACGACGCACGGTTGTTTCGAAACAAGTTAAACCTAGTCCGTGGTCGAAACAACGTTGTTTCGCCACGGTTGTTTCGAAA
>ML681990.1:18569739-18592973 GCA_007922195.1 Podocnemis expansa
CCCGCCTTTTTTCCTTATTTCGAATTAACATTTTGTTAATTCGAAATAAGTTGTTTCGATATAAGCGTTATTTCGATATACGGTTGTTGCGAAACAACCATATCGAAATAACTGGCTGTGTGAGAACACAGCCTTAGTGAGCAAGAAAAGATTTTGAGCTTATACATGCCAGGGAGTTCAGGTACTATGATACCTCACAGTCATACAGAGGACAAAGTCTAATGGTTGGTTTACTATAAATGAAGGCCACACCAAATTTGTTGCAGATAATAATCAGAAACTGATTTCCCTCAAGATCTATAAAGAAACTTCATTTTAAAATAAGAATTAAAATCTTTATCCACATTGCTGAACATCTGTCAAAGAGCATCTATTTGTAATGCAGTATTTGTGACCCTGGCAACAGGAGTGTTGATATGTGAAATTATGAGACATTTTCCTTTACTACTAGTTTAACAGTTGAAAAAAGATTCTTATTTGTACAAAAGCATTAACACTTAAGCAAAAGGTTTAAATGTAAAATGACAATTGAAATTACTTGGGGAAATCAGTGAATTATGAAACAGCAAAGAGAACTTGTTTTAAGATTTCCTCAGTTAACTCCCAGGTAGCAATTGTCTGTTTGTTTGCTGTTGTCCAGGTGCGAGACATTAGAGATTAGATTAAACACGTACACATGTAAAAAGTTAACAGAGTCTGAAAGTCTGATATGAAGCACACAAATACAAGGCAATTCATGGAGATAACAAAAATGCTATCTTTAATCCACCCAGTTGTCCCTAGATTGGGGATCAGCAATGCAGGCTCCCTAAGTGACCCTTTCTGGCTCCCTGGCAATCTCCTCCAGGGAACCAGGTGTGCTGTGGGGACTCCCAGCTGGCCCCAGCATCAGGGCCAAAGAAGAGGGCTCCTGGCTGGTACAGGCCCCCCACTTCCAGGGTACCAGGTTTGCCCCCACCCTCCCACACAACTGCGTAGCCGGAAGCAGCCCAGTGGCTGCACTGCAGCCCCTAGTGCTGGTGGGGGGTGTGCAGGCAGTGTGCGCTCCCTCTGTCCCTCCCTTCACTGGCAGGACGGATCAGCACTGCCCCACCTACGCCCAGCTGGCCATCCCTCCCAAGAGCAGAGAGCTGCAGCTTGTGGATGTGGGGACCTGAAATGGGCCCTCTGCGGAGTTCAGGCTGATTTGACCCGGCCACCCCAGGCCTGAACAGAGGCTGCCTCACCCCCAGGCCCCTGATCAGACCCAGTCATCTCTGGGGTAGTCGGGTTGAAGCAGCCTGAATTCTGCTGAGCAGGCCATTCCAGGGCCTTACCTCCACAAGCTGCAGCTCTCCGCTGGCCACTCTTGGGAGGGGCGGCCGGCTGGCAGTAGGTGGGGCAGCACTGCTCCCTCCTGCCAAGCAGAGACAGGGACGGAGGGAGTGCATGCCACGCGCACACCCCCCTGCCAGCACTTGGGGCTGACATGGCCACTGGGCCCGCTTGGGCAAAGGTGGTTGTGTGGGAGACTGGGGGGGTAGGGGGAATGGCTCTTCTCCCCTTTTGGCTTGTCGACCCCTGCCCTAGATAAATAAAACTCATGGATATTGGAAGACCTTTTCAATGGAAAATTTAAGATGAGCTAAGAAATTAATTTTAGCATATACTCTAAAATTTTCATGTGTTTTGTGGGCAAATCTAATCTTTAGTGTCACTTTATCTTGTTTTTTATTTTATTTTATTTTATTTTATGATTCAGTAACTTACTGAGTGTTTGCTGATCCATTGATATGTAGTTTATGACAGATTAACAGCACTTCAAGAACCTTTAAAATTTTCTCTAGAATTTTACTTAGATCTTCTGAAATAATTTATATTAAGATGAAAGTGTCTTTACCTAGAATGTCTGACCTGCAACAATACTGTAAAAAGAATTAAAAGTTTTATATTCTCACACTCCAGTCGTACATGTGGTTAATTGGATAGGACTCTATAATGAGAGGCAAGAGACATGAGTTCTATCCCAGCTTTTGACCTAGTGTTTGACCTTGGGCAAGTGACTTCATTTCCTTGTGCCTCAGGTCCTTAGATGTAAAATAGGGATAATTGTATCTTCTCTGGATAGTCCTACTTTGAAATCAACTGCTGAAAAACTATACAATTATAGAAGAATTAATTCTGTCTTTATGACAGATTTCAAACTGTTAGGTTATGCATATCCATAGACATGTTGGGTATGTCTACACTGGAGGCTTAAATTGACCTAACTTGGCTTAAATCAACTTAAGCAACTCGGGGGCTATATTTAGAATTATTAAGTCAAGCATTTGCTTAAGTTGACTTAATAACTCCTGCCAGGGAAGTCAACTTAAAGCTTTTAAGGCACTTGACAGGGCACGGAGGGTCAGGCCCCATCCCCTACCCTGCCCTGGGTCCTGACTGGGCTCCGGGGGCCTGATCCGGCCCCAGCCACCACTGGCAAGCATCTGGGAGCTCGATCTGGCTTCCAGACCTTTGCAACAGGCGGTGGGGGCTGGGAGCTGGCTCTGGCCACCAGCAGCAAGTGGCTTCAGGCCAGATCAGTCTCAGAGCCTCCTGCCATTGATGGCAAGGAGCTCAGGCCCAATCTGACTCTGAGCTCATTGCCACAAGGGGCAGGGAGCTTGGAGCTGGCTCCTGCTGCTGCTGGCAAACAGCAAGGGGCTGGGTGGCACTCCAGGGGCCAGCAAGGGGCAGGGCCCAGGCCCAGGGTATGTATACTAGTGTAGACACACCCTTAAATCAACTTCACAAGGTCAACTTTAAGTAGATGTAGCCATTTATAGAAATATAAAATGTGCAGAGTCAATCTGTCACATCACAATTTAACCTGGATCTTGTCAAAGTTAAAGGGTTAATGTATCTACTATGAGCAAACAGTTATTGAAAAACACATATTTTACAGTTAGCTGACTCTCTTCCTCCCCTAATAACTGGAGTACAGATGCATAAGTTGCAAAATAATGGACAATTTTATGATTTCTTACCTGTTTTTGGAGGTCTTCAATTGTTTTAAAATATGGACTGTGGTCATGCCGTGTTGCTGAGGAGTTATTTGCATACCACTCTCTGATTTGCTTTTCAAGCTGGAAGTTAGCATTTTCTAGAGAATGCACTTTCTCTAAATAGGCAGCCAAACGGTCATTCAGATTCTGCATGGTCAGTTTCTCATTTCCAGCAAGCAAGATGTCATTACCACTGGTTTTGAGTTGAAATCCACTGCCAAATCCACCACCAAAACCTCCTCTATAGTTAGTGCTGGTAGAAATGCGGGTGCCATAGCCACCAGCTCCTCCATAGACACTTGGTGCCTGATACTTTTGGATAGCTGTTTTCCTGTAAGTTGAACCATTTAAGCTGGGTGCACCAGGATAGAAACTCGAGGTTGTATTGGTAAGGTAGCCTTGGCTGGAGAGTGACATTGGTGGCTTTTGTTTTAATGAAATTGCTGAAGTGCCAGAAGATTCAGAGCAGCCAGAGTAGAGAACACTATATGCTTCTTGAACCTTTATACAATATCTCAAAAAGGAGGCCTGGCAACTGTAAAACTCCACCTCTGCTGACAAAGTTTAATTGGGGTCAACACCACAAACTCTTGGCAAGTTGCTCTATTATCTGAGTAATGTAACGTATCTGTAATCTGTCCGTGTGTGGTTTAGAAAAAGTCCTAGGTAATAGGGGACCTCTTTGTGATTATTTTAGAAAAAAAGATAAAACACAGTTGAAGCTACTGAAAGATTTATTGCATTGTTTCTCTTGCTACAGTCTCTACAGCAGTTTTGAAATTAAAAGGGGGGAGGAATACTTCCTATTAATAGATGATGACTTTTTAAACAAAGAAGCAAAGATGTATGTATGGCATTGGACATAAAACTTGATTAAAGTCAATAATATATTTCTACTGACAGGACAATGGTCATTACTCAAAAGACTGTTTCAAATAACAATGTTATGTTTGTGTAAAAAAATCTAATTAGGCATATGATTAGAAAGGTTAATTTTGTATTTACTATGTTCACTTTCTTGATAGTCAGTGCAAAAAAGCATTAACATGTAAAAAGACATTACATATTTATGACCTTAGCAAAGATGACGCATGCTGATTAAGAACATAATACTTGTTTTAAACAAGAAATCCTTACTATGATTTAAAAGGAATAGACTTTCAATACCCTGAAAATAAACAAGAAGAATGTAACTTTGTCATAAGAGATAAGTAAATGCAAATTAAATAACAGAGGCCCTCATTGTTCACTTCCATTTCCATAGCAGTAACTGAATCAATGGAGCTATACTAGGGATTAAGTTTAGCCAAGTTACTTGATTTGTAGTCATACTTACTTGCCCAATTTAGCTGATCTTCAATATCTTTGCAGTCTTGTGTGGCTGAAGTTAAGTAAAACAAATAACTTTTTATTAAATATTCTTTATATGTTTTATGTGATCAACAGATAAAAGTATTACCGGTAATTTGAATTGTGCTTTAGCAACTACAATAGGTTGTACTTTGTGTATTAATGATTAACTGATTATGTTGGCATGTTAGTAAAAACCATTCTGCTTTACCAGTACACTTGTTTCTTTTATTTAAAAACATTTTAAAGTGAATTGTTTGCTTAAAAATACAGACATTTCTTTCTCCCTTGCATCCATACATGCACATAAATGTATACTCTATGTTCACTTGGCTATTTTCTAAAGAAATTTGAAGATTTTAGTCTGGTTCTTTCATTTGAGAGATTAGTTTAGTTTGCCAAATGTTGATGATAATTCATCTCTCCTCTACACAGAATTATTATATTTCAGAGAAACCATTAACCATTAAAAAAATTCATGACTAATAAAAAGGTAGGTTAGTGCTTGCAAATAGTTTAGGTATTTGGCATCATATGCACACTTTCACTTTGTTATAGATATCTGATAACCACAAAAGGTTTGTGTGTCAGTAACAAATATTTTCTAATTTGAAAAAGGTATTTTTCCTTGCACAGTTCCATTTCTGTTTATGTGAACTAGAAGAATTGCTAACACTGTTGTTGCTGATAAAGGAAAATGGGTAAGGAAGAAGTGTGGCTTTGGGTCCATGAATATATGGATCTGTTGACTTAACTCAATTTAGGGAGAATATGGAGACAATAGTGATGCTGTAATAGAAGCTGTGTAGAAGCTGCTGCTATGGGCATGGCTTAGGAGGGAGAATTCTTTTGCCCCAGTTCTTATCAAGTTCCCTCGTGTAAGACCCCTTTCTCTGGAACTGTGCTAGAAATCAGGAGCAAAATTTTGGTCCATTGAAATTAATGGCAAACCTCTCATGGACTTCATTGAGGACAGAATTTCACCCCAGGATTTCTGCTTAAGTGTTCCACTTCACTCATACGGTGAGTGATTCCACAATGGGGTTATGAGGTCTGTTTTCAACTTCCATTGCAATGTGCATGCAGATTAACCAAGTACCAGGATCAGTGGGGCCTTGCTAAAAGCAATGGTGTTACTATGCAAACTATTCTGTAAGCTGGGCATTGTGTGCAGGTACTTAGATGCCAGATGCAGGGACATGAAGATAGGGAAGAAATAGGTTATTGAATGAATTTTGGTGTTTTCATAACATGCATGGCATGGAGTGCACAGAACCAACAGTAGCTGTAGAACCGTTGGGCACTGAAGTTACTTTACCTTATTATACTTGAATGCGTATCTAGTCAAGCATAACAGTCAGAAAAGCTTACAGGGGTTTCATATTTTAAAGCAGCTGTACCAGATGCTGGTGTTCAACGCTTGAGAAAGGGAAGTTGATGGAGTTTGTTACTCAAAAGGAGTCTTGGTTCCCTGGTATGGGGAAAAATGGAAAATGGGGCAGCATATTGGATTCTGAAAAAAGGGTTAAGAAATTGAGATAATCATGCAGTAAATCATGATGGAAAGGCTCCTTAGTTAAGGCTCCTTAATTTGAACTAATTTGCTAATGTGGACATAGCCTAAGGGAATTGTTATACCAACAAGTAACAATAGGTAAAAATCATCCAGTGACACATCAAGCCCCTGTTTGTGGCCTAGCTGAAATGGTTGAGAGTCAGGTCATATTTTCACAGAGAATTTCTAAACGTGTCTCCGCATTTTTAAAAGACATGTTATAAATTAGCCAGGTTAAATCCTGGCTACATTAGGGCTCATTCCTTTAGCACTTAGGCAGCCTTTGCTGCTGCCTATTTGAGGAATGTCTCTGTCTGTGAGATGGTAGGACATGTGAGCTTATTCCACACCATTACAAGACATTTCTGTTTTGCATACGTTTGCAGATCAGATGCCTGCTTTGGTAGAACTATCCTGCAATCATTAAGTTGGATTACTACAGTCTGCCTAACAGATAACTGGTTGTTAGTTACAAAGAAGAGAATCCTGTGGACAATCACTAGGGCTATGTCTACACATGCATTGTTATTTCGAAATAAGGATTTCGAAATGAGTTATTTCAAAATAAAATCCTTATTTCGAAATAAGTTAATTCGAATTAAGGGAAAGCCTGCAATCCAAATGGCTGTTATTTCGGAAGGGATATTTCGAAATAAAGCTGCTTGGACCTGTTCTTTCAAAACAGCTCTTTCGAAACAACAGGTCTACACAGTGTTGTTTCGAAAGAACAGCTTTATTTCGAAATATCCCTTCCAAAATAACAGCCATTTCGAGGGGGGGGGGGCAGGTTTTACTTTTTCGAAATGACGATTCTTATTTCGAAAGGACGAGGTCTGTCCTTTCGAAATAAGAAAACATCATGTAGACCTAATTTCTTTTATTTCGAAATAACGAGTCTTATTTCGAAATAAAAGTGCCGTGTAGACGTGCCCTACAAGAAGAAACAACAGTTATTTACCATACAGTAACTGTGTTTCTTTGAGAGGTGTTATCTACTTGGATTCCACTATCTGTCCTTCCCTGTTACTAGAGACCTACTCCTCTGAGATTCTGTATCAGTGAAGGACCTAAGGGATAGTTGCATCTGCTGTACTCTTTATGCCCCTGGCTGTGGTTTGATATGTGGCATGTGGACAGCTAGGGCCCAGGTATTAATAAATTAGTTTCGCAATAGAGGGCAGCTGTGAGGTGGTGAAGGAGGAGATGGAGGAGGTGTGGCTGGGTGCACTGTGCTTTAACTATATTTGGCTAGCAGGCTGTCCTGTATGGACTGTTGTGCTCTGGAGCAGTTCCTGGTTGTAATGTAACTCAGGGGCTGGGCAGAGAATCCAGAAGTACTAGTAGTAGCTTGCTGTCTGATGTCTTCCCTCTAGTCTGGTGTTCCCTAGTGTAGCCCTAGATTTAAACATTTTAAGTAAATTTTAAGAATTTGCAGTTCCCTCATACTTTTTTTATCATCATATAAAATACAGTTTTCAAAATATGGAAGTTTTCCAAACCAGTCTGAACAAACTTTAATATGTTATCTTATGTTAACTTTTTATATCACGATGCCCTGCCCTCATCTTTGTGAATTATCTTTGGACTTACATCCTCTGTGGGTGTGACTGATACGTGTAAATGACTGATGATTGTGAGAGTTAAAGTCAAGGTGCACTAATCAAACCTCTTATTCTATCTATAGAAACCTGTAATGGGACCTGTTTATTGAAAACATTTAGATTTGACAGGAGTGGAGGAACTACTATTAATAGAGTTCATCCTTATGAGACTTTGTCTTGAGTGCAGCATTTTAGTTATAATTACTTCACGGGCTAATTATACCACTGCCTCATTGTCTGGTAGTGGTCTGTAGTACCCAACTTAAAGGTATCTTTCTTACCATTTAATTTTTTTACTTCTGATTTTATCATTATTTTCCCCATTGACTTGATACTAATTTTTGTAATCACCCAGTTGGCAACCACTGCATTTTCCCTCTGTATTTCCCATTCAGCAAAGCCAGCATTTGGGTTAGTAACTTCTGCGTTCAACTAAAAACATCATTGATGATGGCAGCATATTTTTAAGATCAGCGTTCATGACCCAAAATCTCAGCATAGGGTTCCACAAACACCCTCATCCAGATCAATACACTGTATATTCCCTGTATGCAAAAAGCAAACACTGTGCATATAATACAAAAGTAGGTAGCAGTGCTGTGAATCTGCAAATTTATAGGACTATGAACCTGTACAGGGAAGCAAAAACAAGATATTAAAAACATTTTAAAAGTGAAGGCTGGTTTTTAGGTTTGCTTGATTAGAGAAACAGGAGTACATCACGTGTTCCTTCACATTTCTAGCAATAGCTAGCTTTGCAAGTTGTACATTCCCAAATCTACAAAGGGATATAGGCACCTAGAAGATCACTATGATGATACCATGATACATAAAGCCTGAGTTAAGAGGGTGAGATTCCTGTAGAGTGAATAGGAGAGAGAGGTAAACAAACAAGGAGCCTTTTGACACTTTTAAGGACTAACAAATTTGTTTATCACATGAGCTTTTATGGGAGAAAATCCCACTTAGTCAGACTCTCGAAGATGGAGAACTTATAGAATGGGAGGAAAATAAATGCAGGGAAGTGACCTGATCCTATGACTTATACTTCCCTGCGTTTATTTTCCTCCCATTCTGTAAGTTCTCCAATTTCAAGTGTCTGATGAAGTGGGGTTGTCTCCCATGGAAGCTCATGCGATCAATACATTAGTCTTTAAAAGTCCCACAAGATTCCTTGTTTGTTTTGCTGAACTAGTCTGACATGGCTGCCCCTTTGGAATTCATCTAAGACTGTAAACCTATAAAACCAGCATTCTAAGTAGGGGAATCACCAAAACTAGCCAGAAGGGGCTGCCAAGGGAAGAGATGTATATGAAGCATTTACCTGTGTTATAGGAGACCCAGGTTTAATGTCCCACACTCCCTGAAGGGAGAGCAGATTTGAAGAGGGGTCTCCCACACCTCTCAGGAGAGAGCCGTCATCACTGGGCTATGAGATATTCTGATGGGTCTTTCAGAGTCTCTTCTGATGTGTCTGTTCCACTAAGAGAATATAGCATCTGCCATCTGGAATGCAATGATTCACTGAAATGCTAAAGAACTGCTTTTTCCATGGATAACAGAGGTGTTGTGGTTATTACAGTCAATGTCTGATACTTTTTTTTAAAATAAATAATTAGGAAGAACACCAGCAAACTTGCCCCAATGAGAAATATTTCAGTCCTGAGCAGAACAAAATTTTCTATTTTGAAGTGCAATGCCTACCAAAGAGGAAATGAATATCAGGATTTACACAGAGGAAGTTGGATTAGCGGAGTAGCTTCTGCACCCGGAAGAATCCTTACTTATTGAAATTGTATTTGCTGGTTTAATGATTGACATCTTTGCATCTGGAAACAGTAGAAGACAAAAGTGTCCAGCCCCTCTGTGAGTTGAAACTTGGGGTGGGAGGTTATGAATGACCTTTGGCCAAGCTGAGCAAGTTCTTTAGTGTATGTCTTCCTATCTTTTCCATTTCTTTCCAGGAGAATGCAAAAAATGGGAAGAAGCCAGTGGTGGAGATACCTTTTGTGCTTTTCTGGCTGAAGAGACTATGGCTTTCAGGATTAATCTTGTGTGAAATCTTTGGGTGTCTTTAAAGCATCTGATGAAGTGGGATTTTCTCCCACGGAAGCTCATGCAATAAATTAATTTGTTCGTCTTTAAATGCCACAGGACTCCTTGTTTAATTTATTTCATAGAAGAAGTCTACTACTGCAAGATCAATCCTCCATCTCAGACCAGACAGGTTTAAAATGAATAGCTGGATGAAGTGATTATTGCTTTCATAGATACTTCCCCTTTTCTCCCTCATAAAATATAAATCAACAAATAGTGCTTCTTCTGATGGCTGGTGCAAAGTCCAGTGTTTATCTACCATATTAAAAAAGTAAAACATACATTTTGCATTCTCTCGAGAGGGTTTTGTTTGACCAAAAATGTTAAGCCTCTATAGTATAATGTTTTCAGCTTGTTCAAGGAAGATAATTTTTCCACAAATCCTGACATAAAATCTTTCTTAGAGCATCAACCCTTCCTTCAGTCCCAGAAGGTCAGAGAGCACAATGTGGGAACCTTATTTTGCTCCTTACAATACAGATTGAACTCCTGCAGGAGGTGTTATTTGCAAGAGTGTTGGAAGCAAGACTCTAGAAGCAATTTTTCCATTCTACTTTGTTATCAGAATAACTCTCATTGGATGATGGGTGATCCTGAGGGGATGGCGTAGTTTTATAGCAACTACTGAAAGATTACAACTAAACCTTTGGTGGGTTTTAGTTAATACCACACATCTTCTGTCTTTTTCCCTCCCACTTATTGGCTGTTACCTTGCTCCCCTTCCAGTAAGAGTCATTCCTAAATATCTGTAAAAACAAGCTACAGATTCATGTACAACAACTATTTTCAGGAGAAGGAACAGTGCAGCACAAGTGGTTCTTGTCTAGTGAAATAAGGTGTTCACAGAAACATTCGTAGATTATTTAAATTCCTGAACAAATTTTGCCTTTGTGACTGAAGTTAAATATATTTTAGAAAACAATGAGGATGACTCATGCAGGATCATGCTTACATGTGCGTGCCATTTAGTATTTCTCATCTATTTACTAACCAACCCAGTGAACTACAAGGGGACACGCCTCTCTTCAGTCTTGTATTCAAGCAAATCTTTATGTGAAAGGTGTGCATTTCCTTAACTGCAGTTAGATAAAGCAAAAACTGTCTGATCTGACTTCAGAAACTGATAATGAGGTATAGAACCTTTCACCTTCACTACTCATAGTTGTCTAGGTTGACTATACAAAAGTCAGGGCTGTCTGCTACTTGTTAGCAGCCATCATAAAAGGAGTTGCTGAACTCAGGTCACCTCTTAGGTGGGACTTCATTATCAGTGTGCTGAGGAACTCTTTTGATGCATTCTTGAATAGATTCCCAGTATAATGTGCATTTAGAGAAGAAGGGGTTCCTTGTTAAATATTATAATATATGTCTTGGCAATTTCTCTACTACCCTTCCGAATCTCCGTACAGGAGGAGCTTTCTCTCTCTCTCTAAATCTATGCTAGAGTGGTTGTTTCACAATGAGTCATATAGTGCAAGACAAAGCTTCAGGGGAAATAAAAGGCCATATACAGTGTAGTTAAGACCAACTCACAAATATGGATAGGGAGCCTTCAAGCAGAAACAGCAAACTTGGTGTTATTTGTTTCTCCTCTCTATTGGGAATCAAGCATCATGCGTTTTGTATTGATAGTATGTCACATACAGAGTGTAGCTGAAATGCAACAAGAAAAGGGCTATTTTATTATGTTACATTTTATCCTTTTTTATCCCCTCTTTGCCTTAACACTGCCTTTCCTGTGCTAGGGTTCCCAGACACATGTAACTATGTTAAAATCATTCTTACAATAGTGATACTTTATAAACTGATGTGGCATGGAATGGGGGACAGCTGAGATATGTAACAAGGGCAGCTCTGTAGTAATTGCCCATATATTTTATTGCAAGCTATCAAGCTCCCATGTAATACAAAGATAATGTTCCGTTTTAATCATGACCAAACTGTATTCTTTTAATCTAATTTAAATATTTGTATTATGAGGAGAGAAGAGAACTTTGGATACCCTGTAAGCAAATTATTTCCCACATCCTCTGTTAGACCAAATGCCACATCTTCAGAATGCCACCATCTCTAACGCTCAGTGTAGTGGTCACCCACCGGAAGACATTGTCATGCGAGAGCTTAGAGTGGCCAGAGGTATGACAGGCCCTGAAAGCCTGAGCCAAAGTATAGTCATGCTAAATTGTAACCTAAATTGTGAATTGCTAGCCTCCTCTGGTAAAAGGGGAAATTGTTAAACACCAAGCGGCAGCCTCTCGGTGGGGAAGTCGTATGTCTGGGTTAGGCTGCAGGCTTGTTCTGCTTTTGTCCTTTTGTTCTTAAGTAACCCTAGCTTGTCTGGGGTAGGGTATAAAAGGGAAGCCCCTTGTGGTGAGAGGCGAGAGTCTCTTGCAGGTCTAAAGATGCTGCGAGTTGGGGTTTTGGTCCATCAGGGGCTGCTCGCCCCGAGGTGGCATAGCCACTCACACCAGGACACGGCTCTCCCTTGGGTTACGTGATGGTGAGTGTTAGGGTTTATTTGGCTGTAATTCAATAAAGTTTGTAGTCTGCTTCATTCCTGACTCAGGTGTTGTCTTCATGCAGAATCCAGGAACCTGACTCGAGCCTGCTCGAGACACTCAGAATGATTATTTCTCATGCCAGGTGTGACCAAGACATTCAGGACTTCCAGTTTATTGAAGTAAATTAAGAAAAAAGCAAATCCTCTGCTCAGTGACAACAGCCATTAGCAACAGTCTCTGTAATTTGTAGAATCAGCTCTTTCTCTGCACATAGAGATGTACTAGGCAGAGTTCTGTGTTCTAAATTAGCCAGGATAGCAATAGTCCAACTCAGTTGTATAAAACTGTTTGTTTGTAAAAGTAAACAAGTTAGAAACCGATCTTACCATAAATTGAATGTTCAAGTTAAAAGAACTATGATACAGGGTCTTCAAAGCACCAGCTAAAGACATAGGATGGCATAACAATTGGCTGAAAGTTTCTAGAAATGAGAGGAAATGTTTATGGTTGAAATCACTATATCTAATGCTGTAAGTGAAAGTTTGCACCTCATTCAGAAGAAGCTGCCTTTTCTATTTTTGCTGTTCTCCTTGAGACAAGATCAGACGTCTATGACAACAGTAACATCTTAGGCCATCTTAATTAACCTTTCTTCTTTTTCTTTCAGAAAAGGACAGCAAATACCATTTTTAATACCATCTAAAAGACTACCAATGTTTTTATTCTCTAAAATAGTATGGAAAGAAAAAGGATCCTTGAGTTGAATCAGGGAATGAAGTAGGTTCAAAAAACATTTTAATTAGGTTTTTATTTTTGTTTTTAACATCTTTGGGTCTCCACGTGCCACATATTGAGGTATGGATATCAAAATCAAGTATTTTCCTTCTGGCAATTCTTGTCCGAATCATTCTAACCCATTTGTTATATATACATTCATCACTAGAGGCCGCCACGTGCCTTCTTAAATCAGCTACTTGTGGTGTAATTAGGACATTATTTCCTGTAAGAAATTCATGCTGGAACTCCAGCCTGGCTAGAAAAGCAGTTGCTACTGGTTGATCATATAAATGTACTTTGTTACAGGAGTCTTATATATACTGTTCATACTTCTTGCATCTTAAAGATCTGTTCACACTAGCCAATAGGCAAAAAGGACTGACGATGTATACAGTTAAATGTTTAAAGTGCTGTCATGATTACCTTCATAATCTCTACTATTAAATAAAAACTGTTGAGTTTAAACTACAAATATATTGCAATGATTTTGTAAGCAGCAGAAAAAGTTATCATGAGGTCTTAAATTGCTTACATATGACAGGGCACATTAGAAAGCTGTATTTTTGAGAAGGTGAATGTTTACCAGTAGATTTGATTCATTTCTTACTTTCTTTCATAAGTGCCATGGTAACCTTTACTTCCAGATAGCAAAACTTCCAGAGATCAACAGAAGAAACCTTTGTTAATACCTTATCTGTGGGCACTTCCAACATTTGTTAATACCTTATCTAAAGGCACTTCCAACAATTGCCTTGCCACAGCACTGTTCAGCCTGTGGGACTAAAGATCCTTCATCTTTGGAATTTTGATAGATCTCTGGTTACTCTGAAAAGGGGAAATAAGGTCTGGACACTGACTATAGTGACTCCCTCAAATAAAATGTTGCTGTGTTTTATAATTCCTCCTTAGCTTCCTCCAAAACCTTCATTTTAAAACCTGGAAATCTATGATGTCTATCTCTTATGCCATTCAGAATAGGTATAATCAACTTAAAATGGCTTCCAGAAACTGCTTACTCACTTCAGTAACATATTCAGAGACCAAATGAGAAATATTTGTAACCTCCCTGGGGTTTTAAGGAGCGTGGTCCCTTTACATTTTTGCCCCATGGGAGAGCTTGTGGAGCTGAGGAGGGGGCTGGGGAGAGGCTCTGTCTGAAGCCAGGGAAGACAGAGCACCTGAACTGGGAAGCCAGGCCAGCCCCCACAGAAGGACACTGTGCTGGGGAGAGTCGCCCAAGGACAGAGCAGCATCCAGTGACTGGCCATCTGGAGCTGTGGGGCCATGAGTACAGCACCTGGAACTCAGGGGGGAGGTTGTAGTTAGTTAAGTGGGGAGGGTGTCGCTCTGGGTTCTCAGAGAGGGGCAGAAGAGGCATCAGAGGGTTTTCTTGTGCTGGGAAAGTGCTGGCGCCGAAGACTAGGAGTTGCTGGACTGAACCCTGGACTGGAATTGTGCTGGGACTCCTGAACTCATGGTGCAGAAGCAGAGCTCACGTCTGCCTCCAGCCTGCTGCGTTGTTGGGCCTTGCAGGGCCCTGTGTTAGCTGTTTACTCTGTGTTACTGTGGGCCCATCTCCCCTGTTGGTATCCCCTTTTGCACCTCTGTAAATAAACCTTCCCCATTCCCATAATCCCTGTGCTATCCCAGTGTGTGTGTGGTCACTCTGGGGGTTTGGAACGGGTGCCCCTGGGGCAAAGGGGCTCTCCTTGCTGTGTTCCCCTGCACACGCTTTCTCTGGTCAGAGCTGCCTGCAAGGCAGACTCAAATCTGGTTACGTGGGTGTTACATATTTTGTTTTTAAATATTGGTCAGTTTATGGTCCAGATGCTCCACCAATCCCTAACGCCACTGCACCATATCCTTTGTGCTGCTCAAGCAGTGCAAAAGTGATTTCTCATAGATGTAAATTCATTATAGCTGACTTCTGCATCTCCTTCAGCTTGGGGACATGTGAAGGGCAAACGGGTATATCAACAGTGTAACCAGAGTGTGCTGTGCTCTGGCTATAATCAGCTGGTGACTGATCCTTTGAGTATGCCTTTCAAAATTCCATCAGGATTGGTGCAAATTTGGCCTGTGAGTCAGGAGGGCATGACTAGATTGCTGATGGCTTCTTTGCTACAAGCAGTGGGGATATCAAGATGAAACACAGTCAGAAGGGCTTTTATTCTGTTCCTCTCATCAAGCAGGAAAGATAGACTTGAAGTCCACTTTGGTACTTTGTTTTCATTAGTTTACAGTGTCTGTTTTGTCAAAAGCTTTAGCTTGCTTCCTAGTGTTTTCCCATCCAAATATAGAAAATTGTTATAGGAAAACTAGACAGTTTTGTAAACTGAGTTTTATTTATGTCTCTTGATCCCTAGTCATAGTTCAGAGCATTCCAGTCAAAGTCAGTGATCTCTTCTTATTCCTGTCTAATCTAGCCTGTCAGGTTTAATAGCAAGAGTATGGTGAAAGGCTGCATGAAAACATGAATATTTGCAAAATGCACTGATCATACAAGTTATTCATGAACATAAATGTATTCCATGTGATGTAGATTTTACTTATTACACTATATATTAAATAGAAAATGCAGATAAATTATCAGTGGAGTCCAGACACTTGTTCAAACTGCTTTGCCTTGTTTTTACTGTTAGTATGCTTTTGATCTTATGATGCACATTTAAAGCATTTTAAGAGACTTTCATCATTTATGTATAAAGAAAGAACATATACTTATCTTAGCATGACATACCTTATTACTTTGTCAACTACGCACTGATTTTCCATTAACAGGACTCTGAACCTCGGTTATAAATCCATTAAAATTGGCACCTAATGAGACATTTTACAAATGATTAGTTAAGATCAGGAGCCACAAGAGAGAAGTATAACTTGTAGATGAAGATCATGTCAATTTAGTGAGAAAATTGTAATTTTTATAGTGAGGAATGAAACATGAGGAAGCAGAGAAAGACAAGTCAGATCCTAAAAATCTTCAGAACCACATAGCCAAATTTACAGATTAAGTCAATAATTAAAATGGTACTGCCGTACTATTCAGAAATTATAGGTTCTTAACTATGTAGGGGTGTCGTGGCCTTCCCTTTTTGTTTCCTTGTTTTCCTGTTGGTAGATCCTTCCCTTTTCCATATGATTCATTCTCAGGAATGGGAATCTCCCAACAAATTTTCAGTGACTTGTGTGGATTGAGGGTGTGGGCATCACTGAGTTTCAGTGTTCCAATTCCATTATAATAATGGTTCCTACTTCCTAATATTATAAGGGTTTTGTGTCTTAGTGAACTGGATTTTTAGACTGTTCTGGGTGGGAGGAGATCTGAGCTAATTATGAAGAACTTTATTTACAGGAAGTTCTGGTCTATTTTGAATCTTCAGTTTCAAAGTCCTAGTGCTAATATGTTCCTGTATGGTTTTCTCTTCCTCTTCTCAAGTGACCCTTGAGGTACAGCATTATACAGTGCGTTGAAGTTCCTTGTGCATTCCAGTTCTTATCTTTGCCAGCTTGCCTTCTATATTAGAGAAGGACTTGATGGGATGATTTTCTGAAGCCTCTCAGGGATTTAAAAGACTTACGTTTGGCGGACATTAGCTTTTGAAAATCACCTATTTTGTTCTACAGGTGGTTGAAATTGTCATTCTCCATCTCAGATAGCCTGATTACATTGTCAAAATTAATTTCTAGAAAGAACATGAAAAACTCATCTAAAGATCAGACATGCTTTTCTTTACTCACTACCTTTGAAAATCAAGACTTTTTTACATCTTTTTTTCCCCCACTCCTTGTAATTTTACTCACAGAAGTAGTTCCACTTTCATATTTCCTGTACTTTCCATGAGAAAATTGACCATAAGTGAGCTCTGGTCTGTAATTCTCCTGGATGGTTCTTAATCCTTTAAAAAAAAATTGCAATATATTTACTCTCTTCCAGTCTCTAGAATCTCTCCCATTTTCCATGAGTTTTCCAAAATAGTTGCTGGTCATCACTCAGATGTTGCCTCAGTCTGCTCCGTGAGTATTCTAAGATGTATTTAATCAGACCCTGCTGACTTGAAAACAGCTAAATTGTCTAAGTAATCTATCTATCTATCTACCTATCTATATGCCTAACAGTTTCTGAGGGGGGCATCTAATTTGTATGGGTCCTGTATTAGCATGAACACAAAGAGCACAATTAGGTATTAGCATACTGGGTGCAGGGCATAGTGGATAATGGTATTTGGGGTTAATTTGATCACAAATCTGTTAATATCTGTAATGCTACTGAGGGGAAATATGAAATACTGTTTTTAGTGAATAGCTGCTCTCTGCTTGTTTCAAATTTGTCTGGGTTAGTTAAAGGGTAAAAACTACCCTTAGTTAAAAAGAGATTTGTAGGAAAGGCAACTGCATGTTTTAGCCTGATGGGGGGTTTGAGGCTATTTCTACTTCATTGCCTGTTGTCTTTCCTGTCTAATGATAGATGTGGCTAAGCTTTTTTTGAGATTTTTGTTATTTAAATAGAAGTAGCTGCATAAAGCTACTTGAAGTTAAAGGCTGGAATCACTAGAAAAAGAAGCAAATTCTCTGTTAGCTAAAATTACTAGAGAGAGAGAAAACTCTCTGTCAGCTGAAATCATTGAAGAGGGGACAGTGAGAGTAGGGGTGGCATGAGTGATTGGTGGGTGGAGCTGGTGGATAGTGCACTTAGCTAGTGGATGGTGAGAGTGGCCAGCAGTGAGCTGGGCAGTGTGAGTGGCTGGTGGACAGTGGACACAGCCAGTGGATGGTGAGAGAGGCCAGCGGTGAGCTGGGTGGTGTGAGTGACTGGTGGGTGGAGCTGGCAGACAGTGGGCGGAGCCAACAGATGGTGCTATTGGATGGAGTGAGTGGCCAGTAGATGCAGTTGGCGGACAGCTGGTGTGAAAGACACTCCTATGTACCCTAGGGTTGGTTGGGAGCCCAGTTAGCACTGATTCCCCAGATTAGTGCCGGTTTTGCCATTAAGTCCTGTATGTTCTGTTATGCGCTGTGGGTTGTTGGGAACCTTGCTCTGCACTGATTTGCTAGACCAGCACTGGTGTCTGTTATTTGGCCTTTTACACTCTGTTTTACTACTATTAAAAGTTCTGTTTACTACGCTCAAACTCGTGCTTATGAGTGGGGAAGCCTTACCCCTTTGGGGTGCCCAGGGAACAGTGCAGAATTTCCCAGGAATCTGGGTGGGGGTTCAAGCTGGTTGGTGGTGCTACATTATTGGGAAACCCGTAGGTATAGAACCCGGTATATATATATATATAAAATTGTTATTGGTCTTCCTCCCTTCACTGAGTAATAGGCCTGTCCTTGGTCTTCCTCCTGCTTCTAGTATATTTGTAAAATATTATTACACTTTATGTCTCTAGGTCAGGGGTGAGCAACCTGCAGCACACATTCCAAAGCTGGCACGTGTGACCAATTTGAGTGGTGTGCGGTACCCTGTCCAGAGCCATGCTGAGCTCAACTCCAAGCAGCACCATGACTTCCCTGCCCCCCTAGTCAATGTGTCCCTGCCCTCCCTCTCTCCAGTGTGGGCCTAGCCTGCAGGAAATGGGATCACAAACCTCACCACTGCACCGCTGCTGCTGGGACCTCTGCTGCTGTCATGGGCCCACCAAAACTGATGCTAGCAACAGGTCCTCAGACACCTCTCCCTCCCATGACCAACATTGCTATCAGGAACAGACCAACAGATGCTTCCCTCTTTCCTGCCACTCCAGTGCTGGGAGAGGGACGGAGGGGTGAAGGGCACAGGGAGATTTGGCATACACCTTCCTGAAGGTTGCTGACCCCTTCTATATCTAGCTAAATCTTGTTTTGTGCCTTAAACATTTTAATTTTGTCCCTAGATGCTTGTGGTGCTTATGTTCATCCTTTCAAATTTCATCTAGTTTCTGCTTTTTGTAGGACTTTTTTGAGTTTCAGATCAGCATTGCTTGCCGTATTTCCTGTCTTTTCTATGCAGTGGTATCATTTGGACTTGCGCCCTCAAATAAAGTGTCTTTGAAAAACTGTCAGTTTTCTTGAACTGTTTCCCCCCTGAGACTTGCTTTTCATGGGATTTTACCTAACAACTCCATGAGTTTGCTAGCCTGCCTCTTGAAATCCATTATCTTAATTGAACTGTTTTCCCTCCAGCTATTCCTTTGAATCATGAACACTGTCATTTCACAGTTAAAAGAAAACAGAAACATAACCCACATAGCTTTATATAGTATGTGAACATATCATTAATTATATTCCAGTTAACATAGTACATGTATTTCAGTTTGACTTTAATAATCCCCTTTCAGATCAAACAATTTTGTCAGTGAAATACATCCTGTGAAATATGATACACAATTATCCATAACAGAAACTGTAAATATTGTAAAACAAACAAGGCGTCCTTACCGAATGGAAGGCTGTGCTCAGGCAAATGAATAACAGGTCAAAGCTTCAAAGAGAAGCTGCAGAGCTCAAATTTATTTGCAGATTTGACTGTGATGCTTTGGGGCTAAAGAGGGACTTTGGATTTTTTTCTCATTACAACAGGTGATTTGAACTCCTCTTCCTCTATATGTTGTTCTTCAGTGTTTGAATCTTAACAACTGCCTTGATTTGCTGTTGCAGTGTGACCTGATCCCACCTGTTTCGTCAGTTCCCTCATCTTCAAAGCCTCTGACAAAGGGGGATTTTCTCCCATGAAAGCTCATACAATAAATAAATTTGTTGGTCTTTAAGTGCCACACAGGACTCCATGTTTGTTTTGCTGAACTAGACTAACATTGCTGCCCCTTTAGAATTTATAAATGTTGCAAGTAATCATTTTCATGTTAGTTTTACTCCAAAATCATGTAGTGGTGAATATTAAGTATTGATAAGAAATACTAGAAGTTTTAGAAGTGTAAACATACATCCACAGAAAATTATTCTAATCTTAGATAAAAAAAATTCATTGGGGTTTTAGTGATTTCAACTCTATTCTTGTGCTTTTTGATGCCACCAGTTTTAGATAATAGAACTGTAGTTTTGTATTAAGCGGTTGCACTCTTGTTCTGTTTGTCATGTAGTTAGAAATAATACATAGTCAATAATAACATATCTGTGAGACATAATTATCCTTTTCTGTGAGCAACAATGTGGGCCATTGCTGTAGGCTCCTTATGTAGGAATAAGAGATCTGAATTCCATTCCTAGTTCTGCCTCTGGCTGCTCTATGGCCCAGGATAAGTCATTTCACATTTCTGTGCCTCACTTTGCCAATCTGTAAAATGAAGATAATATTTTATAGTTCCTCCATTTGTCTCACCTTGAGATATATAGATGAAAATCTCTATATAGAAAGTAGATTTGGTTATTTTCTTGAAAAAGTCTACAGTTTTATAGTCCACAGCTTGTGATTCTTTGTTTCGTATTGGAGATTACAGTATTGCAAGGAGTTCGTAAACCCACCTCAGGCAGGCATCTAAGGACAGCAGGTTATTTGATCTAATCTTCCTCTGTATGCTGTTCCCCAGTGATTGAATCTTAACAACTGCTTTGATTTGCTCTTATGGTATGAGCCCATCCCATGACTTACACTTTGTGGCATTTATTTGCTCCCATTCTGTTAGGTCCCCCATCTTCAAAGCATCTGACAAAGTGGGATTCTCTCCCACAAAAGCTCATGCAGTAAATAATTTTGTTAGTCTTTAAGTGACACAGGACTCCTTGTTTGTTTTATTGAACTAACTAAACTAACATGGCTACCCCATTGGAACTTCCCAGAACAAGGGAATCTTTGGATGGCCCAGAACTTACATAGCCACCCACTCCCTAAAGGTTGGGGAGGATACCTATGAGATTAATGCAGCCAGAATAATTCAGAGCAGACCATAAGGTTGGGAGACTGGAAAGATAGTTTAAGAGAATCCAAAATTTTTGCTTAGAATTAGACAGGTTCTTTCCAGCCACTGTGCTTTAAGAGACTTGTCTGTCTGGTTGGAGCTGCTGAGCACTAAAGAAGGACAACTTAAATTAGCCAAAAGTAACCAGTCCAGAATTACCAGTTTTACTCAATTTAGACAAACCATTAAGGAATGAATCTTCTTTCTGCTACCCAGATGGGGGTGATCATCAACTGGTTCAAACATGCCAGTAAGAAAGGGTTGGGTCATGGGGGTTTGGCAGGGGTGTCGCTATACTTAAATATTAGGAGGGGCCACAGCCCCCACTGGCTGCTGGGGCCCTGATCCATTCTCTTCATCCCCCCACTGGTTCCCCGAGCCCATCCCAACCACCCCATGGCCAGCTGCCCAAGCCCTTCCCTAACCACCTTGTCCCGCCATTGTCCCCTGCTGCCCCAGGCCAGCCCCCTCCCCTGTGCCCTTTCCCCTGCTGGGCCAGCATGCCTGCCCCCAGCCCGCCCCCCCGGCTGCTTTACCTGGCTGTCAGGGGAGAGCGGAGCCATGGCAGCAGCTGAGGCCCCCGGCATGACCCTGTTCTGAGCATGCTCAGAGCAGCATCAGGCCAGGGTGGGAGTTTTAAAAACTCCCTGCCCCAGCCTGGGGCAGCTCTCTACCTGCTGGTAGACTCTGTATTCCAGCTGGTTGGAGGCAGCAGCTTCCCACAGTGTTCCTGCGCGGGGGTGCAATGGTGCACCCCCAAGGAGTTTTGGGGCATGCTGCTCAGAGACGGCCCTTGTTTTTGGGGGGGGCGGGGCCCCCCCCCCCCCCCCCCCCCGCAATGCCACTGGAGGTTGGATTTTGTGTATTTTAGAAATAAAATTTTCATAAGTCTTTGAGACTTCCAGACGCTTGTGATCCTTGTTTCAGTGCATGCCAAGCAACAGAATGTGTGTGCAAACCCATTAAAACTAAGGATGAGCAGACATGAAAGAGCACAATGCCTTTTTATTCCATTGAAATAATACCAGCCAGAACAGAACTCTTTTGTCTGGTATGTGTATGTCTGCTGGCAAGTGTAAACTGCATGAAGTTGCTCATACTGCTCCATGCTGTCTCTCTTCCGTGTTTTCATTTTCTAGTCATCCCAGCCTGAATATCCACTTGTGTTGATTCTCTTTGACAGAGTCTCTGTTTATTACTGTATTGCACTGCTTTTTGTCTCATCACTTGTAACAAACTGCCAGATTCACCCTAGTGGGTCTCATGCTTAGGCGTCTTGTGATAGTCCAGGGCATTTCCAGCATTTGGCTGAAAGCTCTGGGGAGCACTTTTTTTCCCCTGCCCTTCCCCCATTTTTCCCCCCTGCTGGCCCTCACAGCCTTGAAGGACCAGCAGGAAGAAAGCCACTGGACCCACACACTTTCAGCAGCACCTGGACAAAAGCTGGGGGCTGGGGCACTTTTTTCCACCCTGGCTCTTGAAAGCTGCAGAGCCAACAGGAAAAAAGCACCCCCTTTCCGCAGTGCTTTCAGCAAAATGCTGCTTGCTGCCCTAAGTGCTGGGAAGGGGAGCTGTTTTTTTTCCCTAATGGTCCTTTAAGGCTGTGAGCTTTCCACCAAGTGCTACCAAAAGCTTTGGAGAGTGGGGGTTGCTTTTTTTCCTGCTGGTCCTTTAAGGCTGCAAACCTTAAAGCCGTGGCTTTCAAACTTTCTTCGTGAGGACCCAGTTGAAAAAGATCACTTATGCCCATCGTCCCAGAATTACATCTTCAAAGCGTCTGATGAAGTGGGATTTTCTCCCACGACAACTTATGTGATAAATAAATTTGTTAGTGTTTAAGTGCCACAGGACTCCTTGCTTGTTTTATCTTCAACCAATGCATTCTAGCCTTTGGTGGTTACAGCAGGGGGTGCCGTGACCCAGTGCCTGAGGGTCTGTGACCCAGTACTGGGTCCCAATCCTAAATTTGCAAATTACTGCCTTAAAGGATCTCCAGGAAAAAAGGACCCTGCTACTTCCAGTGCTTTCAGTAGCAGCACTTGGACAAAAGTGTTGTGGGGAGAGAGAGTGCTTTTTTGTGGTAGCCAGGGCAAACCACCTTTGCAGGCAGTTTTCTTTCAGCAGCAGAGGCCACTTGAACCTGCCACCAAAACTGGGGTAACTTTGGTGACAGGGGAGCTTTGGTGTAACACACAGAGCTGGGAACTGTAGGGGAAAATCTAACTCCGGCCCTCAGCTTCAGAAAGAGGCACACCAGAGCCTTCCCAATGAAGCAGACCCGTTCCCAGCTGAGACTCCAATAGGCAGAGAACGAGGTGTGGTTCAAAGTTTATTATTCAGCTGAACAATAAAAGGAACTGCATCAGAGGGAAGCAAAGAGAAGCTAGCCTCTCTGAGCAAGAACCCCCAGTATAGGGGCTACAGGTCATACATAC
>ML681990.1:18597973-18620003 GCA_007922195.1 Podocnemis expansa
ATTATGTATATCGTATTTTGCATGTTAGAAAGTATGTATGACCTGTAACCCCTATATTGGGGGTTCTTGCTCAGAGAGGCTAGCTTCTCTTTGCTTCCCTCTGATGCAGTTCCTTCTATTATTCAGCTGAATAATAAACTTTGAACCACACCTTGTTCTCTGCCTATTGGAGTCTCAGCTGGGAACGGGCCTTCACCTGTGGGAAGGATTCGGGGTTCCCTTTTCAGGTTGGGAACCCGGACCAGTTTTTCCCCGACATTCCCTTTGTTTGACCCTCACACCCGTCACGGGGTTAAAGTAAGCTGAAATGCACTGGAACACTGTTCTGGGGCCCACAAATTTGAGGAGCCAGAGTTCTGGGGCCTGAAAATTAGAAAAATCAGGCAGAACGCATACTGCACCCTGCCCTGGCCCAGGAGCTGTTGCCAGGCTGGGGGAGTTTTCAAATCTCCCTCCCTGAACATGCTCAGATGTTTGCTCAGGGCAGGAGCGGCCTGGCCAGGTTCCTTGGGAGGCCACTAAGTCCAGTCCTCTACATTACGAACAGGGGACAGCAAACAGGGGAGTTTGAGAGGGAAGGAGTTTGTGAAGCCCCGAGAAGGAGGTGAAGGCGATCCCCTAGCTGAAAGCAGCAAGGGACAGAGTGTGCTTGGGTGAGGGTTTGCTAACTGTGTGTGTTTGTCTGTTTGACTTTTCCCTTACAGCTGACTTCTGTTAGTTGTTTCTTACTGTGGGTGGGGGCTGCTTGCACCATTGTTCCCTGATCACCTTTGTGCACCAGCCTCAATCAGCCTTGTGATCAGCCTTCCCCTGTGTGTTTAACAAGGGGCCAGGCCTGACCCAGGCAGAGAAGGCTTTAAAAGCCAGTGGCTGAGCGACCAGAGGATAGCGAACAGGGGAGTTTGAGAGGGAGTTTGGGGAGGAGTTTGTGAAGCCACGATGGTGAAGAGGAGCCGCACTGCTGCCAGCACCCCTTCTGTCTCTTCTACCTGTGCCTGTAGCCAGACAGACATCCTGACCATAGATATCTCTACCCAGACCCTGGTGTGGACTTGCAGGGACTGCAGCCTGCAGTTCCCTGTCTCCAACGATCAGGCTGGGGAGATGAATCAATGTGACAGGTGCCTGCTGGTGGAATCTCTCAGGAGGCAGGTGGGAGAGTTACAGGAGGAGGTGTCTCGGCTTAGGAGTATCCACACCCTGGAGAAGTTCCTCGACAGCATCCACGAGGAGAAGTGCAAGATGGAGGGCACTGCCCAGGTACCAGAGACTACTGCCACAACACTGGAGCTGGATGGGGAGCCTGTGGCAGGGGGAGGACACTGGCAGCTGGTTACCTCTGGTGGTAGGCAGTGCTCCACCCCTGCCCAAAACCCACCCTCTTGTGGTGAAGAATCGTTATGCGGTGCTAGAGACAGTGAAGGAGGTGGAAGAGGAGAGGCCATGCACCCCCGAGGCTGGGAGGATCACAGCCACCACAGCTAGGAGGAAACGTAGAGTTGTGGTGGTTGGGGACTCACTTCTGAGGGGGACGGAGGCACCCATCTGTCGCCCTGACAAGATCTCTCGAGAGGTATGCTGCCTGCCAGGTGCCCGCATCCGAGACGTTACGGAGGGATTGTCGAGAATCATCCGCCCCTCTGACTACTACCCCATGCTTCTCATCCATGTAGGAACCAATGATACTGCGAGAGGTGATCCTCGGCAGATCAAAGGTGACTTCAGGGCTCTGGGAGCGCGGGTGAAGGAGTTTGGAGCACAGGTGGTGTTCTCCTCGATTCTTCCGGTCAAGGGTAGAGGCCTGAGCAGAGACAGATGCATCCTGGAGATGAACGTTTGGCTGCGAAGATGGTGTCGTCAGGAGGGCTTTGGCTTCCTCAACCATGGGTTGCTGTTTCAGGAAGAAGGACTGCTAGGCAGAGATGGACTCCATCTTTCGAGGAAGGGGAAGAGCGTATTTGGACGCAGACTGGCTGACCTAGTGAGGAGGGCTTTAAACTAGGTCTGAAGGGGGAAGGAGACCAAAGCCCACAGGTAAGTGACTATGTGGGAGACCAGGGGGATGGGATGGAACTTGGGGGGTGCCGGGACTGTAACTACAGGGATAGAAGAGAGGATAATTGGAACATGCGGGGGGAATCAAATAACTTTCTTAGATGCTCTAATGAAGCCCTAATGCCTGAGGCAGGTGGGGGAGGTCAACACCAAAAGAAAATCCAGGGAGGTAGATACAATAGAATTGAAAGTCAAAATGGGAAAGTAGGGCAATCAGCTGGGTATCTTAGGTGCCTATACACAAATGCAAGGAGCCTGGGAAACAAGCAGGAGGAATTGGTAGCACTAGCGCAGACAAAGAACTATGACATGATCGGGATAACAGAGACGTGGTGGAATAGTTTGCATGACTGGAGCTCTGCAATAGATGGGTATAGACTGTTCAGGAAGGACAGGCAGGGAAGGAAAGGGGGAGGAGTAGCACTATATGTAAAGGAGCTCTATGACTGCTCAGAGCTTCATTATGAAAGTGGAAACAAGCCAGTTGAAAGTCTGTGGGTTAAGTTTAGAGGGGAGAGCAACAAGGGGGATGTTGTGGTAGGTGTCTGCTACAGACCACCAGATCAGAAGGAGGAGGTGGATGAGGCATTCTGTGGACAACTGACAGAAGTTTCTAGAGCACAGGCCCTGGTTCTCATGGGGGACTTCAATTACCCTGACATCTGCTGGAAGGCCAATACAGCAGTGCACAGGCAATCCAGGAAGTTTCTGGAGAGTGTTGAGGACAACTTCCTGGTACAAATGCTGGAGCAACCAACGAGGGGCCTTGCACCTCTCGATCTGCTGCTCACAAATAGAGAAGAATTTATCAGGGAAGTAGAGGTCAATGGCAGCCTGGGTAGCAGTGACCATGAAATGATTGAGTTCAAGTTGATGATTAAAGGAAAGAAGGAAAGAAGCAAAACACAGACCCTGGACTTCAGAAAAGCAGATTTTGTCTCCCTCAGGGAACTGATGGGCAGGATCCCTTGGGAGGCTGATCTGAAGGGGAAAGGTGTCCAAGAGAGTTGGGTGCATTTTAAAGAAACCCTGCTAAGGGCACAGGAAGATACAATTCCGATGAGGAGAAAGCACAGCAAATGTGGAAGGCGCCCACTGTGGCTTAACAGAGAGCTCTGCACTGAGCTGAAGCATAAAAAGGACGCTTACAGGAAGTGGAAGCTAGGACAGATGACTAAGGAGGCATATAAAGACATTGCTCAGGACTGCAGGGATAAAATCAGAAAGGCCAAAGGACAAATGGAGTTGCGACTAGCAAGGGATGTGAAGGATAACAGGAAGGGGTTCTACAAGTATATCAATAACAAGAAGAGGATCAGGTATGGTGTAGGTCCCTTACTGAATGGGGCAGGCATCCTCGTGACAGAGGATGAGGAAAAAGCTGAAGTGCTCAATGCTTTTTTTAGTTCAGTTTTCACAAGCAAGGTCAGCTCCCAGCCCACTACACTAGGTACGGGGGACTGGGGAGAAGAACAGAGGCCCTTGGTGACAGAAGGTCAGGTTAGGGACTGCTTAAAGAAACTAGATGTGCACAAGTCCATGGGGCCGGATGAACTGCATCCGAGGGTGCTGAGGGAGCTGGCTGATGAGATAGCAGTACCGTTGGCCATTATCTTTGAAAACTCGTGGCGAACGGGGGAGGTGCCAGAGGACTGGAAAAAAGCAAATATAGTACCTATCTTCAAGAAAGGCAAAAAGGAGGATCCAGGGAATTACAGACCTGTCAGCCTCACCTCAATCCCTGGAAAAATCATGGAGCAGCTTCTCAAAGAATCCATCCTGAAGCACTTGGAGGAACGTAGAGTAATCAGGAACAGTCAGCATGGATTTACCAAGGGTAAATCATGCCTGACCAACCTCATCGCCTTCTATGATGAGATGACTGGATTTGTGGATGCGGGAAGAGCCGTTGATGTGATATACCTTGACTTTAGCAAGGCTTTTGATACGGTTTCCCACAGCATTCTCATTGGCAAATTAAGGAAGTATGGGTTAGATGCATGGACTGTAAGGTGGATAGAAAACTGGCTAGAACAACGGTTTCAGCGTGTAGGAATCAATGGCTCCATGTCAAGTTGGCAGGCAGTAACAAGTGGTGTGCCCCAGGGGTCGGTCCTGGGGCCAGTTCTGTTCAATGTTTTCATTAATGATCTGGATGATGGGATAGATTGCACACTTAGTAAGTTTGCAGATGATACCAAACTGGGGGGAACGGTAGACACCCTAGAGGGCAGAGACAGGATTCAGGGAGACCTAGACAAACTGGAGCAGTGGGCCAAGAGGAATCTCATGAGGTTCAACAAGGATAAGTGTAAAATCCTGCACTTGGGACGAAAAAACCCCATGTACTGCTACAGGCTGGGGAGTGATCAGCTAAATAGCAGCACTGGAGAAAAGGACCTGGGAGTCATGGTGGATGGGAAGCTGGATATGAGTCAGCAGTGTGCTCTTGCTGCCAAAAAGGCCAATGGCATACTGGGCTGCATCAGAAGAAGTGTTACCAGCAGATCGAGGGATGTGATCATTCCCCTCTATTCTGCACTAGTGAGGCCACATCTGGAATACTGTGTCCAGTTTTGGGCTCCCCACTACAAAAAGGACATGGACAAATTAGAGAGAGTCCAGAGGAGGGCAACCAAAATGATCAAAGGGCTGGAGCACAAGCCCTATGAAGAAAGACTGAAGGAACTAGGCTTATTTAGCCTGCAGAAGAGAAGACTGAGGGGGGATTTGATAGCAACCTTCAACTACTTGAAGGGTTGCTCCAAGGAGGAGGGAGCTCGACTGTTCTTGGTAGTAACAGAGGGCAGAACAAGAAGCAATGGCTTCAAGTTACAGCTGGGGCGGTCCAGGCTGGATATTAGGAAAAGCTTCCTTACTAGGCGAGTGGTGAAGCATTGGAATAAGTTGCCTAGGGAGGTGGTGGTGGAATCTCCATCTCTGGAGGTGTTCAAGTCCCAGCTGGACAAAACACTGACTGGGATGATCTAATGGGAGTGGTCCTGCTTTTTTTGGCAGGGGGTTGGACTAGATGACCTCGTGGGGTCCCTTCCAACCCTATGATTCTATGATTCTATGATTTATGCCAGGACCAAGTACCATCTGGGGGGGCATAGGGGGCAGCATGTGAGCCTGGGATTGGGGGTAAGGGGCAGAGGGGGTTCTTTGGGCCCCATGCTGCCTCACTTCCAGCAGGCCAGCGTGGGGCCCATGCCACTGCCTCCTCACTGCTGCCCTGCCCGCTCCATCACCCTGCTACCTTTGGTGGCAAGCTGAAGGCAACGGGCAAACTAGGAGCACAGAGCCTGGCCTCTGAGGTGGTTTGCTGCCCCCCACCCCAGCCCCCTCAGGACGGAGAGGAGGAGAGGGGGTCACAAGTGGCCACTTTGCCCTGAGCCCCATTCCAGTCTTGAGACAGCCCTAGTGCCCAACCTTGTCAACCACAGGCCTTGCCAAAAAAATCAGTTCTGACTACACCTCTGTCTAAAAATTAGGCTCTCATTCTCCTTGTTACTAGAGTTTGTTGGGGAATAATTTAATTTTTGATGAGAATGAAATCTTTTTATTTTCATTTACACTTTTCTTCAACATTATTATGATTGTGTTGGGAAGAAATGAAAACCACAACACTTCAAATGTTTCACTGTTTGGCCAGCAAATACTCAAAATATTGAGTTCTCAGCTGAATTTTTTTTATGACCCCCCACAAATTTTCATTAAAATCAAACACATCCTATGTACCTTTTTGTTTTGACAAAAAGGCATTTTCATTTTAAAAAATTTCAAATGGAAAAGTTTTAACCAGTTCAACTCACTTGTTTGTGAATGCCTATAATATGATTTACTAGGATTCCATTCTTCAGTGCCACACACTGTGATACCCCAATTTATCTTATAGTTCCCCCATCTTCAAAGCGTCTGATGAAGTGGGATTTTCTCCCGTGAAAGCTCATGCGATAAATAGTTTGTTAGTCTTTAAGTGCCACACAAGACTCCTTGTTTGGTTTGCTGAACTAGACTAATATGGCTGCCCCTTTGGAACCTAAGTATCTGTCTGTTTTTATATAGTACTCATCAACATGAAATATGAACTTCTGTTAGGATGTGAAACAGTCAAATGATGGGTTAGAATAAACATATCACAAGAAAAATTTTGCTAGTTAGACAGTGGAGCCTAAAGTAAAGTATAGATGAAAAAGAATAGTTGGACTTCAATAGAAAACATAAGCCATGAGTCCTGTTTCCCACTGTTTGAATTTTAACAACTGCTTTGATTTGCTGTTATAGTATGACCTGTTCCCATGACTTGCACTCCCCTGCATTTATTTTCCTCCCATTCTTTAAGTTCCCTGATCTTCAGAAGTTCCAACAGGGCAGCCATGTTAGTCTAGTAAAGCAAAAAAAGCAAGGGGCCTTGTGGCACTTAAAGACTAACAGATTTATTTTTTGCATGAGCTTTCGTGGGAGGATATCCCACTTCGTCAGACACTTTGAAGAGGAAGAACTTATAGAGTTGGACGATCCACTTTCTGGACACTACAGTACAAATTAGCGATGGACACATCAACACCACTCTATATCAAAAACCTGCTGATTGGTATATTTATCTACATCCCTCGAGCTTCCATCCTAAACACACCACATGATCCATTGTCTACAGCCAAGCCCTAAAATATAATCATATTTGCTCTGATCCCTCAGACAGAGACAGACATCTTCAGGATCCTCTATCAAGCTTTCTTAAAACTACAGTACCCACCTGGAGAAGTAAAGAAACAGATTGACAGGGCCAGATGAGTACCGTGCAGTCAACTACTACAGGAAAGGCCCAAAAAAGAAAACAATAGAACGCCACTGGTTACCACATACAACCCTCAAGTCAGACCTCTTCAACAGATCATTAAGGACCTCCAGCCTATTTTAAAAGATGACCCCTCACTCTCTCTAGCCTTGGGAGACAGACCTCTCCTTGCCTACAGACAACCCCCGAATGTTAAACAGTTACCAGCAACTACAGATCTAACAACAGAACCATTAAAGCAGGCACATGTCCTTGCAACAAACCACGCTGCCAACTCTGTGCACATATCCGCACAAAAGACACCATCATAGGATCTAATCAAGCCAACTATACCATCAAAGGGTCCTTCACCTGCTCATCCACAAATGTGATTTATGCCATCATGTGCTGGAAATGCCCCCACAGCTTATACATTGGACAAACAGGACAGACCCTCCGGAGAAGGCTCAATGCTCATAAAATTGATATCAGAAATCATAACACAAAAAAAGCAGTTGCTGAGCACTTCCACCTTCCTAATCACTCCGTTGATGACTTGTTAATGATGGAAGTCAAGAAAATCAATGGGACATCAAGACTTCAAAGAGAAACAGCTGAAATCGAATTGATATGCAAATTAAATTGTGTGAAAGCAGGGCTGAATCATGACCATGGATTCTTTTCACATTATAACAGGTAATTTGACCTCCCCCTCCCCCTGTATGCTGTTTCCTAAAGTTTGAATCCTTACAAATGCTCTGATTTGCTGTTGCAGTATGACCTGATCCCATGTCTTACACTCCCCTGCATTTATTTTCCTCCAACTCTGTAAATTCTCCCTCTTCAAAGCGTCTGACGAAGTGGGATATTCTCCATGAAAGCTCATGTGATAAATAAATCTGTTAGTCTTAAAGTGCCACAAGACTCCTTGTGTTTTTTTCCCCATCTTCAGACCATCTGATGAAGTGGGATTTTCTCCCATGAAAGCTCATGCGATAAAGAAATGTGTTAGTCTTTAAGTGCTACAGGACTCCTTGTTTATTTTGCTGAACTAAACTAAGATGGTTACTCTTTGGAAATAAAAAACATGCATTTCTAGAATGGACATTCTATTAAAATATTCTGTAAAACATTACTTTAAGTAATATATCTAAAATTTGATGTTTAAAGAGCTGTACAACAAGGAAGGTGTTCCTTGTTTATATTTGTGTAGGACTTATTGAACTGTTAACCCTTTTTGTTATTGATGATTATTATTATTATTTTTATTTGATTTTTACCATCTGGGTACATGTCTAACTAAGACACAAGGTTTTCAGTCCTCTTGGATATGTTGCTCTCTAGTGTTTAATATAAAAACCAACTACAGCATAAATATTTGTATAGAGTTTATTCTAGACAATAGGGTTTGTAGTAAAAGATGAAAGGTAACAGAGACTGACAGCCAAGGTGGAAAATTATTACATTTGAATTACATTACAGTCAATTAGAGAAACAATAGGTGAGCTCTTGGAGGAGGTCAGCAGATTGATGACTCTGATGAGAAATGTGTAACACATTCAGTACCAATATTGCTGAACCATTTATTGACTAGCTTGTTGTCGATGTCTTAATGGATAAGAGCTTTTCTTTAAAAAAGTTAATGTCATCTAGCACTTACGTAACACTTCTCATCTGTGGATCTCAGAGTGCTTTACAAAGGAGTTTGGTATTATCCTGATTTTACACTTGGGGAAACCGAGCCATGGAGCATGAATGAGATTTGCCCAAGATCACGATAGCCCATGGTCGAGTCAGGATCTACTGTGCTTCTTGTGTCACATCTGCTTGTCGATTTCATTTATAGTGGAAGACACCACCTGCCCATTCACGCAGTCCTGCATGATTGTTTTAATCTTTCTACTGGTCATTCCAGCATGTTCTGAAGGGAAGTAAATAAGAAATTTATTAAGCAAGAGGCAGTACTGGAAATAAATCATACACGTGGGTGTTTGCTTATGTACATAGCTCATGGGTCAGATCCTCAGATATATTACATTAACATATTTCTTTTGAAGTAAGAGCAATTCTGATTCATTCCAGCTGAGAATTCAGCTATATTTGTTCATTGGCCCTGACCTGGCCTAGCCCTGAAGAGATTTTTCTGGTGCTGGTGTATTTCATAAATAGTTGTGTGGTATGTCATGTGAATGGTGGAAGGAATATTTCTGTCTGAGCTGCTATTCAAAAGCTCTGTATGTTTCACGTTAGGTTTGACATGGCAACATTTATATTCTGCATATTTAAATTGAAGCAGGATACCAACTGATTTCCAGTCTCTAATGCTGGTTTCCAGCACTGCCGGGCTCAACTGTTACCCTTAGCTTTCTGTTGTTCACTGTCACTTTGTAGACACAGCTATTGCCTCTTGAAAAAAATTAGTATATATCTTTCATGCAAAAAAAAAAAAGAAAAGAAAAGAAAGAAAAAGAAAAAAAAAAGAACCACTTGTGCTTGCATATTGAGTATCTGAGCACCAATTCACAAAGGCAGGATTTTTCCATCTGCAGAATGGAAGGATGATGGTGTAAAGGAAGTTTAAAGATGGAGTAAGTTTGGTCTGGAAGTTCTGTGTCCAAGGCTCTGTGTTGGCTTAGACAAGTTTATTAAGGCATAAGTCAGGAGACCTAGGGGTTTAGATTGATAAGAAGGTAGACTGTTTCTATGGATGCAAGAGATAATCCACAAAGGTTGATTATAAGACAATCCCTCCTGTCTGGACCCTGATGGGAAGCTATCACCCTAGTCTGGTAAACAGGTAGGTGGGGGCTAGGTAGCTGAGGGGTCACAGGAGTCTGGCCACTCTCACTGGTCAAGAACCGTAACTGTTACCCAAATAAGCTGTAAACAACAACAGAGGCGGGCTAACTATATGCTGCCTATTAAGTATAATCTAATTATGTAACCTGCATATTAAAAGTAGTAATACCATGTATGGATTTTAGGCATGATGTAACTTGTTGTATTATGCATGAGCTTGTTGCATTATGTATATTGTATTTTGGATGTTAGAAGGTATGTATGACCTGTAGCCCCTATACTGGGGGTTCTTGCTCAGAGAGGCTAGCTTCTCTTTGCTTCCCTCTGATGCAGTTCCTTTTATTATTCAGCTGAATAATAAACTCTGAATCACACCCCGTTCTCTGCTCATTGGAGTCTCGGCTGGGAACGGGTCTGCTTCATTGGGGAGGCTCTGGTGTGCCTCTTTCTGAACTTGAGGGCCAGAGTTAGATTTTTCCCCCACAACGGACACACCCAGATAATGCACCTTTAGGTTATCCTGTAGATAGCCCACTTTTCTAGCCAAAGTGTGTCACAAAATTTAGAGAATAGTACAAAATACTACCTTTGGCCCAAACAAATTCCACTGTTGTGTTTTGTTTTTTTGTTAGATTCAAACATTTTTAAGAGGTTAGGAAATTGTCTTAATGTGTCTTAAAGGAATATGTGAAATGAAGATTTGTCTATGAGTATGTGATACATCATAGTGTAACTTGCAGCTGGTACAAACTTCCTGGGACTTAATGGCTCAGCCAAAAGGTATGCTACATTTTAGCTTGCTGTGTGGAGTTGTTACTACTGGGCCTTATCCTGAGTCTCAGCTGTGGATGATATATTTCAGTAATTGGTGAGGTCTGTACCAAAAAATAGACTACAAGCTGGCAGACAGGGCAGCATACACTAAGATTATATCTGTATGCTGCAATAAAAGGTGTTATTGAAGCTGAGGTAGACATACCCGTGCTAATTTTAATCAAGTAAGTGCTGCTAAAAATAGTAGTGAATCTGCAGCAGGACTAGTTTCATTGCAAGCTCGTACAAGTGTGCCCTGTCTAGTTGGGCATGTATTCATATCCATAGCCCACGTCTACCTTCACTGTTATTTTTAGATATGCTGGCTAGATTAAAGCAAGCACAGGTATACCTACCTGAGCTGTGATCACACCTTTATTGCAGTGTAGACAAACTTGAAATTCACTCCTGCATGAGACATATATGTGCCAGTTAAACCATATCAAAATGTGGCTTAAGTGGGATTTAAGTTGATCATAAGCTTTGCATAGAGCCTTACACAGGAATAACCCAAAGTGAATGTGATTAATATTTATGGTAGAGAACAAAATTAGGGGCTTTTACCTTTAGTGCTTGACTCAGAGTTTCTTGTTATTCTGTGAAGATAATAAAATGAAGGTAAAATAAATGAACATTCTCAGTTCAAGTATCCATACATACATCCATCAATGGTATTTTTAATGTGACCATCATACTAAAGGGCAAAAACAAAAACTAAGCAATCACATGTATATTTTACTATAAAGGATTTTGCTCTTCATTGCTCTTGGGTCTAGCCACTTTTACTTTGAATCCCTCCCCCATTTTGTTTTTCATTGTTTCTTTTGAGGAAAGTGTATCATGTCTTTTAAATGGTTAGTGTTGGGCCCATTGTGGTTTCTGATAAGGAGCTCTATATTTGGGGGAGAGTATTCCCTGGATGTTTCAGCAGCAGAGCTATAAATTACTACTAACTACTAATAATCTTCCTTCATCCACTTAGTTAGTTCTCAAGCTTTATGTGTGTGAAGCAGGTTGTGTATTTTAATGGGCAGAACAAAGAACTGGGATCCTGAGAGGTTTCTAAATGCAGAGATGCATAGAAGTCAAAGAGGGATGGACTAGAGATAGTCCATTATTATTAGGGCAAAATTTCAGAAATGCAGTAGGGAAGCAATTAGGAATTTGGATGATAATCCAAAACCTATCCAAACATATGTCCAGTCTTCTTTTTAGACTATAAATTGGGTCGGTAATTTTAAAAAAGCTATGTATTTTAGTGAGATTTCCATCTTTTCCTGAGTCTAACACACACACACACACACACACACACACACACACACACACACACACACACACACACACACAGCCCTGAAGAACATAACCTGTTACACACACACACACACACACACACACACACAAAGCCCTGAAGAACATAACCTGTTACATGATACACAGCACATTCGGTACAAGACTTTGAGATGCTTTACTTAGTAGGAGGTGGACTTGGGACGGAAAAACCCCATGCACTGCTACAGGCTGGGGAACGATCGGCTAAGTAGCAGCACCGTAGAAAAGGACCTGGGGGTCCTGGTGGATGGGAAGCTGGATATGAGTCAGCAGCGTGCTCTTGCTGTCAAAAAGGCCAATGGCATACTGGGCTGCATCAGAAGAAGTGTTGCCAGCAGATCGAGGGATGTGATCATTCCCCTCTATCCGGCACTGGTGAGGCCGCATCTGGAATACTGTGTCCAGTTTTGGGCTCCCCACTACAAAAAGGATGTGGACAAATTAGAAAGAGTGCACCAGAGGGCAACAAAAATGATCAAGGGGCTGGAGCACAAGATCTACGAAGAAAGACTGAAGGAACTAGGCTTATTTAGTCTGTAGAAGAGAAGACTTAGGGGAGATTTGATAGCAACCTTCAACTACCTGAAGGGATGCTCCAAGGAGGATGGAGCTCAGCTGTTCTTAGTAGTAACAGAGGACAGAACAAGGATCAATGGTTTCAAGTTGCAGCAGGGGAGGTCAAGGCTGGATGTTAGGAAAAACTTTCCTACTAGGCAAGTGGTAAAGCATTGGAATGGGCTACCTGGGAGAGGGTGGAATCTCCGTCTTTGGAGATGTTTATGGCCTGGCTGGATAAAACTCTGGCTGGGATAATTTAGTGGGAGTGGTCCTGCTTTTTTTGGCAGGGAGTTGGACTAGATGACCTCAGAGGTCCCTTCCAACACTATGGTTCTATGATTCTATGACTCCTAGCTTTGTGTAATGCATTTCTCTAGTTTGTGCCTTGGTTTCCATACCTGTTAAATGAACATAATTAAGTGTACATCCTTACACAGGTATTATGAATTAATTTTTTTATATATTTCTAAAGTCCCCAGGGAGTCTGGGATGGAAGGTACTATGCAATTACAGAATACTATAATAATTCAAGTATTCCAGTAATTCAACAATTCAATACTATAATAATGACTATGTAACTACAAAATTACTGTAGTAATTCAAATATTACAATTATCAGAGGCAATGGATATTTGTTAATAAAAGTAATTAATCAAAATAATATTGATGCAAGTTCCACTGTACAGTAAGTATCTCATATGCCTTTTATTATGGTTCATACACATAAAAATATTTAGTATCATCTTCATGATTTCCACAAGTACTGATTAAACATAAATAAATAAGTTACGTAAACATAAGACACTCTTCTCCTCTACCCAAATCAGGCCAACTTTATCTTACCCATCAACATTTCCCTCTAGCAGTTGACGATAAGTGGAGATCTCCTTTTCCAGGCGTGTTTTGATCCCAAGAAGGATCTTGTACTGATTGTTTTGAGACTTGATCTCTTGGCGGAGCTGGCTCAGTTCTTCTTCAGAATTGGAGATTAATTGCTGTATATTCTGGAGCTGATGGGCATAGTGAGACTGGGTCTCAGCTAAGGTACCTTCCAAGGCACATTTCTGAAAGAGCAGAAAACGCCAGTGCTAGTGTAATTATTTATATGGCCACAGTGTACAAAAATACTAGAAGACAGGGTCCTTAACTAGAAGAACTTGCTAACTTAAGGCTCTAATCCTTCAAACACTTAAATCACATGCATAACTACTCATGGAAGTGATCCTATTGAAACGGGCAGAACTACACACGAGTAACGTATTTCATATGCATAATTGCAGGAATGGAGCCTAAATCATACTTTTCACCATGCTGAAGGGGTAACTGAGTCTGTCTTTATGGAAATCTTTATATTTGAATAAGTAGGCATTTGGCACAAGCAGAAAGGAAACTTGCAAAATCGTGGTACATTTATTTTGTCTAAGCTAGGGAAGTACCTTTATGGACCAGTTACCTGGAATGCAGTATCTAAAATAAAGATAAGGAAGGGACAGAACAATTAGTTAGAGAACTGAAGCAAACTGATTGATTGGAATATAGTGATATATAAAGAGATGTGTAACTTGTAACACTATTATATAAATAATAACAGCTGAAATGTGTGATGTGGGGAGCACACTGTCTATGTAAGGTGATATAACATTGCTGCACATGGTGGCTCTTTTGAGCCTGGTATCATTTAGAACCATTTTCCTATGCCAGATTAGTAAACCTGACTGACATGGGTTATTTGGGCCTTGGGTGTATTTCATAAAGAATCAAGGTGTGGTCAAGCAATTAACTATACAATTTATCAACAGCAGTAATATAATAATAACATTCATCACTTTTCTGGCCTGGTTTGCTACTGTGTTGCTTCATTTTTATAATGGTGTATCTCTTTTGTTTTCAACAGAGCTACAGTGACATAAAACTGCATTAATACTGTGGTCAATCTGTCCCTTCTCAAACCATCCTAATCAATATGAAATTGGTATGGTACCCGAAAGGATTGAGTAAACACAAATAAATCTTAAATTAAATCTTAGAAATATTTCCCCTCTCTGGTTACAATTTTTAATATGATCTTCAAAGGTCACTTTTTTTTTTTTGTTAAAACCTTTGCAATTTTTTGTTAAAACCTTTGTTAGTAACATAACATTGACATATCCAGAAAATTTCCTTAGAAAGGTGAAATGGTAAGGCAGGCCTTGATAAATGCTCTGTGCATCCATAGGCCAGCACAAAAACTGAGGTGCCTTCATGCGTGGCACTGAAGAGGCCTCCCTGCCATCGAAAACCTGCCACCACCACCACTTCTTTCTGGGGCAGTGCAGAGCGAAGAGGGCCCTCTCCCCCGCCTCTGAAAAACCATCACAGAAGACCCTACCCTGCTGCAGCAGAAAAAAGTCACTGCCGCATGTGCTTTCAGCGGTGATGGGGGAGAGGGGGCCCGCATTACTAAAAGTGACTCAGTGCCAACAGCTTTTTTAGGGACCAGGGGGCATTCACTTCCCTGATTGCTGTGGCATAGCTAGGTGCCAGGGGCAAAATCCTGGGCACATGGTGACCTGGAACCTGGGATTTATTGAGCTCTGTGTTAAAGTTATATGTGCAACTCAATTATGAGAATTTCTTTATGACTCTTTATTTGTTTTTAAAATAATCTAAAATGAAAAGCAAAACAATGCACATTTTATGAAGTAATTAAATTGAAAGATTGTATCTGGGATGTTAGCAAATTATAAAGGATCATTTTTATTGCCATTTTGATTAAAAAGGGAAGCAATTATACATGTTTTACATAGCATAATTTTTCTACTCTTAGATTACTTGACTTTGGAAGTTACAGGTTTTCTCTCTCTCTGGAGTTATAAAATACACTTTTCTTGTGTTCTCAATGAGACATTTATTGGACCATTTCCTCAGTTTTCCACTTACTGCACAGTGTTACTCCATGTAGGGCTGTATCGACAAAGGGGCTACAGGGGCTGGAGCCCCAGGCCCTGGCCTGAAAGGGGGCCCCAGGCTCCATCCCCTATAGCCTCTGCTGCATCTGCCACACCCACTGCTTTGCATAGCCGCCACAGTGCTCTGGGGCAGATGGCAGAGGGCCCTTACCCTGCCCCTGGAAGAGTGAAGAGAACTGGCCAGCCCCACTCCCAAGGGTGGATCAGCTGGCCCAAGGGTGAGGCGGGAGCACAGCTTCTTCTCTGACCCTTACATTGCTGGCCCAGGCCAGGGCCCCCATGATGGTGGCAGCTGGCAGGGCCCCAGGCCAGAGGGGGGAAGCGGGTGGGGGGCAGTGGGGGAGCAGCCCAGGCCCAACGTTCCTTAATCCAGACCAGACTCCATGCTCACCATGTCATGGACAAAGAAGCTTTAATCTCTGGAATTCCTATCATCATCTTTTCTAAGTGTGTGGCTGTTAGGAGTGGGATTTCACATGTTATAATCTTCCAAACCTGACATGTGGACAACTAGGCAATCTCCTTGGCCTTTCCCCCCACCAACGGGAGAATCTTGCTGGCTGGCTTCCAGGCTATCCCCATTTCCTCCTGTTTCCTCCATGTGAAATCACAAGAAGGGACATATCTAATGAATTTTCCACATGGTGGTGATGGTGACAGTCTTCTTTGCAAGTGTCCTTGTGTTTAAATATAGACAAAAGGGGTCAAATTCTACTTTCACTGATATGTATGTCCACTGAAGTCAGTGTAGTTGCATCGGTGTAAATGAGGGCAGAATTTGGATGATGGTATGAGTTCCTGCAGAACTTAATAAATAAAAAGTGAACCGTCATTGATTTCTGCAAAAGATACCTTGCTAAATTGTGCTTGCAACTCAATCTCCAGTGCCTGAAAAGTACACCTCAAGTCCTTGATCTCACTTTCATTGCTGTGTATTTCTTGTGGGTTGATACTTGCCAACGGGGACACAGTAGCTGTCTGGGGAGCAAAAGTAATTGAAAAGTTTATTGATGCTGGTCAATCTTCTGTGAAAAAGGTAGGGCTATGTGAAATCAGTATAAGAAAGTTTGATGTATTCCTTTGTTACCTGCTCTTTGTACCAGGCCTCCAGACCTTGGCGGTTCTTTTCTATAATGGCCTCATAATCGTCTCTTATCCCTGCTAAACTTTTGACCAAATCCTCTTGCGGCAGTGCATTCACTTTCACATTGACTTTGAAATCCTGTGACGAATGATGTTCCCCAATATCCTATTCATATTAACAGAAAAGAGAAAGTAAACAGACATGTTTAGGGAAATGAAGAGAGAGAATTTCCAGTTTTCACCTTGTCCCCTTCTTTCCTGTCTTCAGTAAGCAGTACTAAAAGAGTCTTCTCATTATAGTGAATTAATTGTTATACACACAGTTAACCAACTGCTTTTTGCCTATTGGTTTAGCATAACAATGGCCATATTGGGTCAGACCAATGGTCCATCTAACCAAGTCTGCTGATTCCTGTCTTCTGACAGTGACCAATGCCAGGTGGTTCAGAGAAAATGAACAGAACTTTGCCCTCGTCTACACTAAAGGGCTTTTCGATGGCAGTCAACCACCAGTTACAAAAAGAACATAAAATTCCTTGTGTAACTGGTGGTGACTTTGTAAGCTGCTGGTACACATCAGGAAAAAGCTGACCACAAATAATGTGCAGTTGGCTTTCTCCTAAGCCCCCTAGCCACCAGGACTTCCAGAACAGACTTCTGGGAGCAGTGTAGCGAGCCCAGACTTGCTGCAAACTGCTCCTGGAATGCCAGGCTTATGGCAGCGAATTTGCCACCATCAGTATAGACATACCGATGACCATCAAGTTCCAAAGGGGTCTAGTTCAACAAAACAAACAAGGAGTCGTGTGGCACTTTTAAAGACTAACAAATTTATTTATTCATGTGATAAATAAATGTGTTAGTCTTTAAGGCTGTGTCTACACTAGAAAAAGTTAGTTTGAATTTGTTAATTTGAATTAATAAGTTTGAATTTAGTTCAAACTAAATTCGAACTTATTAGTTCAAATTAACAATGTGGACTAATTCGAACTAACATTCGTTTGAACTAGTCCACTTTGTTAATTCAAGATAACTGCCCTTAGTTCAAACTTATTAAGTTCAAACTAAGTGATAATCCTTGTCTACATTGTCCTTAGTTCAAACTAACAATCAAACTAACAGCTTAGTTCGAACTAACCAGCAGGTCTTACTAGTTCAAACTTTGCTTTCATTAGTTAGAATTAAGGAATTCCTTAGTTCAGACTAATGAAAGCCTAGCAATAGACAGGTACAAAGTTAGTTTGAATTAAGCCTCCTTGATTTGAACTAGCAGGTGTAGACATACCCTAAAAGTGCCACAGGACTCTATTTGTTTCACATAATCATCAAGTAGTGATCCCTCTCATCAGCCATTCCCAGCCTCTGGCAAAGTCTGTGGTTTGACCTGAGTAATCTTAAAGGGTATGTCTACACTTAGAAGGTTAGTTTGAATTAACTGAATTCAAACTAATCAATTTGGACTAATAATTATTAGTTCAAATTTAGTTAATTCGAATTAACACAGCCACACTACAAACCCTAATTCGAACAAGCATGTCCATGCACAGGACTTGCAAGTTCAAATCAGTCAGGGGGCGCTATTGCATAGGGAAAATCAAGCTGCGGTTAATTTGAACTAATGAGTTCAAATTAACCATCAATTCAAACTTAAGGGAGGTTTTTATAGATTCGAACTAGGGTTTCTTTAGTTCGAACTAATGAAAGCAAGTGTGGACATGCACTAATTTAGTTCGAATTAAGCCTCCTTAATTCAAACTAAATTGTAACTGTAGACATACCCAAAATGCATTGTGATTTAATTTATGAAGGGCAAATTACTTCAGTCTTCCTGCAGAAAGAATCTTACCTATTTATGGTTTATAATCTTATAACTTTTCAATAAAAGCTTGATATTTTCACATCGTTTTTCTTTTCAGCCAGGAAGATGCATTGTCTGCATTGTCTTTATTTATAATAAAGGAACATGTAGATTTCTGCATTGTAGCATTTACTCTTCTGACGGTTCATTTTAGATTTCAGATCCAACTTTCTGAAACACTTTTTGATCATATGACAATGTGGGTAAATTATTGTGCAAAACTAGCAGCAACAAAAACACACAAGAAACTAGGCAATCATGGAAACTCTCAAACCATTTAGGGAGTTCTGACTGACTAGGATAGAAGTTGATTTTATTCCTGTGGTGAAACTCCATAACAGAAGAGTTAATTTCCTGAAAAATATCAATTATTTTTGTTTGTCTACAACACAATGTGCAAAACATACTACAAGCAACAGGGAAGGTGTAGGGCCTTTTATGTCATACAAATGCAGTATGGATGCCAGACCCCTTCAGTTTTACTTCATAAGTCTCTCACCCATATCAATCAAAAGATTAAACTGTTATATAATGACTGCCTTATTGCACGTTCCTTCCCCCACTTTCTTGCTTTCTTGGCATACTCAACAGAGAATCTAGGGTTGGAAATATGTCTCTGTAGAGACGTTAAACAAGCAAGGAGTCCTGTGGCACTTTTAAAGACTAACAAATGTATTTATCACATGAACTTTCATGGGAGAAAACCCCACTCGTGAGATGCTTATCTGTAGACATGTTCAATCTAATATCTTGTACTAAACCCTGTTGATTGCTGTAATTTTTTAAAATTAATCTCATGCTGGCAAAAGATGCTGTACTGGCAGGCCTCTATTCACAGAACAGGTTCAGCATGGAGAAGAGCAGTGCAAACTTACCCAGATCATTCACAAACCCATGATTCCATGATTTGACTTTCAGCTGGGAAAAGCATTTCTTGAGTGAGAAAATACTTTGTTCTCCGCTTATGGTGACTGATTTTCCAGATAAAATCCAATTGTTCTTAAGGGTCTGCAAATTAGTTTGGCCCCAATAAGAGCCACTTTATATCTATCTAAAATGTGACTCTAAGTAGGTCTCAGACATTTTTGGGAAGTTCAGTAAAGTTTGCTTAAATATTGTGGGTTAGGATGTCATGGTATATCTGACATGACCAAAGCCAGCAACCTATTTCTGCTCTTGATGACAGAATTGTATGTAGGACTGGGTCAGAGGATTCAACAAAAAGTCACAAAAATCTTGTTCTCTTAACATTTCTAGAAGAAAGGCACTTGAAAGAATCATTGCCACTTTTGGATGTTTATCTGAATGGAACTTGAAGCCATCCAGATTCATTCAACTTAATTATACTTTCAGTTTTCAAAGTATACATAGCATTTATTTAACTACAGCCAAGTTTTCAGGAGAAGGCTATAAAAATTCTGTGTAATGGCTAGAGTAGCAATCAGATTAAAATATATAATTACTGTGTGTAAACAACATAATTATAGAACAAGTCAGACGGGTTTGGCAAAATTCCCTTCAATGTAGCTTAATTTCACGTTTTAAATACCATTTCCAAACAGCATTTGAAATGCAGACCGACTGGACATATTAACATCCTTCTTGGTCATCTGCTTCCAAGAATTGTTATAGCATAGTTCATTAATATTTCTGAGTCCTCAAGTGCATCAGCCAGTGGAAGTTTCACCTTTTACTATCCACCCTTTGGATTTTTGTTCCACTTTTTAACAATTTATGATCTCTGAGTAGGCTGCTTTGTAGGGTCGCCAGTGTTCCCTCTAATTACTCTTAGACTGTGTGCGCAAACAATTTCTTTGTGTGCGCAAAAACATTTCTTTGAGAGCACCAATATTAGCACTATCAAATTTTTTGTGCGCACTTTATTTTGTTGTGTGCGCAGGTTTCATGACCTGTGTGCGCGCACACACATGCACAGCTTAGAGAGAACAGTGGTCGTAACTACCTATTCTGGCACCCGAGGCAAGCAGCCCCAGAGGTGTCCTCCCCCGACCTGGGCCCCAGTGTTCCCTCTAAGCTGATGATGCCGCTGAGCAACTTATGGATGCAGCTGAGCAAGTTCCCTACCCATTCACTGTCCCAGGACTGGGCCCCTGAGCCACTGCCCATCGGCTCCCCAAGTGTATCCATAACTTGCTCACTTGCATCACCAGCTTAGAGAGGGAACATTGTATAGATGTCTTTTTGTTAAAGCTTTAATAAATTAATAAAACCACAGTATTTCAGTTTAACATTTTTATTAAACAAATATGAAACAATGATGCTGCCTATCAAACCTCCTCTACCATCATCTACACCTCAGTTTTTGATGCCTGTCTTTGTCACATTTCCAGAATGCATATACAGTCTAGGTCACCCTTGAGTCCAGCACTTAGATGTGACTTAATGCGCATTAGCATGTCTAGATGAGAAACATCCAACCTGTTACGAGGCTCTGTCTTAATATTATTCATTAGACTGAAGCCTCATTCAGCATCTGCACTAGATGCTTGAAACATACCACATATATCAACCAACTGGGCCGGGAATGGGAACTTATCTTCTGTCAGTGTATAGGTGACAACATCTAAGAATGCATTCAGTGTACCAGCCATTACCTTTTCCAGAACAACAAACATTTTGGTTGTTTATAATTTCAGCTCACCTTTAGAAGATGTGAAAATACATAAAGAAAATGTGTGAGAAATTACACTGATAAGAGCTGATGATCACAGATAGCCAATACAATTCTGTTATTTTTTAGAGATTCCTAATGAATGTGCCAATTCTGACTAGATCTCACTCATTGAGCTAAATGAAGTCACCCTGATTTAGGCCTATATATTACTTGAGCTAATGTTAATTAAGGTCAATGACAGTTTTTCCACTTTACTGAAAAAGTTAGATCAGGCTGCCTTCTCTCTCTGCTACAGTCCCCATCTACCAGATTTGTGGTGTTCTTGTCTGCAAGCTTTGAAATTTCCTTTGCCAGCTTCCAACTGAAAACAGAGGTGTGCTGAAAATACATGCATGTTCTGGAGGGGCACCTCCTCCTAAAGCCATTGTTTATGGCACTTGGTAAAGATATCAAAATGGGAGGACACGTAGTTTACCTGTAACGAAAGCTCATGCAAAAAACAAATCTGTTGGTCTTAAAGTGCCACACAACTCCTTGTTGTTTTTTTACTGGACTAGGCTAACATGGCTATCCCTTTTGAAATTGTCTATAATGTATTGTCAGGGCCATTCACTTAAATGTGAGCATAAATTGAGGTGTGCCTCTTGGCTACCACAGAGCCAAGCATGTGTGAATGCCTATTATAATGAGCCATTTGAGAGATCCTGGGATGGAAAGTGCTGTAGAAATGCTGTGTTAATAAAATAACATAAGGTTCTATACAGTTTTCTGTGTTTATTCTGAATCTTGGGTGGAATTTGTGTGTTGTGTCTACCTATCTCACTGTTTCCCAACCAGGTGTCCCACAAAATTTTTTGAAAAACTACTCAAAGAGCTCTGGATTGGCTCATTGGCTCATGAAAATATATGGCTTCATTTGGAAACTATATGGTAGTGTGCCTCAAATGAATTAAAGGTAGAAAGGCGTGCCATGGCAGAGAAAATGTTGGGAACCACTGACCTATCTGGCAGCAATGACCTGAAAGGGAAACAATACATTTCTTAGACATCAACCCCCCTCTCCTCTTCCCCGCATGGCATGAGCTTATCCCCCACTTCTAATCTGCTCCCAGCCTGGGAGCCCCCACCCCAGCTCTGATCTCCCACTTCTGCTCCCAGCCCCGGAGCCCCCA
>ML681990.1:18620013-18716082 GCA_007922195.1 Podocnemis expansa
CCGATCCCCACTTCTGCTCCCAGCCAGCCCCGACCCCAGCTCTGATCCCCACTTCAACTCCCAGCCCCAGAGCCCAAACCACCGCTGATCCCCTGCTTCTGCTCCCAGTCCCAGCCCCCAGACTGACCCCTTCTTTCCTCCCCCACTCAATTTCTTCTTAGCCCACCCCCTTACCTGGCAAGGCCACCCAGCTGTTGCCTACGTGACTTTAGTCCAGTGTCTGCTGCTCTCTCCCAGCCCTGCACATGCATCCAAAGCATGCTCAGGGCCAGAAATGTTTAACTGCCTATTCAAAGCCCAGCCCCACTGCAGGTTTCCTGGTGCCCAGGAGAAATGTTTCCGGGACCAGGTATGGCCTGTGGCTGCCAGACCTGTGCTGGGGTCAGTGCTTGCTGCGCCAGTGAGCAGCAGCAGCTGTGCCACTGCTCACTGGCACAGCTTACAGGGAACATTGCTGGGCCCCAATCCAGCCCAGGGCCTGATTTGCCACCACCCACTGCCAAAAGGCATTGGGGAGCTGGATCCAGCCCCAGCTGCTGCCAGTAGGCAGCAGGGAGCTGGATCCAGCCCTAGCTGCCTTCTGATGGTGGCTGGGGATGGATCCAGTTCCCCACCACTGCTGGGCAGCGAGGAACCAGATCTGTCTGCAGCGAGCCATAGGTGACACTGGAAGCTGCAGTGGCTCTGGAAGCCCCAGGCGCCAAATTTTAGAGGGCACAGGGGATGGATCCAGCATTTTGTGGCGGCTGGGGATGGATGCAGGTCTTTGGGGGCGGCGAGGAGCTGGATCTGTCCCCAGCCACCACAGGAAGTCAGATCCATCCCCTACACCCTCTAAAATTTGGTGCCTGTGGGGTTTGCCCTGCTTGCCCCAGCCCAGTTACAGCTCTGCTACTTGGTACCTAGGTACTACAGTTGATAACTGAAGACAGCAGTCAACGCGAAAGTGTCGTGTTGTCAAGCGGTGGTAGAGTGCTGTGTGAATGTAGCAACATATACAGCACAACAAAGTGATTATTCAGAATAGCAAAGTTTAATTGTCAAGACCAGTGGCATCGCTGGCGCCGGGCACACGGGGCACATGCCCCAAATCCCGGCACCATTGCCGTGGGTTTGGCGGGACATGCCTCTCCAGCCGGATCGGGCTGGAGATCCAGGGCCCAGCTGCCCACAGCCGCAGCAGCCCTGCCCCTGGTCAGGGATCCGGGGTTCAGCCACCCGTCGCCATGGAAGCCACTCCTGGCCCCGTCCCCAGCCGGGGATCCGGGGCCCTGCCACCCATGGCTGTGGCACCCTGTCCCCAGTGGGGGATCCATGGCCTGGCTGGCCGCAGCTGCGGCAGCCCTGTCCCCAGCTGGGGATCCAGGGCCCAGCCGCTCATGGCCGTGAAGGCTGCTCCTGGCCCCATCCCCAGCTGGGGATCTGGGGCTCAGCCGCTCACGGCCGCTCATAGCCCCATCCCCTGTCAGGGTGTGGCCTGTGGCCAGGGGCGTGGCCTCCTGTCAGGGGGCGTGGCCTGGGTGGTGCCGGGGGTGCTTCCCCAGGGCAGCGATGCCCCTGGTCAAGACTTAAGTATGTTAAGTATTTTCTATTTAGCTTGATAAGCACTTTGGAAAAATAATTAGATTTCACTTTGAAGGGGTTTGTACAAAATTTTTGTTCAGTTTTGATCCATCTGTATTCAGTCTTCCCCAAGTCCTTCCATAAGTTTTCATTCTGAATTTCGGGTTCAGATGAAACCAATATCTCAGAACAAACCCCATTTGCAGAAATGACATATCCAGAGTATGAGAGGAAATCTAGGGCCAAACACACCAGTAACAATAATTTTTTACATTAGGAAATTCAATATATAATCTGGATAATTTCACCACATTGCTAGTATTTGCTTTACTGACCATAAACATGAATGGTATTGGAGCATCTCATAAGTTAGCTCAGTGCTTTTCATTTGCAATTACTGTACAAATACTTAACTATTTCTCCTGGTATTCCCGTAAGATAGGTAAATTTTATTATCTCTATTTTACAGATGGGATAAATGAGAGGCATAAAGGCAAAATTAATTTTCCAAGGATATACAGTGAGCCATTGTGATATCTGAGATTAGAATTACAGAGGTCCAATCCCAGTTCACCTGATCATGTAAGAATGAAAACCGTGGATGGGACCCATCTCACACTGAAGTCAGTGGAAAGACTCCCCTTGATTTCAGTGGGACCGCAAGTGGGTCTTTAATTATCTGCCTCATTTATACGAGGTAGATGTTACCCAAACTTATCAATTCATTAGCAAAGATCTGTATTATTTAGGATCTTAGTGTCTCTAGACATCTCCTACCTTCTCATGGTCTTTCTTCCTGAGGATGTGCTCTTCTTGCATGCCTTCAATCTCCATTTCCAGGTCTGTTGTGATAATGGTCAGGTTGTCAAGTTCCTTACGCAGGTTCTCAACATTGATTTGCATTCCCTGCCTGAGAGACTGTTCTGCCTCGTACCTTTACCACAAAAAAGGAGACAAAACATGCTTGCTAAGAACAGGTGAATTCATGGGTTCTCCATGAATAAAATCACAGACAAGCAAATGCCTGGGAAAATCACAAGAAAGCATGCTCTTTTAAAAGCATATTGTTTTCTATTTCCTAGAAATCTTTGAAAATGAAATGTCACCTTACCACTCCTTTATATCATAGGGTGCGTCTACATTATGTGTTTAAATCAACTTAAGGGCCCTTAAGTTGACTTAAACAGAGCCCTGTCTACACTGCAGGGCAATAAAGTCAACTTTAGGGTCCAGTAAAGTCGACTTTATAAGGTCCACTTATAAAGTCGACTTTACCATTAAGTCGACTTTATTAAGTCGACTTAAGGCAATGTGGACTCACTCAGTCAACTTAATAAGGTCTACTTAAAGTCGACTTTAAGTAGACTTTATTAAGTCGACTTAATAAAGTCGATTTAGCTTTTACAATGTAGACATAGCCATAGAGAAGAATGAGCAAAATAGCATTTTTCTTAATTTCCTTTTTGGTGACTAGTACAGCTCTAGAAATAGAGTTTTCAAAACTAAAAAAAAATGATTGTTAGGGATTTTAAAATAGCATCTATAATTCAGTGTTTCCTGGAGTTTGTCCAATGATTGCCTTGCAGGATAGGTGAAATCACTGTGTAAAAATGGCTCCAAAAACTGCCTAATAATATCCCTTAAAATTCTTCAAATTAGGCACATTTAGAAAGGTGACACCTTTCAAACAAGAAACCCCAAACAAAACCAAATAAAAGCAACAATCCTTGAAACTGAAACCTCTGTTCCTTTCAGTTCTGCAATAGCCTTTGATTCTCTGACCGCTTCCCAGTCACAGATACAAGAGGATCCAAAATCTCTGCCTCTCCATAATTTTTGTGGGGTTATTTGGTGTTTTTTCCAACTAATTCACCAGACTCACTTCAAAATGTGGTAATCACACAGAAAGCCTATTCTGAACAATGTTCCCTTCCCTTTAAGCAGCTTCACAGTTCCAGTTTTTAGTGGCCCTGCTCATTTATCTTGTTAATGAAGTTATTGAAGAGAAAGGACAGGAAGAACAGATAAAGTAGGGGATAAAGACATGGGGTTTGGGGTCTTAAAATAAAAGAAGTTTCAAAGGGGTAGGCCTGTTAGTCTAGTTCAACAAAACAAATGAGGAGTCCTGTGGCACTTAAAGACTAACAAATTTATTTATCACATGGGCTTTTGTGGGAGAAAATCCCACTTTGTCAGATGCTTGTGAAATGGGATTTTCTCCCACAAAAGTTCAAGCAATAAAAGAAAGGAAGTGATTTTAAAAAAAGTCGTTCCTGGCGCTTGATACTTAACTGACTGAAACAAACAAGGAGTCCTGTGGTACTTTGACAAATTTATTTGTTGCATGAGCTTTTGTGGGAGAAAATCCCATTTCATCAGATGCTTTGATGAAGTGGGATTTTCTCCCATGAAAGCTCATGCAACAAATAAAGTTCTTAGTTCTTCAGTGCCACAGGACTCCTTGTTTGTTTTACTGAACTAGACTAACACAGTTGCCCTTTGGAACTTAAATGACTGAGCTTCTTTTGCTGAATGGAAGATTCTATTCAGCGTCCATCAGGAACTAGCTTAGAGTAATGTAAATTCCTCTCATGTGCTTACGTTTGCCTAACTATTTGCATTTCAAATTAAACTATTCAAGTTTCTTAGACTGTCACAAAACAAGTCTCTTAATACTATGTATTCACCACTAAGACTGTACACTGGTTCATCAGGAACTAATTCAGTTATTGTTCCAACTCCACCTGGGAAACCAGTACAAGGTACTGAGGGAGAAGGGCATGTGTAGTGAGGAGGAGTGAACTGAGCGGCACAGGAGACAAAATTATTTGTTTTGATTGTGGGACGGGATAGATGAGTGTTAATTTGCAGTCAGCCTTACTGTCTATAAATGGCTTTTGTGATAAGAATCAAACATCTGCAATAAAACTTTCTCTTTGGGCCCGTATCTACAAATCACAAACAGTGACTCAAGATTGTTCAGCAGTCACTTGTAATTTTAACATTCATTTTTTCATTCTTATTATATTTGCTGTTCATTAACTGATTAAATGATTTGCTCTACATCTGATTTGCTATACATTTGTTGATCAAATCAGAGAACTTTTAAAGAAGCAAGTTTTATTGGATTACCAGAGATAAAGACTGGATTTACTTCTCTGCACCCTCCTTATAAATATGAAGAAATCAAGAAGGAACTTACTTGAGTCTCAAATCTTCAGATGCTATTTTAGCATTATCAATATGCAGAAGAATACTGGCATTGGTGATCTTGCCATCCTCTATCTGTAAACCACATAAACAGAGTTATGGTCTCATAGGATTGCCATGCAGTGGATGTCTTTCACTATTATGCAGTGCCAGTTGTTTGAAATGTGAATGAATTTAGAGTGCGGTTTTCAGAGCACACCTTATTGACGTGGGTCCAGATTCTCAAAGGTATTTAGACTTGTATAACTCCTTAGAAGCCTAAGTCCCACTCTCAAATGTGATTTAGGTATTTAGGAACCTAAGTCTTGCAGAATTTCATCTCTTGCCAGTGTTAGACTACCAGCAAGGCAAAATTAGTGACCATTCCAGTTGTGGTTTTTGTGATATAGAATTGCATCTTAAAAGAGCAGAAGTAAAAGCACTAGCTCATTTCACAGAAGATACTGGGCAAACCACCAAAAGGTAACTGCTTTTAGTAACCATCAACTCAAGGTAGGTTTGAACCACAGAGCTGAATGTAAAAGCCTCAGTAATCTATTCCAAATCTTTAAGAGCAATCCAGTCCCCTTAAAACAATTAAGTAAATATGAAATTAGCATAAACTAAGAAAGGTAACATATCAAGTATTTTACCAATTATGGGAAGGGGAGAGTAAACAGATGATCCCAGCAGCCTTCTGTAAACGTTTAGATGGCAAAAGAAGGTGAAACGTTTAGATGGCAAAAGAGGCAAAATTCAGAAATATCTTTATCCAGTGAGAGAATTCCCAGTGGTTTTTCAAATAAAACTTTCTGCACCTAAATAAGTCACCAAGAAGCCAGGAAATATAAAACATGACAAAAGTATCTTCAAGTGCCCCAAGTTGACTTTTGAATGGAAAAATTAAGGTGCTTGTAGAATGCATTAATTAGTCAATAATATAGAACATGCAGTATATTCCTGGCAAATACAGCACATTTCAGGTTTTGCCCTAAGGCATGAAGAAGGCCACCTGAGAAGTACAATAATGTGCTAAACGTTTGGCATCTTCAGGTTTGTTATTGCTTCCAGAGAAAAGAAATAAAGAAAATAACTGAACCCTTTTCCTGGTCTTATAAATAATACTGTGGAAGAGCATAAGAGAGAGCCAATCAGAACACATCCTAGTGTCTTGAGTTTTGTGACCATTTCATAATATGGCAAATCAACAATCAAAACAGAATTCTTTAAAGATGTTTGTAAAGGCCTGAGTGTTAGTGACTCTTTGGCCTCTGAAAGACAATATAATGTGAAGGATTTAATCTGAAATATATCAGGTAGGATGAAAATTGCCATTGGTCTGTTAATTGCTAGAGAATGCCACTTAGAATGTAGTAGCTGGTTCTGAAATATGGACATCTGCTTAGAACTAGACTGAGCCTTTTGATTTATTTTACAAAGACCACAAAATAGCCATAATTTAATTTTCCATCCCTAATACCAACTCTAAACTCTGTTGTTTGAGGCTGTAAAAGTAGATTCAACAAAGCATTAGATAACATGTCGAAGGGTCCGTATTATACATATCATATGCAATAGTTCAAATTCCTTCTCAAAACACATTTTATGAAGGCTTCCTACACTGAGCTCCTCACTTAAAAATGTCTCAGTATTTCCTGTGCTTCATACAAGCAGCGTGGAGCAGAGACCCTGTCTTTATCAATAATTTCCACATCATCTTTGCATGTTTATGCAATACACTGTAAAGGAGATAAGTGAACGGTAATGGGAAAATAGACAAGATGACTTTTTTTTTTTTTTTGAGGAAGAGGCATGGACATTTTGATAGCAGATAAAGAATAGGAAAAAACCAGAGAATTAAGTGCCTTGATGCAAAGAATGATAATTCAACCTTTGGAAGCAAAGAGCAGGAACCTGAAATCCAGCCAGAGTGTTAATATCTGAGCTGCAGACACAGAAACAGATAAGCCAATCTGGTAAAGGGACATGAGTAGCATTTCTTTCCTTTTATTGGTGCTGATGAATTCTACTAGAAAAATTCCTCACAGCAATGTGCCAGATTTCTCACATCAACATGCAAAAATAAATACAAAGAATATCATCAGAATGCTGGAAATTCTTCCAGATGGACTGGTCCTGCTCACTGGACCTTATTTTTACACCTCGATCTACTTTTAGTTATGTTTTGTTACAAATAAAAAGGCAGTGTTCACTAAACTTGATACCTAGCTACAGGTGTATCAAGTTTCTGAGCTGCACCATACCAGATTGAGTGAATAAACTTGAGGACAGGAAGAGTACATGGGGACACAATCTGGATCCCTTCCCAGATCAGTCATGGAACTGAAAAATAATTAGGAAAAAAAGGTCTGAATTAGGGTTTCTAAATCCAGATGAAATTGTCACTAATTTAGAAGTCAGGTGAGGTGGGAGCCATTAGCTTAGCAACTGCAAGTGCCAGGGTTTATTGCAAGGACAGATCTTTATTATGGGGGGCGTGCATCCACAGCTAAAACAAACATTTAAGTCCTCAACTGTGAGCCATAATCAAGCAGTAAATAGTTGCAGAATATGCACTAATGAAGAAATGCCTTGGTATAAGAGGAGACAATGCTAGTGACTACTGAACTGCTTTAGTGGTAGATAACAGTGGTTATATTAATGGTATAGTGTTTCCCCCACATAGAGTCTTTCTTTCTTTCTTTCTTTCTTTCTTTCAAAAGGTTCTGGCATGGTTGAACTCTATAGGTCTGGATTTCCCCCCTGAATCAAAACCCGAACTTCTCTGGACTCTCGTTCAAGATGTGAGAAAATCGATCTATTTAGTTGGAAACCAAATATTTATTTGTGGCTTAGAGATTTTTTTTCTTTTAAAATGAATTCACTGCTAAACTGACAGGCCTGGAGACTGATGATCTGTTTTTATCCTCAGAACAGCCGTAGGAAGCAGTAGAACTAGCTTTCCTTATGCATTGCCTGGGGCCAGTGTCCATCATCCACTGCCAGAAGTGTTCCAAAGGGGGTAGCTGTGTTAGTCTAGCTCAGCAGAACAATCAAGGAGTCCTGTGGCACTTTTAAAGACTAACAGATTTTTTATCAAATGAGCTTTCATGGGAGAAAAAAGCTCATATAATAAATAAATTTGTCAGTCTTTAAAAGTGCCACAGGGCACCTTCCACAGGGGTAGCCACGTTAGTCTAGTTCAGCAAAAGTAGCAAGGAGTCTTGTGGCACTTAAAGACTAACAAATCTTTAAGTGTCACAATCTCATGTGATAAACAAATTTGTTAGTCTTTAAGTGCCACAGAATTCCTTGCTTGTTTTACAGGACTCTTTGTTTGCCTGAAGGGAACACCTGTAATAGTGAGAAAGTCCTTTAACCCAAGTTCAGTCAGTTCCAGGCCTCCTTGACATAAATCAAAGGTTCCAATTAATACCAATTTCTAGGCATCTCTGGAAAAAAGTTCTTAAGGTTATAAGAAGTAGTAAACAGCCAATTTGCAAAGCAAAAATGCTATTTATAAACTAAAAACATAGCATTGTTGAGTAGCTTTGCTTCTTGCCTTATATAGGCATGTAAAGTTGAGGTAATTATTTTGATTAGTCATAGGATGATTGCTGAGATAATTAGTTTTATTATGTATGCAAATTAAGACTCTTACATTTTTAGACACATGAGTTTGAAAGACATGTTGTTGAATGTTAATATTTAGTAATGGTGAGAATTATACCTTTACATTTTAGTTACAGTGAAAATATGCCGAAGTGTATTTGTCAGTGATGTTTTCATAATTAGAAAGACATTTTATTTTTCTGTCTTATTGGAATACACTCGTTGAAACCAACAATAAGTATATGTTGCTTTTCCACAGCCATAGAAATCAGTAAATGAAATACAAAGGTACCTCTCAGAGTAGCAATGTGTGAATGTGTATTTCTACTAATTCCATTACAAATCTGTTATGATCTGTTCTATATGTTTCTGTTGTTTCCTGAGGCATTGCAAAACCAACCCCCTTCAAAACTGGTGTATTGGGAATGTTATTGTGACATCATATTTGCATGGGATTTCAGGAATGACATCATTATTTGGCTATAGTTATCTTTGGAATAGCCAAGTCTGCTGAGAGGAATTTCTAGGGAGGAAAAAGAACAGTTGTAGGTAATAGTTTGTATATGGCATCTGATGAGTGACTCATATTTCTAACCTACACACAAGTCATTCATGGTTTTCTGTATAAAACATACAAGATTTATAGTGCTTGGAAGATTTGTAATATCTTTGTCAGTGCCCTTAAGAGACAGTCATAAATGGCCTCTGCAGATTTTCTGAACTTTTAACTCCCATTCTCCTAATTTTCTTGGCTAGCTTTTCCAATTGCTCCAATAGTCCTAGGCAGTCCTTCCTGCCATTTGAAACAAGGCAGTCTCTTAGTTTTTCCTGCTTTGCAATTTGTCATTGTGTTATTTACCACACTCTGCATTCAAAGAGATCATGTTATGCGAGAAATGGAGGATCAGTCCACAACATCAGGTAAAAAATATATACATAAGACAGTATTTTAAGTTCTATATATAACAGGCATCTATAGGCTTTGCCTCCTGCCTTTCCTATCCCTCTCCAGCCTCCTCTGAGTTCACAATGAACTTTTATGCACAGCTCTGGTAACCACTTACATTAATGCTTTTAATTTGTTATTTATGCTTCTGTAAAGGAGCGGTGTCAGCCTGAAGTACTCAAGTTCCATAAAGAGGGACTGCAGAATGGCATAGCCAAATGCAGATCTGACTTACCTGTCCTTGCATGTCAGTGATGTTTTTCTCATATTGGTTGAAGTCGTGCTTCTTTTCATCAGACCTCTTCTTGTGCCATTCCAAGATACAGCTTTCCAGCTGAGCATTAGCTGCTTCCAGAGAACGCACCTTATCCAGATAAGCAGCCAAACGGTCATTCAGGTTTTGCATGGTCCATTTCTCATTCCCTCCCAGAAAGATGCTATTCCCATGGCTTTCCCCACAGCGTCCCCAAGATACTCCCTTTCCAGAGGCCAGCCAAAAGGGGCTGGTGGAGGAAGTGGGGACAGATGTGCCAATGGCCCCTCCTTGTGCCCTGGCAGCTCTATAGGAGCTTCCTAGCAGGGCCAGATCACACACTGCACTACCCCTGGGGTATCCAGAAGAGAGCTGGAAAAGGCCTTGGCTGGAGTTCATGACAACATCTATTAGGGATCTAACACAAGATTTGAATTACTAGCACCAACTGAGCAGCTTCTCAGCCTTTCCTAAGCTTTTTCTTATGCCTTTGCCTGTGGGTGTTCCCTTACGTGAATGACTGTAGCAATAGGATTATGTCATCATGAAATATATTTCCTCTTGGTCAATTCTGACTGCACTCACTGTTGTTATTTGAAACAACAACTACATACCAGGTTCAACTATTTTCTTCTTTTCTTCTTCTTCTTATAATAATGAGGTGTGGCTAGGAGGAGTAGGTGTGGAGCAGCACTAGCTCTGCCTCAGTCTTTTCTCTAATCTCACAGTAAATATGTGTTTTTCTGTCTCTGGTGCAAAAAGCTTCTTGAATTACACAGAATACTAAAGGTCAGAACAGGGTTGGGTTTTCCAGGTCTCTTTTTAATAAACAGATTTTTTAGTATATATAAATGTCAGTATTTTATAACAAGCTTTAGAATTTTAACTGCAAGTGAATTCTGAGAGTACAACTTGCTGTGAATGCTTCTAAGAATACTGCAGGTCCTCAACTCGTATAAATCAGTGAAGGCATGCCAGTTAACATCTGCTGGAGACCTGGCCTAATACAGTGGTTCCCAGCCTTTTCCTTTATGTGGACCACTACATTGTCATCAAAAGGTTTTGTGGACCACCACGCAAGCAAGCCATTTTAAACATTTTTAACACAGCCTATGGCTGATGGGAATCAAACTTATATATCAAGAGTATTAAAAATACAGCTATGTCTAATAATTTATTAGGCTCATTCACAAACATTGCACTCATCACAGTACATTTACCTGCACTAATTATCTCCCCCTCCAGGGACCACATGCAGTACCCTCGCAGACCACTAGTTGGGAACTAGTGGAACTAATGTTACTAACTGCTTTCCTGTTACATTCCATAGTTACTTTCATGCTGTGCAGGACCAAAGGTGAAAGGCCATTTTTTCATTTAAATAGGAACTTAAGCTATGTCTACACTACAACAAATGTGTTGACATATCTTTTTTGGACTCTCAGCCACCAGTGATCCACACTGCCATCATTGGGTTGGTGGAATGTGTCCTTATCAAAACCACTTCCCAACATAGGTGGCAGTGTGGGGGAGATGAGAGGGCAATCCCCTAGCTCCCTGCAGGGAGCTCACATGCTCCCTGGCTGCCCTCCCTCCACCTGGGCTTGCTGGGGTCCTGTGTGGTACTGTGGCTGCAGCTGCCCAGAGTTTGCCAGGATCCCAGGTGGCAGCATGTCAGCAGCCATCCGAGGCTTGCTGGAATCCCAGGGGCTAGCGGGGTGGGGGGCCACACAGAGTTTTTCAGGGTCCTGAGGGTGACTGCAACACAAGACCCTGGCAAATCCTGCGTGCTACCTAGGATTCGAGCAAGTCTTGGGCGGCTGCAGCCCTGTTGGTGCCCAGGACCCTGGCTGCAGCCCACTTCATCTTTGTTTTTATTTTAATCTATGCCACTGGCTTACTGCATGATATAAAGCAAATCACACTCCTTTATATATCAGCTTTTGCATCTATAGAATAAATGGTAATACTTGCATGTCTGAGGTGGGTAATTTGAGGATTTAGCTGGTGCTGTTCGTACACTGCTTTGTGTACGTATATGTGTATGTGTATGGGGAAATTCTATTGACTGTGTTATCCAGGAAGTCAGACCAGATGACCATTGTGGTCAATTCTGGCCTAGGAATCTATGAATAGATGAGACCAGCTCCCCTTTGGCCAGATTCTTTTGAATATTAAGAAGGCAAATGGCGCTAGGCTGTGTTTTAACAGATTCCCTTCCCACTTCCCTTTTATTCTGGCATTAGTCCATAAATCAAAACTACCACAAAGATTTATTTTTTCCTTAAAATTGCAGACCAACTCATTATTGGTAACCCCACAACAATAACATTGGCTAAGATCCTCAGAAGAGACTAATTGTTTTGAGTGTGTCAGTTTGAGTGCCATATTTTAAGGGGTCTGATTTTCAGGGTACGGGTATTCAGCACTTTCTGAACATCAAGCCCCTCTGAGGTGTAATAGGTTGGGCACCCAAAATTTGATTTGCCCCATTCATAAAATTTACTTTTGAAAACCTTGGCTAATTGATTTCTGAATGATCTTATGGTGAGTTCTTTTACAATAACAAGCTATTCAAGTTTTGCCGTAGTGAAAAGAAATTAGTAATATGCATCATGTTCCTCTGACATACCAAAGAGTCTGATCATCTGTATTTATGCATCTGCTGTAAGAAGAGTGTCTATTATAAAACTAATTTCAAGAGGGTAGCCTAGTTCAGCAAAACAAACAGTGAGTCCTGTGGCCCTTTTAAAAACTAACAAAGGTAAGGAATTTGTAAAAGTATTTTGTCAGCCAGTTATCCTGTCTTTTCACAGGTATCTTGATATTAGAGATAATAACTATGTTGTGTGACATAAAAATACACATGGTTGAAATCTACCTCCAAATTACTTCCTAGTCTTCCTCTTTGTTATCTCTATATTGATAACTACTCTCATTGCAGAGCTATGAGTAAGAGAGAGGATTTAAATACAGTACTCCTGCTTGTTACTTGGAGAACTCTTCACTTAATTACATCTCTGCCTATCTTCATTTAGAACTGCCATTCTTCTTCATTCTTAACTTCATACTTCACACATTTCTATCTTTAAGAAAATAACATTACATCATTGTTTTGAATGTAATTGTTAATTTAGCTCCATTAATCTATTATGTCTTTACTGTTTAGACTTGGTCAAGAAGATTAACATTTTATTTCAGTGTACCTGCATTTATCTTGTTTGGAAACTTCAAATCTATCATAAAGGAAAACAAGCCTTATTTCTCACTAGATCCTTAATAACCTTGCAAAAATCCATGTTTTCTTGTTTGAAGGCTAAATCACTACAGCATTTTCATTTTCCCTTACGAGACTTCTCTCTTGTCTTCTTTAAAAATATGTATCTTTCCTCTTTTTCAGCATGTGTCAATACATAATTTTACATAAAAACCTTCACTGCTCTGTTTGTGGGTTTGTCAGCTTCTTCTCCAGAGGCTCTCAAGCTGCAATACATGGGGAACTGGTTGATCACATGGTCTGGTTCTCCTCTTTATCGTCAGCTGCTAAATCTCATTGAAATAAACTGCCATACATTAAAAAGTGTGAGAATTCGTCCTCTAAAGCATATATTAAATGATCAAATGGATTGTAAATTATTACAAAGATGGTGAACAACTCACCTGTGCCTTTTGTAAACTTAGCTACTCTGGAGTTATAATAGCTGACTTGGGATTCCATGGCCCTGGGACCCATAGGTATCTCCATCACTTAGTCTTCCCATTCTCTCCTGAGAAGAGACACAGCGATCAGGTTTAATCTGTCCAAATATATTTCTTATATGGTTGCTTTCTTCTGGTTGCTTTTTTGTTCTTTATTTCAGTAGAAAGCAGCAGAAAACACATAATATGCTCCCAGGCTTCAAGTCAGAGCTTAGAACAAAGAAATATAAAGGTGACAGAATGCAGAGGCACTACATGATTTCCAGAAAGAAAGAAATTAACTCTTTGCATATTTTTTAGCTTTTATTCTGATTTCTGAGCCCTTTGTGATATTTCCCTACTATTTCCTCCCCCAAAACCTTCCTACGATTCTTTAATTATTTTCTATCTTTTGCCCTGGCTTGCTAAGCTAAGGCATTGTGATGGTATGCTCTACTTATTAGTGAATAGTGTTGGCTTGTGGTGGTTCTGGGGATTAGGTGCATGAGGCTGACATGCCTTCCTGCAGTTGCCCTTCATCTCTCTGCAGCCCCTTTCTTGTTCCACGAGCTGCATCTGCCTCTTCACAGCTTGGCCCTCCAGCCAGGTGACTACATGATTTCCACTTCCGGGGTTAGCCTTTCAGAGTCTCCACACAAGCAGCATCAGACAGTCCTCACACTTGCTGTGCCGGTTATGTCACTCACACTGTGACACCAGCAGTCTTCATATCTACTGCCCTTAGCTATGCCACTCTTCAGTGATTGGTAGGGGAACTCAGGTCCACCCTGGACTCTGCATTTCAGTCCAGGACCCTGTAGTGAACAGTTAAATTCTTCATCTACACCACCTTAGTGCTCTCACCCTGGACTTCATCCTACTGTGCTTCTCCCTTTGTTCTTCTTTACCACAGAGAGAGGGACTGCAAGTGTCCTCCCTACACTAATTTCTAGCCTGCTGGCTTTTATAGAAGTGTTTCTGGTTCCTCTGCTGTTTGCAACCTAATTGGCTGATTGGGCCTACTTGGGCTAATGCAGCTCATGCTGAGCCAATGTAATGATTACATCCTATCATAGGCATCTTTGAAAATTTACTCCTCATTCTCCCTGGAGCTGGGGCTTATTGCAAGTTAGATTAAACAAATGTAACAACACAGAGACAACAGAATTGATGGGAAAGAGTTGCTGTACCTGGAGCTCTAGCAAGTTTTCTCACAAAAAATTAGCTGTTAAATAGTTTGTTTAGTCTATGGTTCAAAAAATTCAGCTCTCTCACTTTGTTATAAAAACACCAACAAGTGAAATTATGATTGATTAGAAGTGTTGATTGATCAAAACCAACCTTTCTACGGACAATCCAAATTACATTCAGAGTCCTAACCCATCAGTTCAGAGGCAATAGAGAGAGTGACATAGAGAAAAGATCATGGTGATCTCCCAGAGACAGAGCAAAGGCAAATGACACGCACTAAAAATAAACAAGATTGGGGGGGGGGGGGGTTTGCAGGAAACAAATATGTGAGTTTAGGGCCATCAAGAAGGAAAGATATGAAATGATGCTACATAAAAAATACAAAGTGAAGCTGTGTTATACAACCTGTCACTTAAATCAGTCTCTACCAGATGAATAGAGGATAACTCTGTAATACTAACAGATTTATTTTTTTCATGAGCTTTCGTGGGAGAAAATTCAACTTCATCAGATGCTTCGAAATGGCTCCCCATATTTATAACCTAACAACTGCTCTGATTTGCTGTTACTGTATGACCTGATCCTGTGTTTTACACCCCCTTGCATTTATTTTCATTCCATTCTGTAAGTTCACCCATCTTCGAAGCATCTGATGAAGTGGGATTTTCTGCCACGAAAGCTCATGCGAAAAATAAATCTGTTAGTCTTAAAGTGCCACACTCCTCCTTGGTTGTTTTTTTTTTTGTTTTGTTTTGTTTTTTTTTTTGTTTTTGTTTTTTTTGCTGGACTAGACTAATACAGCTATCCCTTTGGAAATTAACTCTGTAATGCCAGTTTTATAAAAAGGCACCAGAAGTGATCCAAGAAATTTGAGTTTGGTAACCTAAACTTCAGTAACAGGCATGATGCGTGAACTGTAGTGGAGAATAAAATTAGCAGACAAACAGATGAACATGATACTTTCGAGAAGAGTCAGTACAGCATTTGTAAAGGGTAATCATGCCTCACCAATCGCTTAAAAGTCTCTGAGATTGTCAGCAAGAATAAGGACACAGTATATGTTTGATTCATGACCAAATACATCATGCTGGAGCAGAGACCCTCTTTCCAGATGATGACAATAGTATCCTTTCACATTCTTGCACTGAGGATTCTTCTTTGTGGTGGTGGAGGGGGGGACCACTGTTAGCAAAAAGGAACAGGTAAAAGTAACAGGGGATTTGATTATTAGAAGTATAGTTGGATTTGTGATGACTAGGAATTATGGTGGTGGATTGCTTGCTGAGTGCAAAGATTGTAGATCTCTCAAGACATCGAGACAGCTTTATGTGTGGGGGTAGGAGGTCAGTGTTATCTTACACAGGTAACATGGGTATTTTACTAGGATGGCCAAATCCTGCATATGGATGCTCAAATAAGCACTGAGTACCTACATTATTTTTATGCATCAATTCAAGTGTCCAAAAATAAGATTTAGATTGTTTTATAGAGAGAGGAGCTCAGGTTTGAAAACTGAGGTTTTTCTATGAGGAATATTAGCGGTTTGTTTGCTTTGATATGGATCCTGGACAGAAAAAGACATCTGGACATCTGGATCCCTGAGGTTATTGCTCTTGCAAACTTAGTTGAGAGATCTGCTTTTGCTTTTATCCTATAGATTTTACTGGATTAGGATAAGAATATCAGCTGTGAAATACAGATTCCACTGAGGTCAATGACAAAACTCCCATTGATTTTAATGGAGCCAAGATTTAATTCAGGTATTCAAATTTCCATACTAATGAAATATATCATCATACGTGAGATCAAAATTACAGACTAAGGGTCAGTCTCCATACATGGACTGTAAAGGACAAGGAGGAAACAGTGTGCAGAGCACTAAACAAAGTAAGAAAAAGCAGCTTGTGTTAACATCAAGCCTTGACCTTCCCTCTCATTGTTTTTGTGGTACCAGGTTCCAGAGAGAACCACAGGAAGCCCTGTGTAACAAGAAGGCCAGGTGCCATAATGCAGGTTGCAGTCATGAAATGTGTGGTTCAGAGTACTTCTCTCATAGTGGGATGGGGAGAGGGTAAGAACATTTAAAGTCAGCAGAATCCAGAATGTTGAACATACTCCCTGTTTTTCTTGGTCAGTGCACAAGCTAAATAGATATAGAGGCTCTGTTGCAATATCTGTGGAATTATCATCTTTCAGCTGTAGTACTTCTGGCAATGGTATCCCATATCACTAGGTATTGGGAGTATTTTTCAAAAGTGTCAGGGGTTAAACTTGATCCAGTTGTAGGTCCCAGCCCCAGTGGGCAATACTAGCACCTCTGCACAATATTCTAACAGATTAAATGCCAGTAAAATAGATTTCTGGTAGTACTAAGAAAAGGGCACCAATATACTGCTCTGCTCTGCACAGGTAGTAGACCTGCTGGACTTCATTCTAATAGCGTCAGCTATTCAGCCTGCATTTATTGGACCAATCTAAGCTGCTTCCCTGTTAAAAATGTTTTTCAACAAGACAAGTTTAACAGTTGGGTTGTATGCATCTTAACACTATTACATGGAAAGTGGTGGCCTTTGATGAATTACCTCAAACCACAATATGTCAAATGAAACAAAAGTATTTAAAAATTACCTGCGTGCAAACATTGCCATTAAAGGGCTTCTTCCTTGAGCTCTGTGTGTGTGTATGCAGATTTCTGCTCTTATACAATTGATGATTCATGTCACTATAGATATTTCCGTGTTTTCAGTGCTCCAAGTTCATAAACGATTTACAGTGTATGAGTTACTGAAAGACATAATGGAATTAATGACTGATGTCATTGCTCTCATCATCACCGGCCTAAATATCCTGCAGTGAAGGTTTTACCCTTTTATTGCATACTAGTTAAAGCTGCTGCCCAGCCTCTCTCTCATAATATGGAATCCGTTGTCTTAACTCCCTTTTGTTTTGCAGCTAATTGAGAAGATGCAAAAGAGTCTCCAATGCAACTTGTTAGTTATCAGCATTCAACAGATACTCATGTACTGTCTCCAAGTAGCTTCAGAAGAGGATAAAAACTGGTTATTGAGACTACTGGGCTTCATTCTGCTTATTAAGACGCTAAAACCAAGAAAATACTCAGCCCACTTATTGCATTTCAGTCTCAGGCCCCCAGATAGTTGCTAGGTCTGATAAGGAGATAAGTTATTAAAATACTATTCCTTTTACCAAAAATCATTTCCTGATGGTCAGCCACATTGCCAGATAAATTTAAGGTTGAATCTTATGCAAAATACATGCAGCCAGCCAATCCTTTAGTAACTAAAACTAAAGGTTTATTATAAAGAAAAAGAAACAAACTAGAGCTGTTAAATGATTAGAGCAATTAGATACATACAAATGACTGAAAATTCCATATATGTCAGATTCTCAGTATAATTGTTTAGATTTTGCAGATTTGTACAGTGCTTGAGGTACATCCAGTACCTGGATGGATCCCAGTACTTTGTTTCGTAGCTTCAAGTGCAAATGAATTAATTCAGAGGTGGAAGCAGGGATGAAGACAGCATGGAATGGAGATGGAGCAGCTGCCTCTTATGTCCCTTTGCAATGTGACTTGTGAGAATTCACAGAAACAAGATGGAGTCCAGTGCGATGTGGGCAAGTCCTAGTGACCAAGATGTAGCTCCTGGCTTCTTTCCCGGGGTTCCTCTGAGTTCCCTTAACGGGCTGTTAAAAAGATTAATTGTTGCTGCCATCCTGTTCAGGATGTAACCCAGAAACAGCACAAACTGAAATGCAGATTGTCACGGGATGTACATCCATGCACCTGTAGGTTATGATTTATGTAACTTTTCTGTTCACTTTTGAAATGTAATTGTATGGTTTGATGCCAGTTCTGCCATGCAAGGTTCCCCTTTGAATGCTCTACCTTATTGTTATGGTGTCATGTTTCCTGCAGCATCATGTATGTGTGTTCAGATGTGAAGCATGTTATGTGGCTCAGACCATCAGGGCTGTCTCTCAGCACAGAGGCTGGAGAGGTGCGTGACAAAGACAAATGCAAATTAAGTTTCCAGGTTCAGGTGGAACAAAGGAAATCACCTTGGCCCAGGAAGAGGAAGGACCGAGGGGGGATTTAAAACAAATACTGACACTTTGAATGGTTAGGGAGAAACTCCATTATTGCTGGAGAAACTCCATCTTGAAATCTCCTTCAACTTCAAGCAAGATCTGGGCCCTGCCTACTAATAGGCAGATTCTGGCTGTAAAAATATCTGTCAACTGAACATCTTGTGAGTAATTTTGGACCATGAGGTTAGGTTAGGTAGTGTTATTAGCTCAGCATGTGTTTTATATCTTTTATTTGCTTGTGATAACTCCTGACTCCTTTATGAAATGATTGTGCATTGATTTGCTATGTACTTATTTCTAATCAATAGATTAGTATTTGTTTTAGCTAATGCTGGGTAAACTTTAGAGGATGTGAATGAGCAGACCTGGCTATTCATACTTTTTTGTCATATGTGCAAACTGGAGTCCATGAGCATAACAGTGATTGGGGAAGGGTCCCAACCCCTGTAGGATGGTAGTTCCCTGTGTGGCAGCTGGGGGCCAGGAGGTGCTTGCTGAGGGACTGTCCCCTAAGTGGCTAGAAGGCGCATGCTCACTGCCTGGGACTGATCACACGCAGGAGGCTGGCATGAATTGATTCACGAGTGAGTGGTCACCTGCCATAACAGAGTAAGTTGGAGTTCAAGAGTGGAGATCAGGGGGTCACAGCAGCTCATCAGACTAGATTATGGGAGGGAAAAATCACACAAGTGTATCAAAGTTATCCATAATTTATAATACAAATATGACATGAAAACAGTATCATCATACTTAGCAAATTAAAGCCTTTCTATCAGTACCTGACATGGGATACCTTGTATCAGGGGCGTCGCTGGTGCTGGGCACCCCGGGGCACATGCCCCAAGTCCCAGCGCCAGTGCCCCAGATCTCCGGCCCAATCGGGCTGGGGATCTGGGGCCCGGCCAGCCGCCCGTGACCGTGGTGGCCCCATCCCTGGCTGGGGATCCGGGGCCTGGCTGGCCGCGCAGCCGACCCCACCCCCTGGCCAAAGATAGGGCCAGGTGGGGCTGTGCCGCTGCGGGTGGCTAGGCCGCAGCCGGGCCAGGCCAGAAGCGGCTGCAGGAGGCTAGGCCCTGCACTGCTGCGGCTGCAGGTGGCGAGGCCCCCGGATCCCCAGCTGGGGACGGGGCCACCACGGCTGTGGGCGGCCAGGCCCCGGATCCCCGACTGGGAATCAGGGGCTTGGCCAGCTGCCCGCAGCTGCAGTGGCCCCATCCCCCATCGAGGATTGGGGGCCTGGCCGCCTGCGGCTGTGGCGACGCGGGCGCGGGCATGGCCCCGGCCTCCTGTGGCCGCTTCTGGCCCAGCTCCTCTGCAGCCTAGCCGCCCGCGGTGGTGTGGCCCTGCCTGGCCCTATCCCTGGCCAGGGGGCAGGGCCTGCTGGCTGGGGGCAGGGCCTGGGCCCATGGCCCAGGTCCCTCCCCACCCCAGCGATGCCCGTGCCTTGTACAAATTATTATAATTTTTCAACATTAATATTAAATAACATTATGAATGGTTGCCCCTATTCCATACAGCATCACACTCACTGTTAAATTCCAGAGGGGTAGCCATGTTAGTTTAGTTCAGCAAAACAAGCAAGGTATCTCTGAACCCAGGACTGTCCCTTGAGGAGTGCAGGGACCAGGGCCAATTGGCCTTTGGGGGCCCTCACCTCCCTTGCGCTGGGGGGGGGTGGGGTGGGCTGGCCCAGGGGCCAGGCTTTGCTCTTCTGCCCCACCTCTAGGCCATCCCACTCCGCCCCCAGGGCGCAGCAGCTGGCCCAGGGGAAGGACAGGAGAGTGGAGCCCGGCCTCTGGGATGGTCTGTCTTGCCCTTGGGCTGGCTGTTCCCTGCTCCGGGGGATGGCATGGCTGGCCCAGAGTGGAGGCCGGGTTCCAGACTCCCGCCCCCACCATGGTGCCATCAGCTTCACACTGAAGGCAGTGGGGCAGGCGTGGAGGAAAGCACAGCCATAGAGCAGCAGCGGGGTGGGCCCCATGCTGACTTGCACACAGCAGGACAGCACAGCACCCAAAGAACCATGGGGCCGGGGCGATCTTCTCTCTTGCTCCCCCCAGGGGTGTCTCTGTCTGAACCCATTGAAGATAATGAATTGATTTAAATGGGTGAAGAATTAGTCCAATGTTGAGTGCTTTCCTTAAAATCCCATCCTTAGAGCTAGATTTTCTAGAGAGATAAACTCCAAGTTAGACACCAAAGTAAGTGGCCAAGTTTTCAGATTTTGCAGCAGTAAAATCGTTAGCATGTGCACCTTCAAGCAGACTATAGATGAGTTGTACTCAAATTATTTGCTTCTGTAAGTGGGTACAATGAGTGATTTGGGTACAGATTATGCTTTGGCATGGCACAGCTACAACTAGGATTGAATCTGACACAGAACCATAATCTTACACTTTTTATCTCTTCCCTCTCTCATACATACATGAACATACATAGCGCATATAAAAATGTAGTAGCATTATTAATGAAAAGACACTCTCTATATCCCTGTATCTCTATATTTCATGGTAAGTGAATTGCTTATGGCCTGCAGAAAAGATAAGAGAGATGAGGATTACCATTATGAAGGAACTATTAAATAATGTCAATAATAGAATTCTCATTTTTGGACAGTAAATCAGACATGGACATTAATCACAACAAATGATATTGTACATACTGACCTGAGTTGAGTGTATGCATCCTGGAAGAACGAAGCCTTCGCAAGATACAGTTTTTGTTACTTTCATATTGTGCCAGTTCTTGATTAAGAGATACAACTTGGAGTGAACAATGTGCTTTATGGTGTTAAGGTCCCAGATACAGATGCAGAGCAGGGCTGAAGCTTTCGTATATTCCTAGTTCAGTGTTCTTGTTTTTACCTTGTATCCTGCATTCTTGTAGCAGGAAGCTTTTCCTTTGAGGAGACTGGTGCACTTTTCTCTTGGTGCCTCCTGCTCTTGCAGCTTTCTTCTGCTCATTTCCTTTCTCACTCTCCCTACAGTATTCCTTCACCATTCCCGTGCTAATATAGTGACCCAGCTGACTCCATACTGAGTGAACAAACAGTGCCTCTCAGCTCTCTGCCAGTCTCTTAAATTCATATGCATTACATTCACTATTTTAAAATAGTATGGTTGAATTTTAGATGGAGCTCGTTAGATGGAGCTCATTAGCCTGGTAAGGCAGTCCATCTAGGAGAAGGAAAACTCTGATTCAAAATGTCCGCTGCCTTGCGGCTATATCCAATCATGGAAAAGGTTTCAGGAGTAAACCTCGAGGAAAAATCCGGAGTTGGAGCCCCTAAGGCGGTTTGTCGTTATTTATAACCTCGTTCTGGCAGCTCCTGCGATGGTGCTGGTGCCAAACTGTAGCGGCTTCCCTGCTCTTTTGGGTCCGTCAGTGTTGTGGAGAGGAGGGACATGCTACATGGGCAACAGCCTGCCCTCCATATTACACTGCCCAGGCTTGCATCCTAATCTGCACCTACAACCTGGAGAGGGCACTCCAGCTTAGCCTGTGGCATTGGCACAACATGGGGAGTAACAGTTACTGGTTATAAGTCATCGCCCAATTGGCGTAGAGCGTGACACCAGGGGTTGCTCCTGATGGTGGGAGGGATCTTCGGATCTCACTGGACAGCCACCATCAGCCTTAAGCTGGGCAGCCCCCAGCCAGTAAGGTGCTGTCCCGCCACAGTCTGCTATCCTCATTGGGTACATAGGGATTAGGAACAGCAGACTGAAACCACTGCACCAGGCAACAAAAGAACGCAACAAAAAAGATTAGTTTTAAAGCTGGGATGTTGGAACATCCGGACTATGATGACTGGACTGTCTGAAAACATTCAGGACATCAGTGATTTCAGAAAGACAGCTGTTATAAATGATGAGCTCAAGAGACTGCATGTAGACATCGCCGCCCTCCAGGAAATGCGGCTGGCAGACTTGGGCACACTGAAGGAGAAAGACTATATGTTCTACTGGCAAGGAAGGGGCTCTGATGAGCCCGGAGAACATGGAGTAGGCTTTGCAGTGAGGAATAGCCTGCTGAGCTCGGTAGAATTAGGCAGCAATAGCTCAGAGTGCCTCCAGGCTCTCCGACTCAACACCACCGAAGGTCCCATTACCCTCATCAGCGTCTACACCCCAACACTGTCGGCCGCGTCAGACGCAAAAGACGAGTTCTACATGAACCTCACATTCATCATCAATAGCATGCCAAACAAAGAACAACTTATTCTCTTGGGTGATTTTAATGCCAGAGTGGGTGCTGACCATGACTCATGGCAATCCTGCCTTGGGCAGTTCGGCGTGGGAAAAATGAATGAGAAAGGAGAACGATTGCTTGAGTTATGTTCATACCATGGCCTTTGTATCACTAATTCCTTTTTCAAGACCAAACCCCAGCACAAGGTTTCCTGGAGACATCCACACTCAAAGCACTGGCACCAATTGGACCTCATTGTGGTGAGGCGCGCCGCCATCAAGAATGTTCTTCATACGTGCTCTTACCATAGCATCGACTGTGATACAAACCATTCTCTGGTGTGCTGTAAAATCAGGCTGCACCCAAAGAAGTTTTATCTCACTAAGAATCAGGGAACCCCCGTATCGACATCTGCAAAATGTCCCAACCAGACCTCGTGGAACAGTTCGCAGTGACTTTTGAGAGAGAGCTGGGTAACTTACAACCCGGAGACTCTGCCACGGAAAAGTGGAGGACTCTGCGGGATACCATCTACCTCACAGCAATGACTGTCTTTGGGAAGAAGACATCAAAGTCACAAGACTGGTTTGAGGCCAAGTCGACTGAGATGACACCTGTCATTGAAGTCAAGTGCGCTGCCCTTGCCGAGTACAAAAGGTCACCCACAGCTAGGAACCTGCAGATGCTCAGGACTGCCAGGGGCAAGGCTCAGCAAATTGCCAGGCGTTGCACCAATGAGTACTGGATTCAGCTCAGCGAAGACATTCAGTTGGCTGCCGATATGGGTAATATTAGGGGGATGTATGATGGCATTAAGAGTGCGTGCGGATCAGTCTAGAACAAGACAGCTCTCCTTAAATCTATCACTGGGGAAGTTATCACAGACAAAGGTCAGCAGATGGAGAGATGGGTGGAATATTACTCCAACCTCTACTCCAGAAAGAACACTGTGTCCCCCTCAGCCCTTACAGCTGTCGAGTTCCTGCCGACTATGGAAGAACTTGATTTAGAGCCACGATTGAGGAGCTTAGTAAGGCCATTAACAACTTGGCCCTAAGAAAAGCCCCAGGCAGTGAGGGGATTCCACCCGATTTGATCAAACATTGCAGGAATACCCTACTGCTTCCACTATATGAAGTTCTCAGCCAATGTTGGCAAGAAGGAGCTGTACCACAGGACATGAGGGATGCCAAGATTGTCACCCTCTATAAGAACAAGGGTGAGAGATACGACTGTAATAACTATAGAGGCATCTCCCTTCTCAGCATTGTTGGCAAAGTCTTTGCTTGGGTCCTGTTGACCCGCCTACAGAAGCTGGCAGAACGCGTTTACCCAGAGTCACAGTGCGGCTTCCGAGCCGAAAGATCTACCATAGATATTATCTTCTCCCTTCATCAACTTCAGGAGAAGTGCAGAGAACAGCAGATGCCTCTGTATATTGATTTCATTGACCTCACTAAGGCGTTTGACCTGGTTAGCAGAGAAGGCCTTTTTCAGATTCTTTCAAAGATTGGCTGCCCCCCAAAACTGCAGAGCATGATCGAATCTTTTCACACTGACATGAGGGGTATTGTACAGTTTAACGGCAGCCTCTCCGAGCCCTTCAGCATCTATAGCAGTGTTAAACAACGCCATGTTCTTACTCCAACACTCTTCGGGATTTTTTTCTCTCTGCTCTTAAAGCATGCCTTTGGCACTGCGACAGAGGGGATCTACCTGCGTACTAGAACAGACGGCAGGCTCTTCAACCTTGCTCATCTTAGAACTAAAACAAAGACACGTGAGGCTTTTATCAGAGACCTGCTGTTTGCAGATGATGCAGCAATTACGACGCACACCCAGCGTGAACTTCAGATACTAATGGACCGCTTCTCCAAGGCCTGCAAGGATTTTGGGCTGATTATCAGCCTGAAAAAGACCAGTGTTCTAGGTCAGAATACTGATGCACCGCCAGTCATTCATATTGACGATTATGAACTCGTGGTCATCCATCAGTTCACTTACCTGGGATCTACCATTGCTGACAACTTCTCCCTGGATATAGAAATTGATAAGAGGATCAGGAAGGCAGTTACAACACTTGCCCGCCTCACCACTTGTGTTTGGAATAACTCTAAGCTGACGGTAAAGACCAAGATGGCAGTGTATAGAGCCTGCGTCATCAGCACATTGTTGTACGGAAGTGAGTCATGGACCACGTATGCCAGACAGGAGAGAAGACTTAACACTTTTTACCTGGGAAACATCCACCGCATCCTAGGCATATCCTGGCAAGACAGAGTGTCTAATGCTGAGGTCCTGTCTCGTGCTGGCCTTCCCAGCATGTTCACTCTCCTCAGGCAGCGCAGGCTGACATGTCCATCGCATGGAGGATGGCCGCATCCCAAAAGACATTCTGTACGGAGAGTTGGCATCCAGGAGGAGAACTACTGGCCGCCCCCAATTGCATTACAAGGACATCTGCAAGAGAGACATGAAAGCACTTGCCATTGATACTGAGTCCTGGGAGAATCTTGCAGATGATCGCTCAAGGTGGAGAAGTATTCTGGCCCAACATCTCAAGACGGGGGAAGAAAAACTAATGAACATCGCAACAGACAGGCGGGCACGTAGAAAGGAGCACAACACATCCAATAGACCAGAGACCGCACATAGATGTGACCTTTGCAATAGAGACTGCCATTCTCGTATTGGTCTTTTCAGTCATAAATGACGCTGTTCCAACCAAGCAGATGATTAGTACATCTAGGATGCATCACTCATGGTCAATTTTGACCAACGGAGGCCATAGATGATTGAATTTAGGGGTGTTTCTGGCACTGGGCAGCATAGGCTCACAGAGTGTGAGACTGCCCTGAGCAAGCTCTCCCCACATCCAGCCCTGATCCAGACTGGGGATCTGGGGCTTGGGTGCTAATGGTGGCAGCCTGATCCAGCCTCAGGATTCAGGGCCAGGCTACCAGCAGTGGCAGGATCCAGCCCTGACCAGCTGGGGACCCAGGGCTGGGCTGCTGTAGCAGCAAGAGCCCAATACAGCCCCAGCTCTGGGTCCCCACAGTGGCAGGAGCCCGATTTGGCTCCAAATCCAGCCAGGGATCTGGGGCCAGTCCTCTGCAGCATCCTTATCCAGTCCTGGCTCTGGGCTGCTATAGCAGCAGGAGCTGGATCCAGCCCCAGCCCTGGTTGAGGATCTGGGGCCAGGCAGCTGCAGCGGCACCAGCCTGATCTGGTCCCAGTTCTGGGCCACCACAGTGACAGGGACCCAGTCCAGCACCAACTCTAGTTGGGGATCTGGGGCTGGGCCACCATGGCAGCAGGAGCCCAGTCCAGTCCCAGTTCTGGACCACTGTGGTGACAGGGTCCTGATCTAGCCCCAATCACAGTCAGTGATCTGTAGCCAGGCCATCAGTGGTGTCAGGATCCAGCCCTAAGCCCAGCTGAGGACCCAGCCCTAACTGGGAACCTGGGGTTGCCGACTCCAGCCCCACTCAGGCACCTGGGGCCACCGGTGGCAGCAGCAGCATCCAGCAGCTGGAGGAGCTGGATCTAGCTTTCACCACCAGCTGGGGAACTGGGCCTGGATTGGAGCCAAGGGGTAGGGCTGGAGGTGGGGATGGCATGTGGCGGTCCTGGGCGCCAAATGTTTTTTGGGGCCAGTGACACCCCTGGTTGAACTAAAAAGACTGGTAGATAGGGAAAATTGGCACGCCTGTGTCCACAATCAGCATTAAGTTAAGAGCAGAAGAGTCAAGTAGAGAAGGGTAGGAAGGAAAAGAAATTCACTTGGGGGAATAGAGAACTGAGCATCCCTCATGAATCAACCTACCTCCCAACCAGCGTCCCCAGACGTTATTTTCCCAAAAGCTGAAAAATGCTCCCAATTATCATACCTCAGGGAATAGCCAGCCGCCCAGTTTCTGGCCAGGCCCCTAAATCTGAAAGGTGGGCATGGCCAAAGGCAGCTTCTGATCATGTGACTGGAAGCTGCCCCAAAATGCTCCAGTTGCTAGGTAATAAGTGGAGCCAGAGTGCCTCCGCTCTGGCTTCACCTGTTATTTAAAAAATGGAGCCATGGGAGAAGGGAGGGGGATAGGTGGTGTGATAAGGCCCACCCACTGCAGTGGCACAAACTTTGCTGCCGCAAGTGCAGGGCTGGCAGCCATGGCCATAAGCAGAACAGAGGTACTGACACTTGTGTCCCTGCTTCACTCGTTTCCATCGTGGCCAGCTGCTAGGCACCCCACAGCTACAGCACTGAAGTTCGTGCCACAGCCAGGTGCACCAGTGGGCGGGTCTGATGTCCAAGAAGGTGGGCCCCAGACGAGCTGGACCTACCCCAGCTACGCCCCTGCCATACCTAGAACAAGTTTCCCTCAAAAAGCACCCTCCATTCCAAGAGTGTTGCTCAACATATAGTGCTCAAAATCTGGTTACTTATTGTTAAGAATTATCAGTTATTAAAATAAAAACCCATGATTTTTTTATGACAACCTGAACATTCTCAGGAAGGTTCCCAGATGACAAGAGATGGAGCCATTCTTTCTAGAAACAGTCCAGCATTTCTTTTTTCTAAGGGAGTGGAAGTCTGTGTCAGGACATGATTGCTCATATTCAGAGCTGTCGCTATCAGTCAGAATGGTAGGGCTGTCTTTCATTTCTAGTGTCCTGCGGAGGTGCTGTCTTGAGAGAGCAACTCAAATTAACTTCTGTTCTGACTAAAATGTGAAAACTTGTTCTTCAGAAATTCTATCCCACCCTTTAAAGTTAGAGCCCTGTATCCACCTTACTATTTTACTAATTGTTACAATTCTGCATGCCTGATGTTTGCCTCAATATAAACAAACAAAAACATCTTCACAGAGAGGAAAACAGAAACAATAGTCTTCAAAGGCGTTTGGTTTATATTAAAACATACCGCTAGCACCCTCTGTTGGTGGAAAATGTAGAAGTGAAATGATTCTCCTTAAGTTGCTGTTTCCAAATGGAGAGGAATAGTGTGGAAAGACACTATATTTGTCCTGGAGAAGGAAGTTTTTTATTAATTTGAATTCTTTACAGTTGAAATGTTTGTATATATGTTATTTTATATATGAGACAAGATAGGCAAGGCAATATATTTAACTGCTACTACCCAAGCAAATAGGCACATAAGATTTGTGAGGTATAAATGATGGCCAAAATATTTGTGGAGCAGGATAAACCTGAATTAATACAGAGTCAGTTCTATTGAAGCTGATATCAGCAGTCATCACTCCAAACTTCCTTAGCAATAAATTTATTGAAGTGAATCCAAAATTTGCCTGTCTCCAATAAGAACCGTCAGATTTGGATAATAGTTCCAAATCCTACTGCATACAATTAAAATATTTTAACAAATAACCCAAATTTACTTGGTCTCGAAACAAGACTCCCTGGTCTGTAATTCTCACCATCATCCTTAGCATTTAGAATGAAATGTTCAGGATGGTGGGACAGATACAAACAAGTGCATCATACTGTTACTTCATATTAGAAGATTGCTCAAATTCAGCTATTTCATAATGTGATTAACCATAACAGAATTACACTGCTTGCATTTGGGCTAAAGTTTATATTTTTTATCTATAGTCTATTTGTTGACATTTTCAATAATATCACAAATGGTAAGTATTGCCGGCTCTTCTACCGATTCCCAGTGAGGGATCCTTACCAAAGAGACAAATACAGGAACATCATATAATATGCTCTCATCCAGATTTTGCTGAGTTGCACAGGCTTTAAGGTCCCCATTACAGAGGTTTCTCAGAACTAACAAAAAGCTTTTTGTTTTCTTTTAAAAATTCTTCCCATGTTATATTCCTGTTCAGAGTACATCTTCCTTCATTTGTGTATATGCATCATTACATATGTACAGACTGTGTTGGGCATGTAACTTCCTAAATTGCTGAGGGCATTTCATAAAGAACTTGAGCATCTTGAAATTAAAAACAACACCGTCTAGTAAATACAAAGCTGTTATGTTTTCCAAAATAAACCGTTCAGACAGTAGGTGGCACTAACAGCAAAGGTTTGTTTTCTGTTTGCTGCACAAAATCAATGATTAGCACAAATCAAGAGAGTTAAGAACTGCTTGCCAGAAATCAAAGCTATTTAGCTTAATCTAATCATGAAGATTTCTCAGTATCCAGTATAACTCATCACTGGTAATACTATATCAAGTTTGTTCAGTTTTCAAGTTGAAATGTAACTTTTCAGACTGCCAATTTTGTAGATTAAGCCCAAAGTATGGAAAGTTAAACTGTAGCCTTTCTCCTTCATACTGTGCTGTTAGAACTTGACTAGCAATGATACCAATGGTTCCTGAGGTGGAATATACTCCATCTTACTCTATGATAGCTATACTAAACTTTATAGTGATACCAGTGAGGACATAATTTGTGAATTCTAGGCCATCCTGAAATGGGTGTTTTGCTGTTGACTTCAGTGGAATCAGAATTCCATCTAGCGCTCTTCAGCTCATGGCTTCAGTAGGGTTTTGGTAGTATGAATTCCCTTGCAGTGGACTGAATTCTTCCTTAGCACTTTTCATCTGGCAGCATTGTTTTTTTACTGGTGCGCATTAGAGAGGAGAGAGTCATGTGAACATTAATGAGCATTCTACCACGAAGAGTGTGATAATGTGAAAGAGAAAGGGCATAGTGGGAAACTAGAGGCTGAAAACAAAATTATTTTGGATAGATTTTGTATGAGGTCAGTAGACAAGGGGCATAGCTGTGGGTGGACCTGGCTAGGCCACGGCCCACTTTCTTTGACAGTAGGCCCATCCGATCTGTTGCTTCTGCTGCCGATGCTCTGCTTAAATCTGGAGCGTCAGGCAACTTTCTGCAGCAGGGTCAGGCATCTCTACCTGAACTTCCTGCTTCCAGACTCATAACAGGAAGCAGGAAGATCACAAAAGGACAAGGGGAATCATTAAGTTGCCAAAGGCTTCAACTGCCAGAGTAACTCTGCATCTACAGGTTCTGAACTTACTGCTTCCAGTCTCATGACTGGAGGCAGGAAGTGGCCTGGGCCTGCACCAGGGATCGTGGCTGGCTAAAAAAGCTGGTCTGGATACACCCTTGGAATAGATTTCATAGAAGTCAGTTTGAAAATGGAAAAATAAAAAGCTTTGATGAGTATTCTACCTGAAAAGGCAGTGATGCAGGAAAGAGAAATGGCGCACAGAGAAACTGGAGACTAAAACCAAAATTATTTTGTGTACTTTTAGTGTAAATTGAATATATGTCAGAGAATTCAGTTTGAAACTGGGAAAATAAAAAGCAGCTGAAAGAGAGCGTAAATTATACACTGACTTCTACTAAAATAACCTCAGTTTTGATCATTTTAGATACATCTGTGGGGATTATTCTTTCCTTCTCTTACATTTGCAAAATCAGGAACAAATTTGGGAGGCAGAGATAGCTTTGCCAACAGTCATTGGTATCATACATTGTCCTCTTCATTCAGCAGGTTGTGGTAAATGGGAATTCTAAAATCCATTTGGTATATAAGAGGGCCATTTACTCACAATTTTGGTGCTATATGCTTGGTCAGGGGTGGGCAGACTATGGCTTGCAAGTGCCTGTGCTCCAGCCTGCTCTCTCACAACTTCCCTCCTTATCCCAGCTTCAGCAGTGGCTTGCGCCATGGCCAGAGTACTGCCCCTACTCCCCTTCCTGGGGCTGGGTGGTAGGAGGAGCAGCAGCTTGCACCATGGCCAGGTGGAGCTGAGAGGAAGGAAGAATGGCACTCTTCAACTCTCCCGCTGGCTCTGCACCCCTGGCTGTCTCTCCCCCACCTCTACCCCCAGCTCTCCTCCCCTCCACTGCATGCCCCTGGACTAGTTCTCCCCCACTCCCACTGGCCCACCTGTGAATATTATTGCCTACTTGAGCTCTAACAGCTGGTTACTGTAGTTGGTTACTGTTTCTGCCAACGTGCTTTCCAGAACAGCATTCTGAGGTGGAAAAAAAAATGAATGTAAGGAATATTGTTATTCATTCATGCATGCATCCAGGACAAGTCTTGAAAAGCCAGTATTTCCAGTGCTTTTTCTAAAGTTTACAGACAGATCCAATTAATCCTCTTCAATTCTAAATGTCTGATTTTATAGATTAGAAAATTCCAGATGACCTATGATACACCCTGTTTCTATTTTTTATGGAGTCGGCCTGCTGCTGTTAACTAGGAGGCCTCCCTCTCAAAATGTGGCTTATTTTGAAAATGGAATAAAATCTTCTAAGGTCAGCCCAATCTTCGGCATGATTCAGCATTGAGTCTGAACCCACTGAATCACCCTGGAAATCGCTACAACAACTCCAGCCCCGTAACTGGAGTTGCTGAAAGCTGACCACAAGGCATTTGCAGTTGGCTTCCCCTAATGTGTACTGGTGGCTTAGAAGGTCGTCAGCAGATACACAAGGTATTTTACGTGCCTTGCATATCTGCCATCAACTGCCTCTGATAAAGCCGGTAAGTATAGACTAGGACTTAGTGACTTTATTCAAAACCCAGAAATCTTCAATGAGCACTTTCTTTGGATGCTTGCAATCTCATCAGTTTTTACTTTGTCTGTTATATTCCTTTTTAAAGGAAAGATTATTTCAAAGATCATGGCAAGATTATTTTGGCTTTCTAAGGAGACCTCACATTTTCTTGATGCCTTCATTCTCCTTTTAAGATTGAGTTTAGCACAAAGTTTCCCTGCTGACTCTTTTGTATCCGTCACCTACTTTAGATTCTGTTCACCACAGGTTGTGGACACACGTACAAGCTCTGGCAAGGACGGATGGACTCATGCTTTATTGACTGTACTTCTTCTCTTTGGCTATGTCTATGCTTAAGAGGTTAGTTTGAATTAACTTACTTTGAATTAATTAATTCAAACTAATAATGGTTAATTTGAATTAAGTTAATTTGAACTAACATGTCCCCACTAGAAACCCAAATCAAACTAGCGTGTCCATGGACAGGACTTGCTAGTTTGACTTGAGAAGGGGAATGCTCCCATGCAGTACATAGAAAGAGGAAGGAGCCCTGGGATGGAGAAGGTCAAACCATGTTAATTCGAACTAATGGTTAGTTCAGATTAACATGGCTCCATTGGGTTAATTCAAACTAATAAATTTGAATTAACTGTTACTTCGAAGTTAAGGGAGGTTTTATAGCTTCAGAGTAAGGGTTCATTACTTTGAACTAAGGAATTCCTTAGTTCAAAGTAAGGAAAGCCGGTGTAGCCAAGCATTAATTTAGTTTCAATTAATCCTCATTAATTTGAACTAAATTCCAAGAGCAGACACAGCCCTTGAGAGGACTCAAAGACAAATTTTGTGAGACTGCTTCATCTGTAGGTAGGATTTTGTTTTGTCAGCATTCTTGTTCAATGTGAATGTGAAAATAAGACAATGAGATCGTTTTTGTTGTGATCATAATGTAGGTAACAGTTCTATCTCTTTGCAGTGCTATCATTTCACAATTTTTAAAATATTTACATATACCATATTTTTTACATTGGAGTAAGTTAAGTAATAGAATGAACTAAATTCATTAAAATAGAATAAAATAGATGTGAACTCCAAATCATTCTACGTTCAGCCAAATACATTAAATAAAATATTAATTTTTGCATGCTTTGGTCTAATATTTTAAAATTAACTTATTGGTTAAACTCATGTCTGGAGTAAAGACAAAGGGTATGTCTACACTGTGTGTTTAAGTTGACTTAAGGGCCCTTAAGTCGATTTAAACAGAGCCCTGTCTACACTGCAGGGCAATAAAGTCGACTTTAGGGTCCAGTAAAGTCGACTTTATAAGGTCCACTTATAAAGTCGACTTTACCATTAAGTCAACTTTATTAAGTTGACTTAAGGCAATGTGGACTCCCTAAGTCAACTTAATAAAGTCGACTTAGTGCAGTGGGGCCATTAAGTTGACTTTTATAAAGTCAACTTAAGCCAGGGCACCCATTTAAAGTTGACTTTATAAAGTCAACTTAATGTCGTGTGGACTCACTAAGTCGACAATAAGGTCTACTTAAAGTCGACTTTAAGTAGACTTTATTAAGTCGACTTAATAAAGTTGACTTAGTTTTTACAATGTAGACATAGTCAAACAGTTCTTTCAAAATGCAACTTTTGTTTGTTTTTTATGATCTCATAAGGTATGAAGTGTTTGCTGCATACATCCATGCCATGCTTGTTTATCTACTGAAAGATGCAAAGAATGCTAGTATCATTTATTTGAGTAGATTTCATTTCACAGGAAATTAAGGAAGGGTCACTAAGTGCTCATGACTTGTAGAATCTTTGTCTTCATTAGAGCTGGATAAAAGTTCATTAGAGCTGGATACAGAACTTTTTTTTTAATAAAATAATTTCTTTGCTTAAATGGAATTTGCGTGAAATATTTTTCACTTTCATTGACAACCTAAAATTTGTTAGCATTTGTATTTTCTGCAAAACCTGAAAAAATGACAATGAAAAAAAATAACGCCTTTTAATGAATTTGTTGTAGGGAAAAATCATGGTCTAGGTGTGGTCTAGGTATGCTTGTCCTGCCTCAGTGCAGTGGACTGGAGTAAATGACCTTTTGGGTTCCCTTCCAGTCCTACATTTCTATGATAAATTTATTGACCAGGTCTAGTCTTTACTCTTTTCAACCCTGAAGTACCTCTCATTAGATGTAGAAAGAACTGAAAGGCTCTTAAAAAATCGAATCTTCAAAAGAACAGAAAATGCACTCGGAATATCATAGAATCATAGAAATGTACAATAGGAAGGGACCTCAAGAGGTCATCTATACTGTCCCTCTGTTCTGAGGCAGGACCAAGTAAAACTAGACTATCCCTGACAGTTGTTTGTCTAACCTGTTTTTAAAAACTGGCAAAGATGGAGATACCCTAACCACTCTTGGTAATTTATTCCACTATTTAGTCATCTGCACAGCCAGAAAGGTTTGCTAATATTTAATCTAAATCTCCTTTACTGCATATTAAGATGACTTTTGCTTGTCCATCTTCTGTGGAAGTGAAGAAAGAATGATCACCATCCCCTTTACAAGAGCCCTTAGTATATTTGAAAAATTGCCATCAGTTAGGTTTTCTAAGCCTCTTATTTTTATTATTGCTCTCCTCTGGATTCCAGTTTGTTTACATCCTTCTTAAAGTGTGGTACCCAAAACAGATACCTCTTTGTCTTACATGCAACATTCCTGTTTATACACTCCAGAATAGTACTAATTTTCAACTGCATCACATAGTTGACTTATAATCAGTTTGGCTATGTCTACACTTAAGAAGTTAGTTTGAATTAATTTAGTTTGAATTAATTAATTTGAACTAATAATGGTTAATTGGAACTGGCCTGGCCTCCCTAGAAAACCAAATCAAGCTAGCATGTCCATGGATAGGACCTACTAGTTTGATTTAGGAGGGGGCACTATGGGAAGGCTGGCAACATGGCACCCAAGAAGGGCCATGCCCCTACCAGTACATAGAAAGAGGAAGGCACCCTGGAATGAAGAAGGTTAAACTGTGTTAATTCAAACTAATGGTTAGTTTGAATTAACACAGCTTGATTGGGTTACTTCGAACTAATAAGTTCAAACTACCCGTTACTTTGAAGTTAAGGGAGATTTTATAATTTCGAAGTAATGAAAGCCAGTGTGGCCGTGCACTAATTCCTTAGTTTGAAGTAAGGAAATCCAGTGTGGCCATGCACTAATTTAGTCCAAATTAATGCTCATTAACTCAAACTAAATTTAAAGTGTAGGCACAGCCTTTGTGATCAACAGTGACTCCCAGATCCCTTTTAGTACATCGCTGAGCAAAGAGATCAGACCTTCTGCAGTAGACTGGAGACCAAGAGCAATCTTGCATTTGATATATGGAATTCTATATTAATTTAGAGTTTGAGATCCTTGTACATCTTTATGATCTTCAAAATGACAAACTCCATCTACTGAGTCCAAACAATTTTATTTAGTACTTGTCAGTGTTAAAGTGTAAAATATTGTATTCCCTAGAACACACTGTGGAAAAGGGAAAATCATGTCTCTTTTGGGCCCTATTCATCTCCTACTCTACTCCAGTTATATAGTTTGCAAAAGCACCAAAGAGACTTAGGTGTCTAAGTCCCATTTTTAGAAGAGATTTAATTACTTAGGGTCTTATTTTAAAAGGTATTTAGATAACTAAAAATGCATATAGCTGCTTAATGGGATTTTCCAAAGCATTTAAGATACCTAAATCCCATAATAGGAGTTAGGCATATAGGTGCTTATCTGTCCTCTTAGGCACTTAAATGCTTTTAAAATCTGGCCCTAGATGCTTTTGACAATATTATCCTTAGTTTTATTGAAGGTCAGTGGGTCTTAGCACCTGTGTCACTTTTGAAAATAGTGATGTAGGTTTCCATGTTCCTTAGTCAGATGAAAATTTTAACCAGTGACAAAACTGCCATTAATAAGAACTGGACAGGGCCCTTAAGTATTGAGGAAAGAATTTGTTCCATTTTGCCATTTTGAATATTTGGGACTTTCATACTAGTGGATTTTTACCATCATTTTGTTGAGGAATCTGTTATGGAACCATTTTGCCCACTAAAATCATTTAAACCAGTCAGTGTCAAATGACTATGAAATACATATCAGAAACATACTGAAAGGAATGAATAACAATGGGAACTTAATTTGCTATATGAGAGAAATAAGGTTTATTGGAACAGAAGCAAAAAATATCATTGCATAAAAGAAGATACTGAAGCAGAATGAAAGACAGGAAACACAATACAGGAGAAGTCTTGTAACCACAAATATGCTAAACTGAAAAAGGTCTGCAGCAAATTCCAATGAACAGAACTTCATGTGTAAGTCTTAAGTAGATTTCTATGTAAAAGGTAGCAAGTGTATTTCTTTCTCAATTGCCAGATCCCATCCTTGTCAGGATGGTTTGAATCAGTGTGTCTGGTGCTGGGGATATTCAAATATAAAATATATTAGAGGAAACCCAAGTTACTGATACACAAGGTGGACTGCTGGAGCACTCTTTGGTTTACAGTATTACTATAGGATGGACCTGGGTTTGGTTCAGCCATTAGCAGACAGGGTCTATAGTCAGGGACAAAAACTGGTGCACAGATTGATACTGATGCACTGACTGGTTTATAGACTGTTGAGTGCATGGAGTTATACTCGCAGGGTTATGGAGTCATTTCAACAGCCTGGTAAAACAGTATATTTTTAATAAATTCAGTATGAGGTAAATAGTCTTCACAGAATTTAATTCGAACCATAAAAAAACCAATAAAGAATATATAGTAAAAGTAAATTCAGAAGAATGTCAGGTGTAACTAGTTGGTTCTTTTTTCTTTCATATTTGTAAAATAAAAATAATATAGGGCAATCAGAAAGCATCACTACAGAAAGCCTTGGAAGGCAAGGGGATTTTCCTTTGGAATAGTTCATCTCAACTTTCAGGGCAAATTGTTTTTTGTTTTGTTTTTTCTGAGCCCAGTTACAAATGGTCATCGGGCATCCCCAACAGCATACAATTGGACCCACTCTGTTAGATGAAGGTGCAGAGAAAGGAGAGGAGAAATATATGAGAGAAACTCATAGTTCGAATAATGCAAAAGGGAAATGAAGTGTGAAACATTTTCCTGAAACAACCAGCAACTGGATACAGTAACTTCATCAGAAGGGAATATGTTTTAGATGATTAAAGTCTCCTTTCAGTTGATCCTTCATGCAACCATAAGACAGTTCTTGAGAAAGCCAGAAAGACTTCCTAATAGATACAGAAGATAAGCATTGGAGTACAGAGTTTCTTAATAAAGTATTATTTAAGACTTTCCACTTTTAAAACATACTTTCATGTCTGGTGAGTTTCAGCTACTGTGGATGACTACTTACTACCAATAGATTCATATCTATGTTCCTGGCTTAACTAGCAGTCATTTGTGGTATACGTAACTTGCATTCCCCTCCTTCTAGCAGCTTGCGGTAAGCACTGATCTCACAATCCAGCTGATACTTGGCATCCAAGAGGACTTTATACTCGCAGTTTTGGCGTTCTATGTCAGACCGTAGTTCAGCTAGCAGTGCCTCCACAGTGCTAATCAGGCACTGAAGTTCTGCTATCTGGTTGCTATGGCGAGTTTCTGTTTCTGCCAATGTGGTTTCCAGAGTAGAGTTCTGAGATGAAAATAAAAAAGAGACATAAGGAATATTGTTATTAATGCAGGGCAGTTTCTGAGCTCCATGGATTACCTGTGCTTTCCCTGAAGTTTACAAACAGACCCAATTAGTCCTATTCAACTCTCAACATGTTTGTATAGATTAGAAATTTTCAAATCACCTGTGAGATGTCCTATTTCTGATCAAATCTTGTGATGTGTGTTTGTTTGCTTCATTTATCAGGGAAGCCCCTCAAAACATGTCATAATCTGCAAATGGAACATACATCCACTAGCACTTAGTCTGAAACAGATGTATTTTAGTCTACAAGTGAATTTAATTTAAAGGAACCTTTGGTTTAGCAGAGAAAGGCAGAACAAGAGCCACTAGCTGAAAGATGAAACTAGACAGCTTCAAGTTAGGAATAAGGCAGATATTTAATAGTGGGGGTAATTAACAACTGGAAAAAAATACCAAGAGAAATGGTGGATTCAAAATAAGTCAGAGTGGCCTCCTTTTGGGAAGAGACACTTTATCCAAACAAAAGTTATCCCTGAATCAATGACAAGTTATTAGACTCAATAGAAGGGTAACTAGGTGAAAAATAATGGCCTATGACCTACAAGAGGTCAGACTAGATAATCTAATGGTCCCTTCTGGCCTTAAAGTCTATGATCTATGCAGTTATTTTCTTGCTTTTGCTCTATGACTGACTTCAAATCTATAACATCAGAGGTAAATCCCACTATGCTACAAAGCAGTTTTTCAAATAAATATATGAAGGCTGATTGTCACTTCAGTACAGAAGAAGCTTCAGATATACAGATAAATATACAGCCACTAGTTATTTAGAGTTACCATGAAAGTGCAGTGTCATGTATGGTTGTTAGCTCATTTTTACAAATGCCAAGGATATTGGCAAAATAATGGATTTTTTTGGTGTTCACTTTGAATTGAACTGAAAGTAATGTCTTTTGAAAAGTAAAGATGTTTAATTTTGAAATTATCAAAATTAAATGGCAATTTACTTGATTGATTGGTTGGGTGGTTGGTTGGTTGTTTGGTTGGTTGGTTGGTTGGGAGAGGTGGTTGTTCCAAAACGATTAGTTGAAATTGGCATTAATTCACAAAATAGTTTGATGTAATTGAATTTGTATTTTTCACCACAAAGAGGTTTACTCAAAAAAGTTCACCCAGTTCTAATTGTGAGAGCTCTAAATATTACACACCATGTTGTGTTGGGATTGCAAATCAATTTCCAGAGTCTGAACAGTGTATTTTAGCTGAATGATCTCTGTCTGGCTGCACTGTAACTGTTCTCCACTGGAGAGTACCTCCTTATTCAATTCCTCCATCTGAAATACAAATAAAAGAAAAGAAAACAATCAGACACAGCTAACTCCACCTTTCCGGTAGTTGGGACTACTTTGGATTTGGAGTTTCGTGGACATTTGACCAGTGCAAGATACCCACCTGGGCACAATACCAATTCTCAACTTCACACCGGTTCTTTTCAACTAAAGTCTCATACTGACACCTTATTTCCTCCAGGACCTTGTTGAGATTACATGATGGGCCTGCATCCACTTCCACATGGACTTGATTACCGAGCTGAGAGCGCAGTGGATTTGCTACCTGTAAAGTTGGAAGAATAAGTGAATGAACTGTGTAGAAGGGATCCATTCTTTCGATATCTCACCAAGGACCTCAGAATTTCACCAGCATATCCTGGAGATCTCTCATTATTTTCACATCTCTGTGACAAATGGTCCACATTTTTAATTTTACTTAGCCCAGTTCATTATGAATTATAGAACAGAAAGAGAAGCTAGTCCACTAAGGATTCTGGATCCAACTTCAAAATCCACTTTCCACTGGTTAAACTGGAGGAGAAAACAAATAATAATCATTCCCCCCATTTTGAAGAAAACATTGCATTTTGGGGGAAACTAACTTTTTTTTTTTTACTTCAGTAGTACATACCAAGCAAGTAATAATAAATAATAAATAATAAAATAGTACAATGCAGGGGATATGATGGATACCAAACTGGGATGTATATTGTTTCTCACCTCTTCCTTTGGAGAGATTGGATCTGAATGAGACAACAGACTTTGCACATTATATAGGAGTAGTTTAGAGTGCCTCAAAAATAAGATTTGCTCAAGCCCTAAAATTATTTAGATAGATGGATGATAGTAATTCTTGTATTTGCAAAAGACTCTTCATGTGAACTCTTTAGAAACAACAAGTGTAAACAACTTCAAAGAAAAAGTTACAGGGAATTTTACTTGTTTTGGAGTACGAAAGCATTCTTCTAATAATGTCAAAACTAGGTGAAGGACGTCAGTCTCTTCTTTCTTTCTGCTAATAGGTATAAGGTTATTTTATCATTTTTTGGTATCTAATACCTCTTTGTTTACAACCTGGCCTGTTTTAAGTTATAGGTTCTAACTACTTTAACCTTATAGTCACATGTTGTTCTTACTTCCTCATGATTCTTCTTGAGACAAAGGAGTTGCCCTGTTAGAGACTCAGGTTGAGCTTCCAGGTCAGCCTTGCATAGGGTCAGGTCATCCAGAACTCTGCGCAGGCCATTGGTATCTGTCTCAGCACTCTGGCGAAGCCCCTTTTCATAGTCAGTCCTTTAAATAAAAGGAAAATTAATAAATCACTGCAAAAAAATAAAATGGAAAAGCAGAAACTTTTTCCAATTGAACATCTTTATTATGTTAATTTATTTGCGTATTTCCTATTTGAGGCTTATAACTGTCTCCTGGATTTTTTTCCTATTTATTGGTGATGACATTTTCTGGAGCTCCCTTGATACCTGAGGAGTCAGTACATGATATTTCAGTATTCAAATCATATACTGGAAATTTAATGACTGATCAAAAATACGTTTTAATTTTGTTACATGCATTGTTCTTGCATTTTTTTTTTGCAAGAAATAATATTACTTTCAGAAACAGCTAGATTCACTATCTAAGAATATTTTATGCAATTCCGATCATTTGGACCAAAAGAGACCCTCTTGTGGGAAAACATGGTGCATGGCAGCACTTTAAAAATGTTTAATTGCATCCAAAAGGTGGTGAAGAAGACAGGAGGTTTGGACCACATGCTCACAGTCCAATTTGCATTATACTTACTTAATAGAGTAGTCATCAGAAGTCACTTTGAGACTGTCAATATCCAGACACAGCCGAGCATTATCAGCCTTAGTACAGCAAATCTGGAAAACAGGAGATTCCCAGTAAATGAGGGTATGATTCCATATTTTAGAGACATGTTTTGATCTCCTCTCCTCTTTTGTCCTTTCTGAGACAAAAGCCTGATCTACACTGCCACTGGCTGTCAACAAGAAATACACAAGCTACCTTTCATTGACTTACTTACATTACCATACCCCAGCATCTTCACTGAGCTGAGTCAATGGGATACATCCTCCCATTGACACACACTTATTTCTTTTGGTAAAGTAGATTAATTGGGACAGGAGAGCATCTCCAGGATTGATTGAGCTTCACAGCTTGCTCAGTTGATCTTGCTGCATTGATCCCCACAGCACCGGCAGTGTAGACATATCAGAAGAGAATTAGCTTTCAAATTCCTTGTGTCCTAAGAATAACCAGCTACTTCCATGGCACCAGCATGTAAGCTGGTTATAAAATGCTCTAACGGGCCATTACCTGTTGCTGGAGCTCCTCAATGGTTCTGTAGCAGTGGTTAAAATCAGTACATTCATAGGGGATTTGATTTTCATGCCATTCTTGGATCTTACATTGCAGGTCAGCATTCTCCTTCTCCAGGGATTTTACTTTCTGTAAGTAGCATGCCAAACGGTCATTCAGGAACTGCATGGTTTCTTTTCTATTGCTGTTGAAGATTCCTTCATTGTAGCTGCAATAAGAGTCCCCTAAGTAGCAATTAATAGCTCTGGCAGGAAATGGAATGCAGGCTGGTGGTACACAGGGAGGTGGCAGGCAGGTAGGTGGTAGGCAGTTGTTGATTGGTCTGTTGCTGGGCTGACAGGGAGTTGGCAGGCTAAGAGTTGTTTGGGAAGGAGTTAGTAGGCAGATATTTGCCTGGTAGCTATTAGTAAGGGAAATACCTGGTCGGCAGCTACTAGTTGAGTAGCTAGATGGTAGACAGCTTCTTATCCCAGAAGAGTAAACAGCAACACTCTTCGATGAGGTGCCTGGAACTTTACTAGAGCTTGTAACAGACCCAGGAGTGCCAGCTGGATTGCAATCTTTGGAAGACATAGTGATAGTAGTTTAGTGGAAATATTGGATTTAAGATTTCACTTTTGTTGGAAAGTCCCAGTTGTCTGAGTTTGAAAGTGTGCTCCCTCACTGCAGTTCTTATACTCTTTCCAGTGGGTGTTGTCACATTTAAAAAGCTTTCCCACTTGTTAATACTTATGACAATTTATACAAGAACTTCTCATTAAAGTGTTATTTACTTGTTCGTGAAGCATTTTTTTGCTTATAAAACAAAATTTAGTTTGGCTTGTGTCACTGGAGGAGTGTGTCACTAGAAAAATAGCTTTGTATTACATTTCCAAAGAAGCCTGTCATCATTGTCAAACAGCAGCCCTGAATACCTGGGTGTGGGTACAGGAATGACAATTTTCTTATTATAAAATGACAGCCCTCCATCTGTCCTACTTTTGCCAACTGAATAGCACACAGTTTGTGCTGTTTCTCTCTTCTGAAGGAAAATAATGCTATGTTAGAATTGGAATATTCCGGGAATGAGCATGAGAATATGAATTCAAACTGAACTTTGCTGAAATGGAAGAAAAGGAGAAATTGTAGTGGCAACAATAGGCCCAGTGGGTGATGGGCTAAATAACTAATGTGCACTGAGAGAAAGATGAAGAAGCTGAACCAAGTGGGTAGAAAGAATAAAGTCAAGGACATGAAGGAGACATGCAGCAGAAACCAGCAAAAAGTAGGAACAGAGGGAAGGAAAAATGCTGAGAAGTCAAGCTCTCCTGAATTATTCTCTTTCACTGTATGACAGGGTGTGCTTGCCCCAGACTGAACAGAAAAGGGTTAAACATACACTGGGAGGTAGAAGTCCATCCCCTCCAGGCTGTGCTGGGCATGCTCCATCTGCTATCCCAGTATGAAAGGGAGCAGCCTAGCTCATTCAAGGGTGATCACCAAGGGGGAAGGACGCTTTGTAGAGGCTTACAGCAGAGAGCCACTTCAGCCCCCAGCTGAAGAAACCAGTGGCCCTGGAGACCCAGACAGAGCCCTGCTGCCCATGGCTGACTGCCCAGAGTCAGATGCCCAGGCACTTACCAGTTCCATGGAACCTGAAGACCCTGATGAAACCTGGATGATAGCATCAGGAGGTACAGTATTAGGAATTGAGGCAGTAAGTGATACCTCGTGCCTGGGATAGGTCAGCATTTTGCAGTGGGATATCCATCAACCAGAGTTGTGACTCCGCTGGCATGGACAGGGCTCTGGACTGGGACAAAGTGGGGCTGGGCAGGCCTGCATCTTCCTACCACCTCTCTCAATTCCCTTGAGGTGACAGAAACCCCATTTGACTTTGGCCATTAGTCTGTGCCACCCTAGCACTAAGGATGGTCACCCTGACTCGGACCCTTGAGACATAACAGTCAGGAGGGAATGAGTTTGGTAGACTGTGCCTGTAGGAAAACCCTACTCCCCCTTTACCCCCCAAACCTCTCCACCAGGCAGATGGGGACAGGGTAGGCTTACCCTCTGACATATGTTGGAGAATGCAAGCATGGTTGGGCCCTGAGACCCACCCTTGCCCATCAAGCCAACAGACTGCTTAAGATGGAGACTGATGATATTTTGAATTGGCTTTTGGACAGCCAGCAACAACAAGCTACCCAACAGCAGCAGCAGCAAACTCTGTTACACCAACAGAGGCCTTGCAGCTACAACTGTAGGTGGCACAGCAACAGGAGCAGCAGCAACAGCTGATAAGAGAATTGGCCACCTAACAGCAGATATACCAGGAATGGATGGCCCTAGCAGATGGTGTCACTGCTGTGGTCAACCATGCCACCTCTGCCCATCTAAGTAGGGCCAGAGAAAGAATTTGGCTGGACAAGTCTACTGATGCACCTGACTAAGATGGGCCCAAGGAATTGACCCCAAGGTATTCCTTGTGATCTTTGAGCAGGTCACAGCTCCTATCAGGTGATCACCTGAACATTGGGCAACTCTCCTGGCACTATATTTGACAAACCCTGCCCAAGCTGCCTACAGCAATCTCAGCCCCCCCAGAAGGCCCAATAGTCTTCCAAGATGAAGGTGGCCACCATAAACTAAGTTTGGTGGCAGTCCAGAAACTTACTGCCAATGTCTCTGCTACCCGCAGTATCCTCTAGGGGCCTGGCCTAGGGACCAGTGGGTCCAGGACAGCTGTTGGTGCCAAGTAAAGCAAGAACAGCAGATTGGAGTCCATGTCACTGAAACCATTACCTTGGAGCAATTTACTCAGGCTCTCCCCACTGTGGGGAAGGAATGGGGCTAATGTCACCACCTGATGACCCTGGCAGAGGCAGTCTCCCAGCTAGAGGACTACTTGGTAGCTGACGGAGCAGAAACATGACCTTGTAAGTCCAGGAGACCATAGAAGGGTAATGAACTGACAGGAGAGGACCAAAGCAAGGGAGCCCCTGTCCCCCTTCCAATCCCCAGTTCACCCACCTGGTGTTAAATGTAAGCAACCTCTCTGCTGAGAAGTGAGAGAGGTCCTCAGGAGTGCGTGACTGCTGCTGGAAATGTTGCCAAGAGGAAGACTTTCAGGAGGACTGTCCTTATGTGGACTGTAATTATGGGCAGGTCTGCGTGGTTGGTCTAATATGGGCATAGAAGCACAGTCTGGAAAAGCTCTTGTCCGAGTGCAGGTGGAACAGACCCTGTGCTTGCCTTAGTTGACTCTGGCTGCAGCCAAACCCATATCCTGGTGGGGTTAGTCCCTAGCCTCAATCACTCTGGACCAATGATACACTTACAGCGTATCCACAGTGACATTCAGCCCTACCCAACCATCCAGGCATGAGTTGAGATTGGCCACCGAGTGGAAATTCTCCAGGTCAGCATGGCTCCCAAGCTAGCATATCCAGTAGTGCTGAGGTGGCACTGGCTAAAATTCCAGGAGATCATGTGTCATGACAACTGACTACAGTCTGGAGACTGAAGAACAAGGGTCCTGAGGAGAGAACTACTTGGCTCCCCAACAAGAACTGACCCAGGAGCGGGGAACATGCAACTTTCTGGAACTTTCCATGAACCCTTCTCCACACACACACACACACACACACACAGACCCAAGTTGCCCCATAGAGAAGTTGGGGGAGCTGAAGCAAGATGGGGAATTTGTATGAGAACAATGGGATGATCCAGCCTGAAGCCAGGCCTGGGAGCTGGCCATGTCTTTGAACCAAAAAGGGCAACAGTCCACAACCCCTTTGGGTTGCTGATTTGAGGTCCAGGGGGATCACCTATATTAGGTGGTACAAGATACCCAGACCCAAGAAACCATCCACCAGATCTTGATATCATGACAGCTATACCAAGACCTCTTGCATTTGGCCCATGAGGTTCCCTAGACTAGACATTGGTGTCAGTAGAGATAAGACCTTCCAGCGAGTGGCCCATCACTTCTTCTGGTTGGGGATGCACCAAAAGGTAAAAGGACTCTTGTGTCTCCAGCCCTGAATTTCAACAAGTGGGACCCTAGGGAATCCTGCGAGCACCAGTCATGTCCCTCCTTATGGTGGGTACACCATTCAAATGCATCATCATGCATCTCGTTGGGCTGCTCAAGAGGAGTCAAACAGGGAACCACTTTATTCTGGTTGTTGTTGACTGTGTAGCACAGTATCCTGAGGCAGTCCCCTTATGCTTGGAGGTGGACCCAAATATTGCTGCAAAGCTGGTGTGATAAGGTCAGGGCAGAGGGGTACAGAAGCGTACACCAGGGCAGGTATGTGAGCCCTAGACTGGTGAAGGCCCTTTTCCCCAGCTGCAAATAAAAGGCCTCTGCAGGCCAATTACAGACAGCTGCACCCAATCAAGGGCTACCCCAGGCCTATCAAGGCTGCTTCCACTAGGAGAAGGGAGTGGGAAGCTGAGGCTGTTGTTCAGTTTGGAAGCTCCCCAGGCTGAGGAGGAGACTGTTTCTCCCCTGCCTTACCCAGAGACAGAGACAGAGACAGAGACTAGCAGTTGTCCCTTCTACTGCTCTGAAGGCTCTTTGGCTGGGACCCAGGGCCAGGGAAGGAAGAAGGTACCTGATAGACTGCCAAAACCAGGGATCTTCCTGGATGAGGACTGACTGAACTGTGACCAATACCACTTGAAGAGAAGATTTTAACTGTTGGGCCAGGCCTCCTACACCCCTTCCCTCCGGAAGGGGGGTGACCTTGCCACACTTGGTGTCAGGGGAGGGATTTGTCCTGGCACGCAAGCACTGCGTACCACCTACAGGCAAGGTAACTCAGCCCCAGGATGGAGGACGTGGTGAAAGCCCTGGTGCAGGCCACAGCGGCCCAACAAGAGGCCACCCGAGTTCAGATGGCAGCTCAACAAGAGACTACAAGATTGCAACAGGAAACCAATCAGCTACTGATAAGCCAAGCCGCTCAGGACCGAGCCACCCTTCAGGAAATAATGACCCAGCTGAAAACCCTTACTGCCCAGATTCATGGCCATGATGGAGGGTGCCCCCTGAGGGCTAGCAACTACTTGCAAAAGATGACTACTGATGATGAGGTGGAGGCATATTTGCTTGCATTTGAGAGAACCGCTTTGCGGGAGGCCTGGCCACCGGAGCAGTGGGCCAGCATTCTCGCCCCATTTTTATGTGGTGAAGCACAGAAGGCCTACTATGACCTGACAGCAGAGGCTGCTTCGGATTACCCTAAGCTGAAAGCAGAGATCCTTGCAAGATCTGGGGTGACAACGACTACCCGAGCCCTGCGGTTCCATGAATGGAGGTACCAGGAGGGTCCCGCACCGAGGTCTCAGCTTTATGACTTGATTCACCTTGCACGGAAGTGGCTGCGTCCGGATATCCACAGTACTGATAGGATCATTGAAATCCTCATCTTGGATAGGTTCATGAAGGAACTTCCCCCCGACTTGCGAGGGTGGGTCAGCCAGAATGATCCCTCTACATATGATGACTTAGTTGCCCTGGTTGAAAGACAGCTGGCGGCCAAGGAGCTTTCCCAGTCTGCCGGGGGAGAATGGAGCCGAAGCAGGAGGCCAGCCCCAAGCCCAAAAGTACGGACCCCGGAAGTGTCACACCGGGCTGTGTTGGGGAAAAGGGAGACCGGGCAACAGCTAAAGTCAACAAGGGTGTTTGGGGAGCCCCAGACTGAAAACCGGAAGCCTGATAGCCCCAAAGATAGGGGGGTGTCCCGACTAGGGTGCAGGTGTTACGCCTGTGGGGAGCTAGGACATATAGCAGCACGATGCCCGAATGCTGAGGAGCCCATGCAATGTGGACTGGGTAGGATTGACCGGCCCTGCAGTTTAGTCTACCTGGTGGGAGTGGCAGAGATCCCCCATAGGTACACACGCCCCGTGAAGATGAATGGAGTAGAAACCACGGCACTAGTGGACTCGGGGAGCGCCATCACCCTGGTCTCAGGAAAGTTGATAAGCCAGGACCAGCTGACCCGGGCAAAGCGTGCAGGGGTAACTTGTGTGCATGGCACAGTCAATTACTATCCCACTACACCCATCCGTATAGAGATAGAGGGCCATGCTGCAAGGGTAATGGCAGGGGTGGTCCCGAAGCTCCCTTACCCTGTACTCATAGGCCGGGACTTCCCAAAGTTTGGGTGCTTACTCCCTGTGGGAGAGGCTCAGGAGGATACGGACCCCGGACTCAATAGCGAGTCCCCAGGAGGGCCTAGCCCCCCTGTATTTGCTGAGTTTTCCCCAGACCTGTTCCATGCCACGGGGAAGCCGTGGAAGTCACGACGGGAGAGGAGGGCAGACAAAAGGTTGGGAACCAGAATTCTAGCCCAGAGCCAAAAAGCTGCCCTAGTGGGGCGTCGGTCCTGCTCTGTCAACCAGGATGCCACCTCGGGCTTGATGGGCTGGAGGCCAGGTCAAGCTCTAATGGGGCACAGCCTGCTAGAGAGCCGGAAATCAGTTCACTCGAGGTAGGAGATATTGGGCCTGCCCTTGCGAATTTTGCCCAAGACCAAGCCAATGACCCGTTGTTTAGCAATGTTAGGAGAGACGTAGTAGAAGTTAATGGTGTCCCAGTAGAGGGAAGAACTAAGGGTCCGGGACCCTATTTTGTGATTAAGGGGGACTTATTATACTGGGTAGTCCAGATACAGGAGGAAGAAGTGGAGCAGCTCCTGGTACTCCGACGACATCAGAAGGCAGTCCTCGGCCTTGCCCACAGCCATCTGTTTGGAGCCCACCTAGGGGTCGATAAGACATTGGATCGAATCTTACGGAGGTTCTTCTGGCCAGGAGTATGTATGGATGTTCGGCAATATTGCGCTTCCTGCCCAGAGTGCCAACTTCATGGCCCTCACCCACGTCTACGGGCCCCATTTGTGCCCTTACCAATTATTGAGGTCCCATTTGAGAGGATCGCAATGGACCTGGTAGGCCCACTGGAAAAATCAGCCCGGGGCCACCAATATGTGCTTGTGATTGTAGACTATGCCACCCGTTATCCGGGAGCCATACCCCTCTGAAATACAATGTCCAAGATGATAGCGAAAGAGCTGATTTAAGTTTTCTCGAGAGTAGGGATACCTAAAGAGATCCTTACGGACCAAGGGACCCCCTTCATGTCTAAACTAATGAAGGACATGTGCACGTTGCTACGCATCCAGACCTTGAGAACATCAGTCTACCATCCCCAGACAGATGGCCTCGTTGAGCACTTCAACCAAACGCTAAAGAATATGGTGAGGAAGGTAGTGAGCTGGGATGGGAAAGATTGGGACACCTTATTACCGTATCTAATGTTTGCCATTAGAGAAGTCCCCCAGGCCTCCACGGGGTTCTCCCCGTTCGAACTGTTGTATGGGCACCACCCCGGGGGCATACTGGATATTGCCAAAGAAGAGTGGGAAGAGCAGGCCAAGCCGGGACAAAATGTGATTGAACATGTAATAAAGATGCGGGATAGGATTGCCCGAGTTACCCCTGTGGTGCGAGAACATCTTGAGAAGGCCCAGGAACCCCAGCGAACATACTACAATCGCCAGGCAAGGGTCCGAAGATTCCAAACTGGTGACCGGGTGATGGTGTTGGTACTCACCCCAGAAAGCAAACTCCTAGCCTGATGGCAAGGACCGTACGAAATCATAGAGGCTTTGGGAGAAGTAAACTATAAGGTGCGACAACCTGACTGCCGCAAACAAGAGCAAATTTATCATGTCGATTTGTTGAAGCCCTGGTAAGATAGGGACACCTGTGCTGTAGCTCTAAAAGCAGCAACCCAGGAAGACAAGGTCCCAGGACAGATAAAGGTATCCCCTGAACTGACACCTACACAACAAATTGAGGTCAGAGAGATCATTGAGAGGAACCGAGATGTGTTCTCAGCCGAGCCCAGGAGGACCACCGAGGCTGTTCACCACATTGTCACTGAGCCGGGAGTAAAGGTGAATGTCAAGCCCTATCGAATCCTGGAGGCAAAGCGAGAGGAGTTCGGGGCTGAGGTTAGGAGAATGCTGGAACTAAGCATCATTGAGGAGTCCCATAGTCAGTGGTCCAGTCCCATTGTATTGGTACCTAAGCCAGATGGCAGTATGCGTTTCTGTAACAACTTCCGGAAACTAAATGAAGTGTCCAGATTTGATGCCTATCCTATGCCTCGGGTAGACGAATTAATAGATCATTTGGGGAAAGCCAGGTTTTTGTCTACCCTAGACTTGACTAAGGGTTATTGGCAGATCCCCCTGGCTGGGGATGCCAAGGAGAAGACCGCTTTTTCTACCCCGGACGGCCTGTACCAGTATACGGTCCTTCCCTTCGGATTACACGGGGCTCCTGCCACCTTCCAGCGCCTCATGGATAAACTGTTGCGCCCACATGCAAAGTATGCTGCAGCCTATCTAGATGACGTCGTCATACATAGCCCAGATTGGGACACCCACCTTGAAAAAGTAGAAGCAGTGTTGAATACGCTGAGGAAGGCAGGCGTCACTGCAAATCCAGCCAAATGCGCAATTGGACTAACAGAAGCCAAGTATCTGGGCTATGTTGTAGGGAGAGGTCTAGTAAAGCCACAGCTGAGTAAACTGGAGGCAATACAGAACTGGCCCCGGCCGATCCGGAAGAAACAGGTCCGTGCCTTTTTGGGGATAGTCGGATATTACAGACGGTTCATCCCACACTTTGCCACTCGAGCCCACCCATTAACAGAGCTGACAAGAGCTCGGGGCCCCGACATAGTGAAATGGTCAAGCTCAGCGCAGAAAGCCTTCTCCGATCTAAAAACTGCTCTTTGCCAGGATCCAGTATTGATCACGCCAGATTTCAAGAAGGAATTCATTCTACAGACAGATGCTTCAGAGGTTGGATTGGGTACAGTGCTGTCTCAGATGCTGGGAGATGAAGAACACCCAATCCTCTACCTTAGTAGAAAACTGCTGCCCAGGGAACAAAAGTACGCACTGGTTGAAAAGGAATGCCTGGCCATCAAATGGGCCATGGAAACCCTGCAGTGTTACCTGTTGGGGAGGAAGTTTACTTTGGTAACTGATCATGCACCTCTGAAGTGGATGCACCGCAACAAAGATAGAAATGCTAGGGTGACCCGATGGTTCCTATCCTTACAGCCGTTCCACTTTAGGGTAGAACATAGATCAGGATCCAAGCATGGTAATGCTGATGGCCTATCATGAATACACTGCTGTACGACCCAAGTAGCCCAACCCCATAGTGTTGAGCAGGAGGGGGGGATATGTGATAAGGTCAGGGCAGAGGGTACAGAAGGGTACACCAGGGCAGGTATGTGAGCCCTAGACTGGTGAAGGCCCTTTTCCCTGGCTGCAAATAAAAGGCCTCTGCAGGCCAATTACAGACAGCTGCACCCAATCAAGGGCTACCCCAGGCCTATCAAGGCTGCTTCCACTAGGAGAAGGGAGTGGGAAGCTGAGGCTGTTGTTCAGTTTGGAAGCTCCCCAGGCTGAGAAGGAGACTGTTTCTCCCCTGCCTTACCCAGAGACAGAGACTAGCAGTTGTCCCTTCTACTGCTCTGAAGGCTCTTTGGCTGGGACCCAGGGCCAGGGAAGGAAGAAGGTACCTGATAGACTGCCAAAACCAGGGATCTTCCTGGATGAGGGCTGACTGAACTGTGACCAATACCACTTGAAGAGAAGATTTTAACTGTTGGGCCAGGACTCCTACACCCCTTCCCTCCGGAAGGGGGGTTACCTTGCCACACTGGTTAAAATCTTCACCTGATTGAGGACACCAAATGATGTCTTAACTAACCAATTAATCATGGCACTAACATATACTCCAAACTAAAAGCAAAGATGTGCTGCCTCATGAACATCCTGAGCCTCAGGACCTCAGTATACCACCCACAAATGGACAGACTGGCCAGGTCTTTCACTGGAACCCTGAAGTCCATGCTCTGCAAGTTTGTGGAGGACAATCCCAGACACTGGGATTCACTGCTGCCAGTTCTTCTTTTTGCTATATGGGAGGTCAGCCAGGCCTCAACAAGTCCTCTATCTATGAGCTGTTTATGGGAGGCAACCTTGAGGCATAATTGATCTCCTTAGAGAGGATTGGGAACAAGACAAGGCAAGACATGCTTATCCTGAATCTGCCCAGTAAGTGCTAAAGCTGCAGGAATGACTCTTGAAGCTTGGGGGCCTTTGCACAGGAGAACTTGATATAGGCCCAGGGGATCCAGGAGCAGTGATACAGTAAGGAGACAAAGACACACACCTTTGAACCCATGGACCGGTTCCTGCCCTTGTTACCTTCTGCCAACTTGAAGCTCGCTCTCATGAATTGGCAGGCCTCTTTGGAGTGCCTTGTCACATAGGGGGACTATCAGGTCAGATTGCCAGGATGGCGGAAGGAGATATGTCTGTACCATGTAAACTTGTTAAAAACCTGGAAGAACAAGGAGGACTTATGTATGGATAGTGCAAATGTAACCTTCGGGTGGGCTAGAGTTCATTTACTTGAGCTTCTCCAGTGCCTAACAGAGATAAACCCCTCCAGATCCAGTCTGTACAGGACTCAAGCGAAGATTGCTCAGAGTTACCATTCACATTAAAATATTACTGAGAATAAACTTAACTGTAAACCTAAACTAACTTAACAAACCTTATCCTAAGAAAACCGAAATGAATTTAAACAAAACAGTAAAAAACCCAAGAGACCCAAAGTTCAGGTGGAGTCACTCGTATCTCAGTTGCAGTCTTTTGTTCAAGTCCTTGAGGCTTGAATGCAAAACAGAAGCAATCCTCATCTTCTCTGGCTGCAGGAATCTTCAGGCAAATTCCATGCAGTCTTTTCTTCCTCCTGTGCAACCAGCACCACACAGTCTGTTTACTGGTTACCCAGCTCTCAATCCCACAAGAGACAACTCCTCTGCAAAACAGTCCAAAGCAGGGAGAAAACATCTTGCAGTCTACTCCTGGCTCAGCTCCCCTCACTCAATCACTGAGCATAAGGACTCTGCAGCTCTCTCTGACTGCTCCTCTCCCAGCTGCTCCTCTCAGGTTTCTCCCAAGCATCTGACTCCAGCACAACAATAGAACAGAGCCTGAGCTGGGACCTCTAGCTGGGTAAAACCAGGACCCAAACTGGTGATATTGGAAGAGGGCCTTAGCCTTGCACAGGGCTGTTGCTGGCTTGAAAAAATGCCCAGGCCCCACTCCCTGCCACATGGCCCCACCCTGGGCCAATCTGGGCCATGGGCCTTATCCGAGAGTTGGATTGGCATCCTCCCTCTAGAAGCCCAGCCCCAGTCTGGCCCCTGGTGCTGCCACTGCCAGCCAGCAGCAGGTGGCCCGGGCCTGATCCAACCCATGCTGCTGCTGGGGCAGGGCTAGAGACAAGCGGGGCTACAGCCTCAAGGGCCTAGCACAGTGATGCCCCTGACCTTGCATATGGTGAGCAGCTACAAGGTCTCCTGTGGGACTTCCCAGACATTTTGTCAACCAGGGCAAACCAGCCTCCTTTAAACTTCATATTTGTCAGTGGAGGTGGCAGCCATGATGGCCACCCTGCCCCACACGTAGCCCCCTGGGTTATGCTGCTCTCAAGGAGAAATGTTAAGTATCGATTTCCCTGATGGCCCTCCATCTCTGGGCCATCCAGCACAAGGGGGAAGAACGTTAAGTATCAGTCTCCCCTGATGGCTCTCAATCTCCTGTGTGAGTTTTTCCTCCCCTAGTTTCTATCAACAACAAAGGGGGTGAGTTTCTACCCCCCCCAACAGTTTCTCGGCACCCCTGTCACCACGAAGGAGGGGTCATTGTCTGGGGTCCCAGTTTTATCATTGGTCCTGACCAGGATCCCACTCCTAATTGGCTATTTTTACCCTGGCTGGGCAAAATTCTATTAAAACCCCCTGTTTCAGCTAGCTTGTTGTTCTCCCACCCTCGAATGCTAAAGGACACGTCGCGACCCGGTCGGATTGGCCCCCGACTGAGACTGGGAGCACCCACCCACGAGACCTTCCTTTTGGGGTGTACACGAATTGCTGGCCAAACAATTATGTGCTGAGATGCTGCAGCTGGTCTGCCTCCTCACTTTGGTTCTACCGCGATCCTGGGACAGGTATTATAAATCGATATAGGCCTCCTACCTTCTCTTAATCATTCTACTTGGTACCATTTATATATAGTCTGTGATTGTAGCTTCTTTACCTGAGTTTTTCATAGTTTGTGTAGTTGTTATGATTTTCTCTGTATCCTGTATAGTCTTTCCATGATATAGTTGTTTATGGTCTAGCATAGTTTTGTGTTGTTAATTTGCCAGGTCTTTATTAGTCATTTGTATTTTGCATCCTTCTTATTGTATAATTGTTCATTACTCTGCTTCTGCTCTAAACTGTTGGGCCCAGACTTCCCCAGTGTACACGGGGGGAGTGTGGGGGTTTATTTTTCTCTCATCTGACTTTTTCATTCTGCCGCCCACCCTTCTTGGCTAGCAAGGAGGAATGGCTTTCAGCCATTGGTAAATACACGTCGGGTGGGCTGGTCAGTGCCTATACCAATGTTGAGGCAGTAAAAGGCCAGAAAAGTCCTTGACTTGTTATGGCCACCCTCTTGTAGGTCATTAATCCATACTGTTATCTAACTGTAAGTACTTTTGTAGGTTGTAAGTGTTTTGCATAGACTTTCATACTTTATCCTGTTGTTTGGTTGGAGGTGTTTTACAGGTGCTTTATATGGACTTTCTTGCTCCACACAGTTACTTGATTATAAGTGCTTAGCATAGGTTTTTGACTTTATATTGTCATTTAGTTATAAGTGTTCATTTAGATTTTGCTTTATGCTGTTAGTTGGTTATGTGTCCTATATAGATTTTTGCTTCATACTGTTAGTTTTACACTGTTAAGTGGTTAAAGGTGTTTAAGGTATCACTATAAAAGTAGCTTTTTTGTTTACTTGAACTAGTGTCCGTCTCATTGGTGGGTGTCGCTTGTCCATCCCGGTCACATCACAAACCTGGGGTTCAACAATATTCTTTCAGCTGCATAGCATGTTTCCACAGAGGCTGATTCTCTCTCTCTGTCAGATACAGTGAAGGTCCCAAGTTATCAATAATTATCCACAGGACTAGCCATTCTCTTTAAGGGAATCTTCTTCTTAGGTACTGGCTCAGTTTTAACCATTACTTTATTTCCAGTTTGTCATTGCATAATATCACTAGAGTCATTATAAGCTTGATTCATCTTCTGCTGTTCTGCAGCTGATTGCACTGCAGTTGCTCCTTGTATTGTACACAGCCAGTATGAGACTGTTCATCAGGTGGTTGTTGGCAATGTTTGTATGGTTTCCCAGTCTGGACGGTACAGTACATCTTCCCAGCCTGGCATGATCTCCCAAATGCACTTCATAAGGGCTAAATCCTATCATGTGATTAGGACAATTCCATATTCCCATGAGTACCCATGGAAGCACCGTATCCCAGTTTGTTCTCAATTCATTGCATACCTTGGATAATTCAATTAAAAGCAACTTACTCATTCTTTTGAAGGGCTCCCTGCTTGATGATAGTATAGGATGTGTAGTGGTAGGAGAACAACAGCTCAACAGGGCCAGATTAAGGGTCCTTAGGGCCCCAGGCTGCCTAGCATTATGGGCCCCCCAGCCTGGTGCCCCAGCCCCCTACAACCATAGGGCCTCCCTACCTGAGGCCCCGGCCCTGGGATCAGAGGCCACTCTCCAGAGCACTCTCACCCTGGTCCAGGTTCTGGTCCAGCTGTCTGCCCGCAGGGAAGGCCCTGGAAAGCCATGCTGGAGGCCACACCATGCACCAGCTGGCTCTGCCCCTGCAAAAAAAACCAAGGAGTCATGTGGCACTTTAAGACTAACAGATTTATTTTTCACATGAGCTTTCGTGGGAGAAAACCCCACTTCATCAGATGCTTCGAAGATGGGTGAACTTACAGAATGGAATGAAAATAAATGCAAGGGGGTGTAAAACATAGGATCAGGTCATACAGTAACAGCAAATCAGAGCAGTTGTTAGGTTCACACCATGGGAAGCCTGAAGTCAAATTACCTTTTGTAATGGGAAAAGAACCCATAGTCTCATAGAATCATAGGGTTGGAAGGGACCTCATAGGTCATCTAGCCCAACCCCCTGCCAAAAAAAGCAGGACCACTCCCATTAGATCATCCCAGTCAGTGTTTTGTCCAGCTGGGACTTGAACACCTCCAGAGATGGAGATTCCACCACCACCTCCCTAGGCAACTTATTCCAATGCTTCACCACTCGCCTAGTAAGGAAGCTTTTCCTAATATCCAGCCTGGACCGCCCCAGCTGTAACTTGAAGCCATTGCTTCTTGTTCTGCCCTCTGTTACTACCAAGAACAGTCGAGCTCCCTCCTCCTTGGAGCAACCCTTCAAGTAGTTGAAGGTTGCTATCAAATCCCCCCTCAGTCTTCTCTTCTGCAGGCTAAATAAGCCTAGTTCCTTCAGTCTTTCTTCATAGGGCTTGTGCTCCAGCCCTTTGATCATTTTGGTTGCCCTCCTCTGGACTCTCTCTAATTTGTCCATGTCCTTTTTGTAGTGGGGAGCCCAAAACTGAACACAGTATTCCAGATGTGGCCTTACCAGTGCAGAATAGAGGGGAATGATTACATCCCTTGATCTGCTGGTAATACTTCTTTTGATGCAGCCCAGTATGCCATTGGCCTTTTTGGCAGCAAGAGCACACTGCTGACTCATATCAAGCTTCCAATCCACCATGACCCCCAGGTCCTTTTCTACACTGCTGCTACTTAACTGAATGTTTCCCAGCCTGTAGCGGTGCATGGGGTTTTTCCGTCCCACATGCAGGATTTTAAACTTGTCCTTATTGAAGTTCATAAGATTTTTATTGGCCCACTGTTCCAATTTATCTAGGTCTCCCTGAATCCTGTCCTTGCCCTCCAACGTATCTCCTGGTCCCCCCAGCTTGGTGTCATCCGCAAACTTACTGAGAATGCATTCTATTCCATCATCCAGATCATTGATGAAAATGTTGAACAGAACCAGCCCCAGGACCGACCCCTGGGCACCCCACTCGTGACTGGCTGCCAGCTAGACATGGAACCATTGATTCCTACACGCTGAAACCGTTGATCTAGCCAGTTTTCTATCCACCCTATAGTTCACCTATCCAACCCATACTTCCTTAATTTGCCAATGAGAATGCTGTGGGAAACTGTATCAAAAGCCTTGCTAAAATCAAGGTATATGACATCAATGGTTCTTCCTGCATCCAGAAAACCAGTCATCTGATCATAGAAGGAAATGAGATTGGTCAGACATGTTTACCCTTGGTAAATCCATGCTGACTGTTCCTGATCACTTTATTTTCCTCTAAGTGTTTGAAGATGGATTCTTTGAGAATCTGCTCCATAATTTTTCCAGGGATTGAGGTGAGGCTGACTGGTCTATAATTCCCCAGATCCTCCTTTTTCCCTTTCTTGAAAATAGGCACTACATTTGCTTTTTTCCAGTCCTCTGGCACCTCCTCCGTTCTCCATGAGTTTTGAAAGATAACGGCCAGCAGTGCTGCTATCTCATCAGCCAATTCCCTTAGCACTCTTGGATGCAGTTTGTCCGGCCCCATGGACTTGTGCACATCCAGCTTCTTAAAACAGTCCCTAACCTGACCTTCCATCACTAAGGGCCTGTCTTCTTCTCTCCCATCTGCCACACCCATGGTAGTGGGCTGGGAGCTGACCCTGCCTGTGAAAACTGAAGCAAAAAATGCATTGAGCACTTCAGCTTTTTCCTCATCCTCTGTCACAAGGATGCCTGCCCTATTCAGCAAGGGGCCTACATCATCCCCAATCCTCTTCTTGTTATTAACATACTTGTAGAACCCCTTCTTGTTATCCTTTACATCCCTCGCTAGCCGCAACTCCATTTGTCCTTTGGCCTTTCTGATTTTATCCCTGCAGTCCCTAGCAATATCTTTATATGCCTCCTTGGTCATCTGACCAAGCTTCCACTTCCTGTAAGCTTCCTTTTTATGTTTAAGCTCAGAGCAGAGTTCTCTGCTAAGCCATTCTGGCTGCCTCACATGTTTGTTCTTTCTCCTAATTGGAATGGCAACTTCCTGTGCCCTTAGCAGGGTTTCTTTAAAATATAACCAACTCTCTTGGACTCCTTTCCCCTTCAGATTAGCTTCCCAAGGGATCCTGCCCCTCAGTTCCCTGAGGAAGCCAAAATCTGCTTTTTTGAAGTCCAAGGTTTTTGTTTTGCTTCTTTCCTTCCTTTCTTTAATCAGGATCCTGAACTCAACCATGTCATGATCACTACTGCCTAGCTTGCCATTTACCTCTACCTCCCTGATCAATTCTTCCCTGTTTGTGAGCAGCAGGTCGAGCAGTGCAGGGTCCCTAGTTGGTTCCTCTAGCATTTGTACTAGAAAGTTGTCCCCAACACTCTCTAAAAATTTCCTGGATTGCCCATGCACTGCTGTATTGGCCTCCCAGCAGATGTCAGGGTAATTGCAGTCCCCCAGGAGCACCAGGGCCTGTGATCTACAAGCTTCCGCTAGTTGTCCATAGAACACCTCATCCACCTCCTGCTTCTGGTCTGGTGGTCTGTAGCAGACACCCACCACAACATCCCCCTTGTTGCTTTCCCCTCTCAATGTGACCCACAGACTTTCTACTGGCATGCTTCCACTTCCATAATGGAGCTCTGAGCAGTCATAGAGCTCTTTTACATATAACGCCACTCCTCCCCCTCTTCTTCCCTGCCTGTCTTTCCTAAACAGTTTATACCCATCCACGGCAGAGCTCCAGTCGTGCAGACTATCCCACCATGTCTCTGCTATTCCTATAATATCATAGTTCCTTGTCTGCGCTAGTATTACCAATTCTTGCTTATTTCCCAGGTTCCTTGCATTAGTGTATAGGCACCTAAGATACCTGGCCGATTGCCCTAATTTGTCATGTCAATTTTCAATTCTGTTACATAAACCACCTTGCATTGTTTCTTGGCGTTCTCCTCCCCCACTCTCCTCACATATTGGGGCTTCAGTAGAGCACGTAAGACATTTATTTGATTCCCCCCCCCCATGTTCCAACTACCTTCTCTTTTTTGCTGGTGCTACAGTCCCAGCCCTCTCCCCCCCCCCCAGTTCCATTCTTTCCCCCAGATCATCCACATTCTTACTTACCTATGGGCTTTGGTCTCCTTCCCCCGTTGAACCTAGTTTAAAGTCTCGATTAAGTCCTGCTTTCACAGAATTTAGTTTGCATATTAATTCGAATTCAGCTGTTTCTCTTTGAAGTCTTGATGTCCCAGCCACATCTCTGACAACAGTTGTTAACAAATCATTTATCGAGTGATTAAAAAGATGGAAGTGCTCAGCAACTGGTTTCTTCGTTCTGTGATTTCTGATATCAGCTCTGTGTTCATTTATCCTTTTGCGCAGCGATCGTCCTGTTTGTCCAATGTATAAGGTGTTGGGGCATTTCTCGCACATGATGGCATAGACCACATTAGTAGATGAGCAGGTAAATGAGCCTTTGATGGAGTAGCAGGCTTGATTAGGACCTATGATGGTATCTGTTGTGCAGATATGTGGGCAGACTTAGCAGCGTGTTTTGCTGCAGGGGTGTGTGCCTGCTGGCCTGCCTTTTCCCCTCCATCCCCCATGGGTGGACCTGTCAGCCTAGGTGTCACGAGATGCACATCTATGCACTTCTAGGCTATAATCTATATGGTTTTTCTGTTCACTTTTGCACTGTGATTGTGTAATTTTATGCTAATTTTGTCATGCAAGGTTCCTTTAGGAATGCTTATAACTAGAGCCCTGCACAAATACAAAAATGTGAAACTTCATTTGATCCACATCTGCTCAATGATAGCATTTATCCGGTCCGAAATCTGCATGCCAGGTATTAGCTGGATCTGTAACCTCATCCGCAATGAGCTTGGGCTCACACTAAGCATTTCAGTCTTTGATTGGTTCATTCTCCATGTGGGTCCCACCCACTTTTTCCTTTTCTTGTTTGTGGTTCGCATGCTGTGCTGTCAATCGGATTTCCTTGCCCACCAGTTAAATCTCTGATTGACAGCATGGCATGCAAACTGCAAACAAGAAAAGGAGGAAGTGTGCAGAAAAATCATGTGGAATGAGCCAATCAAAGGCAAGCAGTAGCTCTCCAAGCCCCAGACTGAGACTCTGGCTGGCTGGCAGATCACAATCAGAGCTGTGATAGGATTGGCTGGAGTGCTTCCTGGTTCCCCTGTGTGCTGCTGACACAGATCAGTGCAGGAGATGCAACAGTGGATCACACTGTGAGAAGATAAAAAATAGAAAATGCATCTGTGAGTCAATCCGCAGCAATTGGTCTGGGTTATCCTCACCCCCATCCGCAGACATGGATAACCGCAGATCTGTAGTGGATACCCACAGATCTGCAGGGCTCTACTCATAATCTATTCTACATGATTACTGTGGCATCTTGTTTTCTGCAGCATCATGTTTGTGTACAGGTGTAAAGCATATGTATGTGTTACATATAACAAGAAATTAATTACTACAGTAACAAGTATGTGTTACATAGCACAGCCCCTCAGGGCTATCTCTAGTGCAGAGGCTGGAGAATTACATGCCAAAGGTAATACAACTTAGATCACCTAGCTCAGGTAGAAGGCAGAAAATCACCACAGCCCAGGAAGAAGGGGAGCTGAGACGGGTTTTGGAATCAAAGGAAGACACTGGGAGAAGCTGCTGGCTTGGGCCAGAGAAACACCATCTGAGAAGCAACTCAAGGAGACTGAACCACTCACGTGTCCAGGTGGGCCAAGACTGACTAAACTGCATCCAAATAATCAATCTTGTGGGTAAGAAATTGTGAATAGACTAAAGAGTAATATTGGAATATTGTTAGTAGACTAGTATGCATTTTTTATGTCTTTTATTTCCTTGTGGTCACTTCTGAATCCTTTATAAATTGATTGTGCATTGATTTGCCATATACTCACTTAAAATCATATCCTAATCAATAAATTAGTATTTGTTTTATCTAAAGCTGTGTGGACTTTAGAGAGTATGAGTGAGGGAGGTTGGGCACAATCCATTTCAGTGTTAAATGGATGGACGTGAGACTGTGGTGATTTGGAGCAGGTCCCAATCCCTGTAAGATACGGCTTCCTACTGTGGTATCTGGGACTGGGGGCGCTCACTTATGAACTGTCCTTGAGTAGCCAGAGGACATACAACCACTGCCTAGGACGAGTTACACACAGGAGGCTGAAGTGGACTGACTCAGGAGTGAGTGATGAATTGGGGTTCAGGAGTGGAAATCTGGGAGGTCACTGTGGCACACTGGGGAGATCTGGGGAGCAGCCTGTCACATCAGGGGCAGGACAGAAGTACAGAGTCTGGCCTCTGGCCCCAGGATCCCATCCCCTCCCCATTGCCAGCAGGGCAGGGGTCCTCCAGCACCCCCCCCAATCTCTTCCAGCACTGAGTGGGGTAACTGGGGAGAGGGAATGGATCAGGCAGGGGTCTTAGGTACTGGAGGCCAGGGCACCCCTCTAGGCCGGAGCCTGGGCATTCAGCCCCTATAGCCCCTGCACTGATCTGGCCCTGGGGCTCAAGTGCCCATATCTTTGTATATTTTACTAGTAAATGCAGGTCCATTATTGGAATCAATACTGTGTGGTAAACCACATTTGAGAATTATTTCTGTTATTAATATTTTAACCCCTGCAAGATTGTACTTTGCTTTTGTTTTTACTGACACATTGGACACGCTAGCTGGTCAGTGGGGAAGGGACGCCACACACCCAGCATCTGGTGTGCTAGCCAGGCGGTGGGGAGGGGACCCCTTATGCCTGGCATTGGATGCACTAGCCAGGTGGCAGGGGAAGAGAACCCAGCAAGCCTGGCACCAGGCACGCTAGCCGGGCGGCAGGGAAGGGACCCCACATGCCCAGCGTCGGACGTGCTAGCCAGGCAGCGGGGAAGGGAGCTCCGTGTGGCAGGTGTGCAGGGTTCTTTTCCACCACTGCCCAGCCAGCCTTGGGGAGGCAGGCACTTGGGGCTCCCTTTCCTCGCCACCCAGCTAGTGCAGGGGAAACCAAGCACGTGGGACTCTCTTCTCCTCGGCACCTGGCTAGAGTGGGGGGAAGCGTGGTGAGTGGGGTTCTCTTCCACCAGCACCTGTCTAGAGCGGGGGGGAAGCCGGTGTGCGAGATCCCTTAACCCACTGTCCAGCCAGCTGAGGGGAGCCTGTTCAGTGGGTCCCTGCCACCATCCCACCCCCAGCCAGGGTGCAGAAACTTGGCCCTTCCTTCCAGGGTGCTGTGCACCCAGGGAAGAAAGTTATATAGTTAAATCAAAACAACTCTTGTATCGAAATAACAAGTCCGTACAGTGTTATTTTGATATAAGGGTTTCGATCTAACCCTTGTTTTGTTTTCAACCAAGCTTTTATTAAATCAGTCTAATTTTTCTTGTTTCAAAATGACAGAGCTCATCATTTCAGAACAAAAAAAGTCATATGGACCTAACAGTTTTTAAGTTGAAATAACCAGCTTAATTTCAATTTAAAACTTATGTGTGGACATATCCTGAGAGAGAGCCACAGCACCTACACTCCCTGTCAGTGCTGAAGACAACAGCACAGGCTCACTGGCACTGATCCCACTCATCAGTGCCACAGAGGAAGAAAAAGACTAAGAGAGGCAGTCTCCCACTATGTCAGTGAAGTCAGGGAGTGGAGTGAGACCCAAAATTGGCCACTTCAGCATGGCACCACATTCCATGGCACTGTCAGTTCTGACTCTGGAGAGGGATCCATCAAATCTGATGTCTGTATCATCTCCAACAAGGGAAATTCTGGAGGAGGATCTGCAGCTCTCTTCCACACTGGAGGCCTTCAAGGCAGAAAGGGGTCTAATTGAACAGACATTTCTGCCTTCACAGGAGCACTCACTAACTCAGGCACCCAAAAGACTGGGGCTGTCGAAAGGCAAGCCAGTGCTGGTACACCCTAGGTCCCCATGGCATCGGTCACCAGAACCATCTGTGGCACCAGACAGATGGAGGTCTCCTCACCAATCTCAGCAGCTGAAGCTCTCTGTAGCTGCACTGGATCCATCTACTTCTCAGCACCACTCCCTGGTGCCGCCAGCCATCATAGCAGAAGCAGAGGCTCCACAATACTGCTCCCCGGTGGCTGCAGCAGAACAATCTGTAAAACGACACTGCTTATGCATGGCACTGCATTGGTGGGAAGTGGTATTTGGCATCAATCACCAGTGCTTTCTGGTACCACCCTGTCATGGCCCCCTCAGAGCAGATTCTCATCAGACCCTGAAAACAGTTCAGTATCCTCAAGGAGTAGAGGCTGTACCAGACAACAGAAAGGAGAGCCATCTTCCTCAGTTTCCACAGTGGCCGACTCAGTGGCAAATGCTGCAACAGTGGCCCTTTTGGACTCCCTGTGCTTACCATGAGGCCCTAGGGCCCCAGCCAGATAGACCTTACTCAACAACAAGCTCTCAAGCACAGCTTTCCTATACTGCAAGTGTTCTACCTGATGCAGGGAGGTTTTGGAGCTAGAGAGAGATGAAAAAGGCCATGAGAAGCCTGGTGTAGGTCTCAGAGTGGAAGGTTCACAGGAACTTGTGGGAGCTGTAGGGCAAGACCTAGAGCCCTTGAAGAAATCCTCCTCTTCACCCCCATACAAGGCAGTGGTGGAGGCAACACTGGCAGCATCCCAGAGGACAGCAAGACACAACAAGAGCTCCTCTGAAGGGTGGCACATAACATGGGGCTACAGAAAGAGGAGGTGGCAAAGACGCCAGCCCCATGGTTGATATTTTGCTTCTGGAATGCCTAGCTAAGTTTGCCCTGCCCCTCATTAAAACCATAAGGGGCACCACTAAGGCCTTATGGCACATCCCAGTTTCTGTCCCATCTACAGCTAAGAGGATGGAAAGAAAGTACTTTGTCCCACCTAAAGCCCATGAACATTTTTATTCTCATCCCACTCTGGGATTGCTAGTGGTGGCAGCTGCCATCATGAAGGAAAGATGGGGTAGCAAGGGCCCATGCCAAGATCCAAGGATGCTTTTTGCTGGAGCTCTTTAGACAAAAGATATATTCCACCAGAGGGCTTCAACTCAGAATTGCAACCCAGCAGACAATCCTTTGTAGCTATGCTTATAATTCCTGGGCATCCTTGGAAAAGATCACAGAGGCTCTGAACCAGGAATCTAAGGCTGAGTTTTCAGCCATGGTGATGGAGGGCAAAGTGGTGTTGAAGACTCTCCTGAAGTCCTGGATGCTGTGGATGTGGCAACGCAAACAATAACATCTGGCATCACTATGGAGAGGAACTCATGGCTACAGGCCTCAGGATTACCTCAGGAGATCCAGTCAACAATTCAGAACCTCCCCTTTGAAGGCTGAGAGCTGTTATCCTCTCAAACAGACTCAAAATTGCAGACACTGACGAAATCGAGGGCCATTTTGAAGTCTTTGGGTCTGCACACACTGGCTTCCCAAAAGAAGGCGTTTAGGCCACAATCCCCGCCCCACCCATAGCAGCAACAACAAGACTTTGAACACAGGAAGGCCCATAATGGGTTCAGAAACAATCAGTGGCTTTTTATTCCAGCCAAAGCCAAGGGAACTCACATAAACCTTTGAGAGCTAAAAAGAACTTTTGAAAGGATACTCAAGGATGACATACCAGAGGCTATAACAGAACCATCCCTTCTTCCCTTTCGCAACAGACTATCCTGGTTTTACTGTGCATGGTCCCAAGTTACATCAGACCATTGATGTCCTGCATGTGGTAAAGCTGGGGTGGATTACCACATGGGCCTACAGGGCCCATGCCCAGAGGCCCTCCGCCCTGCCAGTACTGGGCTGGGGGAGTGGGGTGGGCTGGCCCAGAGGCTGGGCTCCATGCTCCCACCCTGGCCCAGGACCAGCTGGTTTGCCCCCAGGGGTGGGGTGGGGCAGCCCAGAGGCCAGGCTCTGCACTCCCACCCTGCCATGGACTGGCCAGTTCACCCCCAAGAGTGGAGCAAACCAAACCAGAAGCCACACTGCACACACTGGTCCTCCCTGCTGCCGCACCCAGGGGCTGACCAACTGGGCCAGGGCTGACCTCTGGCCCCAGGCACCCACAGCACTGGCCTTCCCACAGAGGGCCTTAGGCTCATGGCAGCAGGGGCAAGGCCTCAGGTGGAGGAGACACAGAAGAGGGAGGCCCAGGGGCCCTGCAGCCCCTAATCCATCTCTGCATACAGCAAGGATTTCGCTCCGATTCTCCTCCACACTATTTTCCCACCCACCCTCTTCAGAGATCCATCTGACAAACAGTTACTGCTCCAGCAAGTGCAGTCCTTCCTGAGCATGGGAGCAGTGATGGAGTGCCCCAGGACCTAAGGGGGAAAGGGTTTTCCTTCCACTACTTTCTTATCCCAAAAGCAAAAGGAAGTCTGCACCCCATTCTGGACCAGCAGGGCCTGAACCAGTTGCTTCACAAGGTATAGTTCAGAATGGTCTCTCTGCCCTCAATAATTCCCTCCCTGGATCCAGGAGTCTGGTGTGCCACCCTCAATTTAAAAGATGCCTAATTCCACATCTCAATAGTACCCTACCACAAGAGGTTCCTGTGGTGTGTGGTTGAAGGGAGGCATCTGCAATTCACAGTCCTCCCCATTGGCCTTTGTGCTGCATCCCAGGTGTTTACCAAATGCTTAACTGTAGTGACAGCATTACTGAGAAATAGAAAGATTCAGGTGTTCCATACCTGGACATCTGGTTCATGCAGGGGCATTCCAGCCATCAGACAGATCATCTAAAGGTAATTCAAATCACCTGTGACCAGTTAGGTCTTCTGATCAATGTGCAAAAGTCCACTTTAGTCCCTATGCAGAGGATCAAGTTTATAGGAACAATATTGGAATCAAGAACAGCAAGAGCCTTTCTTCCACACATTTGGTTACTTGCCATCAACCCATGGTCCAGAAGCTACAGAAATATCCTATCACGAGAGTATAGACTTTCTTAAGACTGCTGGGTAACATGGCAGCTTGAATGTATGTCACACAGCATGCGAGGCAATATTTACACCCATTATAAGCATGGTTGACCACAGTGTATCGCCCATTGTATGATGAGCTAGAAGGGCTAGTAACTCTCCTGTCTCAGGTCCTTAAACAGGTAGCATGGTGGAGTGAGAAGCAGAATGTTTGCAATGGTCTCCTGTTCCAGGAATCTCAACTATCAGTGTACCTTGTGACAGACATATCAGACATGGGAGGGGGCACACTTAGGCCACCACAGGACCAAAAGAGGATGGGGCCAGGCCACAGCTGCATGTCAATGTGAAAGGATTCCGAGCAGTTTGGCTAGCCTGTCTGATGTTTTGGGAGCACTTGGCAGGTAAGGTGGTGTCCATTCACATGGAAAATATATCCACAGTGTTCTATATCAACAGCCACGGTGAAGCTTGCTCTTCTCCCCTATGCCAGGAAGCCCACAGTCTATAGAACTTTTGTATTGACCATTCAATCCATCTGTTGGCCTCTTACCTCCCTGGTTGCCAGAACTCATTGGCTGACGACCTCAGCAGAAGATTCATGACACACGAGTGGTCCATCTGATTGGATGTCTTGACAGAGGTTTTCTGAAGGTGGGACTCTCCCCAGATAGACTTATTTGCCTCGGAAGACAAGAAGAAATGTAGAATCTTCTGCTCCATACAGAAGTGCAGCCTGGGCTCTTTGGCAGATGCCTTCATGATTTGGTGGATGGTCTGGCATCATTGTGTCTTTCCTTCAACTCCACTGATCAACAGGGTGCTAATAAAAATTAAAAAGGACAGGACCATTGTCATATTGATAGCCCCAGCCTGGCTACAGCAACATTGGTATATAACGGTGCTGGACTTATCAACTCAGAAACTCATAACACTCTCCCTCATGCCAGACCTCCTCTTCCAGGACCAAGGATGACTGTGACATCCCAACTTCAAGTCACTGTCTCAAAGCTTGAAACCACCATGGTTAACTCCAGGTGAGCTGCAGTGCTTGGATGAGGTACAGGAGATTCTCCTTAATAGCAGGAAGTCTGCTACCAGCGCTACTTACAAATCCAAATGGAAAAGATTTGCAGTTCGGGCACCAACAGGGAGTTCAGACCTCTGTCAACCTCAGTTCCAGAGATTCTGGACTATTTGTTGCACTGGAAAGACCAAGGCCTCTTGAGCTCATCAATTGAAGTCCAGCTGGTAGCTGTTTCCACTTTCCATGAGGGAGAGGCACCAAGTTCCATATTTTCTAATATGGTGGTCAAGCATTTTCTGAAGGGCTTAGACTATTTCCAACCGTACACCCGCCAGTGACCCAGTGGGACTTGAATTTGGTTCTTTTGAGGTTGACTAGCCCATCTTCTGAGCTTCAAGCATCATGCTCACTCTTAAGTCTCTCCTGGAAGGTGGTATTTCTGGCAGCCATTACATCAGCAAGGAGGGAATTTGAGATCAGAGCATTACCTTCGGAGCCTCCTTATACTGTCTTTTTCAAGGACAAGTTGCAGCTCCTCTTGCACCCAGCATTTCAACTAGTCAAGACATTTTCCTGCCAGTGTTTTTCCAAAAGCTGCATGCCACAGACAGTTAACATAGGTTGCAGCTTCTTGACATTCGTAGAGCGCTTGCCTTTTGTATTGAAAAACAAAGTCTTTTCACAAGATGCCACAATTCTTTGTGGCAGTGACCGACAGGATGAAAGGGGAACCAGTGTTATCTCAGCATCCTGGCATGTATTCATCAGTGTTATGAGTTGGTGAGAATCCTTCCTCTGGCAGTGAAAGCCCATTCTACAAGGGCACAAGCATCGTCAACAACTTTTCTAGCTTAGGTGCCGATTGTGGATATATGCAAGGCAGCCACATGGTGGTCATCAGTGCACAGCTTTATGACACACTGTGGAATGACACACAGGGGATGACACAGCAATCAGAAGAGCTGTCCTGCAATCCATGAGGCTGTAAGTCTGACCCTCCTCCAAGGATAAGGGTCAATAGTCACCTAACTTGGAATGGACAAGAGCCGTCTCTCAAAGAAGAAAAGATGGTTGCTTATCTGTAACTGGCGTTCTTCAAGATGTATTTGCCCCTCGCCATTCCAATATCCACCTTCCTATCCTTCCTTCTAAACTGATGGCAAGAAGGAACTGCAGAAGGTAGGGTCAGCTGAGCCTTGTATAGAGTGCCATCAGACACCATTCCAGGGGCCTCCACAGCCAACCCCATGGGTTCTTTAGGGGAGAAGCTTTCCCATGCTCCATGCACATGGCGTGCACACACCTAACTTGGAATGGACAGGAACAACACATCTCAAAGAACACCAGTTACAGGTAAGTAACTGTCTTTTTCATTTGTTTATAAAAGCAGATTTTTTATAGCAATCTCTTCAGCAAGGTGTACAAGTGAATTACATGCATTAATGGCTGAGCTGCATTTCAATGTTTTTCGTAAAGACAAAGCAATCTTTATACTCACTGTAGGTTTTTAACCAAAGGTGGTTTCCAATTTTCATATACATCAGTCTATAATTGTACTGCTTTTCTTTCCCAACTCCATTCTCATGGCCAAGAAACTAAATTATAGACACTAGACGTTAGAAGACCTCTATCATTCTGTTTAGAGAGGACTAAACAATTTAGACAGTCCCTAAAATTGTTAATCAGTTAAGAAATGAAGAACAAGTAGAAAGCTCTTTTTGTACAGTTTCTTGATGAGTTAGTTTAGATATTTATGAAGCTTATCGTCAGGGGATTAGAAACCATACAACTAGATCAAGGGCACTTTCAAGGGCTTTCTCTAGACCAGTGGTTTGCAACATTTTCTCCACTGTGGCACACCTTACTACGTTTAATTAATTTGAGGCACACCACCATGTAGTTCCCAAATAAACTCGTGAATATTCATGAGCTAATGAACCAATCCAGATTTCTTTGAGTAGTTTTTCAAAAAATTTTGTGGTGCACCTGGTCAGGACTGACAGCACACCTGTGTGCCATGGCACACTTGTTGGGAAACAGTGCTCTTGACCAGTGGTTCCCAACCTTTTCTGTGCCATGGCACACCTTGATATCTTCAAACTTTTTGAGGCACCGCACCATTAAAAAACTCATGAATATGCAAATTAACTTAAATTATTTATGTATATTCATGAAATATGGCACAGTGTTTCAGAAATGCTGCTATGTGGGTTTGTAGGGGTAGAAGAGCAGGGGTAGCAAAACAGGGGAGGTCAGGAGTCATGTGCAGTGGCAGGAGTGAGAATGGGGAGCAGAGCAGGGCAGGGGCTGCAAAAGAGGACAAGCGTAGCCATGTGGGGAACAGCACAAGGGTGACAAGAGAGGAGAGAGGAAGGGAGAACAAGATTTGGTATGGGGGGGCAGGGGGAACCTGGGGAGAGGGAAGGTAGGGCAGGGGTGCATGGTGGAGCACCCATTTCCCCCTTCTCCACAGTGGCTCCCTGCCCCCCCAGGGCAAATCCTCACCCCACTGCTGCTCCCTCTTACCCCACTGGGTCCTGTCCTCCCCTCTCCCAGCCCCCTGCTGCCTGTGATGGACCCTCCCATCACTGCAGGGGCCTGAACTAGGACTCCAGTCCTAGCTACACCCCCCCCACACACAGCCACCCCACAACCCCAGCTACACATCCACTCCCCCCCACTACACACACACACCTGCTCCACACAACCCCCAGCAGCCCTCTCCACCAGAGCCCTAGCAGCCCTCTCCACCAGAGCCCTTACCTGGCTGTTTGCTGGCTGGCTGACACAAGCTGCTCTGCCCTGCAGGGGGAGATTCATATGCTCCTGGCCTCCCACAGCTCTCTGCTGGCTGAGTTAAGGTGGAGCCGGGTTTAAGTTGGAGCCACTGGAACTCTGCATGCGGGCTGCTTCTGCTATTTTTAGGGGGGGTCCCCTGGAACTCCACATTCCAGTGCCTTCCTCTATTTTTAGAGGACAGGAATGCTGCCTGCCTAAAAATAGGGGACCTCAGAACTGGGTTCTGGTGCCTTCCCCATTCCTTTAACGCCTTCCTTTTCCCATCCCTGCGCTGCCCAGATGGCTGGCCTGGGGAGGGAGGGAACTTTAACTCCAGCTCTGGTGGATACTCGCGGCACACTTTGCTCTAGGCACTGGGAAAAATATGTAGAGAAGCACAGTGGAGCTCTGTTCACATTTTTACTGAACATCATTTCTTAGATTGGGAATCTTGATCGGAAGTGAAATTTTATAAGGCAATCTGTGTTGAGGTTTGCAAACCCTGCACTAAGGCCAAGTTAAAGGGAAGGCTGTTCAAAGTTTGGGGTTGCTGGTTCAAAGTCCCTGTCTTGAAGGAGAGTACCTTTTGATTTAGTTGGAACTGGTCCTGCCTGGGCAGAGGGTTGGACTAGATGGCCTTCTTATGTCAACATTAATGTTCTGTGATTCTATGGCGCAGTACTGAAAGCTCTGCCTCACTGGCACTGCTAAGCATGCTCCTGAAGAATGGAGCAGTTTATAGAGAGCTCCAGCAGTGTAGGCAAGCAGGAGGAGAGAAGCCATTTCCTGGAGGAGCACTGCCCTGAAATAGTCAGAGAGTAATAAGAGTAAATATGAGTAATATTAAGAGCCAAGATGAAGGAGGTCCAGCTATGGGACTTCCATCTGTTCTTTTAGATACCACCTAAGAAGTCAGAAGACCTGCATCCGCCCTGAAACTCTGAGCTTTGAAACACTGGTCTACAATTAAACAGCAGCTGTGTCACAAACTGGGCCATCAGATGTGGTAGGAAGAGGCCCAGTGCAAGATGGGCAGGAGATGGATCTAACATATGCCATTACATGCTAGCACACTTTCAGGGTCATGAGGGAGATCCAGCAAGAGGACCTGGGCCCCGCATCTATCTTCAAGTTCCCTACACCTAGCCCTAGATGGGCAAGGTTAGGGGTTATCAAAAAGCCAGCTGGTCCAGCTGAACACCAAGAAAGACTGGGACAGGAGGGTCTAACCACTAGGACTGTTAACTGAATAGCCCACTTTGCTGCACAGTCCTTATACAATTAGGAGTTTGTGGTCCCCTATTTGGGTTAGGGTACTTTTTATTAATCTATCCCATGAGTGGGAATATGTAGAGGACACTGAAAGGAGAAATGAAGGTTATTTACTTGTAACCAAGATTCTTCAAGATGGACTGTGCCATAGCCACAGGCCCCTTCTGCCTTTCTCCACTACCTCAGAATCTTATTTTCCAAAGTTTGACTGAGGTGGCTGGAGCATTGTGTCGTGTTTCTACCTTCACCCTCGAATGTTCAGGTTCGCTGAAGAGGGGCTAAGGGAGGTATGTGAGCACTCCAATAGCTTTGGAATTCTACCATTCAAGCTCACTGTGTGTGAATATTATACCTTGAAGAACCTCAGTTACAGGTCAGTAACCGTAAATTCTTCGAGCGCTGCTCAGATGCATTCAGTTATAGGTGTCTCCATGCCGGAGCGCCGGATTGGTCGGAAAAAACTTGTCCTAGCCTGTCAGAAGAGGGGAGGTGGCCACTGCCCCTCGCGCCACCTGTGGCTATATATATGGCCACCTCCCTGCCCCCTCCTCAGTTTCATTTCTTCTGCCCTGCACGTCGGAATTGGAAAGTCCGCTCCTTGCAAACCGCAAGCAGCCTCTCCCTTTGTCTTCAACTCACTGTCTGGCTGGGAGCATCTCTTTGTGGATTTAACTCCACCACGAGAGTCCCAACTACCGGACCGGAACATCGCGTCAATGATGCCGGGATTTAAACCCTGTGCCAAGTGCAGCAAGGCCTTCCCCTGGGACAATCCCCACGGGAAGTGCCTTAGGTGCCTGGGCAAAGACCACATGGTCTCAGCTTGTTCCATTTGTCTCTCCTTCAAACCCAGAATGATCAAGGAGAGGGAACAGCGATGCTGCGCCCTAGCCTCGGAGCAGGCTTGGCACCCTGCACCTGAGGCTTCGGGTTCACGCTTGGCACCCAAGACCCAGCTTGGCGCTGGAGCCTACACAGCACCGTACCACTGGTAGCCGCCGCCGCACCACCTCAGTGCTGACTCTGGTACCGCAGCGCCTACCAAGCACCTTGGCGTCGCTCAAGGTTGCCCTCAGTTAGCCCGGCACCAATGGTGCTGGGCTCGCCTTGGCACTGTGCCGTATCACCTCTGGTGCCGACGGCACAGTATAGTGCGGCCTCGCCGGTGCTGAGCTCACCCCTGCACTGGCTGATTCCACCCTCGGTACCGCAGAGCCCGGTGCTGCAGGAGCGGGAGTCCTCCCACCCAGGCAGCCCTCCCTCCCCCAGCGAGGACTTGCCTTCGACTCAAGTAGAGTTGCTCCTTGTCCCATCCACCCCGGAAGCGGTGGAGGCAGCACGAGCCCTGCTGCTTCTCCTGACACCCCCTGCCCCACTTCCAACCAGATGGGGCAAACTGGCCTTCATCTCGAAGGCCTGGGTGCACCTGGGACTCTCGCCCTCACCCCACAGCCCCCAATCTTACACTCCAGCGGGGGCTGGCACCACTTCGCTGTAACCGGTACCAGCCTGAGAATCTCAGTCCCCCTCCCCTGCCTCCACCCCGGAGGAGGGACCTTCTAGGGGCTCCAAATGGCCTCGGCGCCACACATGTGTGCCATGACCCTTCCATTTCCAGCCACAAGAATGATCCCCCCAGGGAACTCCCTCTCCTCCATGGCGGGTTCCTGGTACCGCGCTCTCCCTGGCACCGGGGTCTTACACAGGGAACCTTTCAGCGCATTTTGATTTGTTTCACCGGGCTATGGCTCACTTAGGCATGGAAGTGGAGCCTTTGAGTCTTCCCCCCGATACCTTCTTTGGGCCACCCTTCGCCTCAACAGTGCCCTTAGCAGTCCTGCCCCATCCAAGCGTATGGGACCTCACACACTCCTGGTGGCAGAGCCCAAGTTCCATTCCCCTGGTTTCGGATATGGCGAGCATGAAGTATCGGGTATCCGAGTCGGGCTACCCCTCCCTCATTGGCCACCCAGTTCCCCTGAGGGACATGGTCCAGATGGCAGTGGGGGCTGGGGAACCCCCCAGCGACCCCCTCCCACCCTCCAGGGAAACAAGGGAGCTGGATCTGCTAGGCCGTAAGGTTTATTCTTCATTGGCCTTCCAATTACGAGTGGCAAACGGCCAGGCTATAACCAGCAGATATTTGCTGGATGTCTGGGAGTCACTCAAAAAATTTAGAAGTTTGCTCCCACCTGAGACCAGGGAAGAGTATGATACCTTCCTGGAGGAAGGCAACTTAATCTCACAAGACCTCCTCCTTTTGGCACGCGATGCTGTGGACACCGCTGCTCGCACCATGGCCTCGGCGGTTACCATCCGCAGGGTGGAATGGCTTAGGGAGGCTAGAGCGCCTTCTAATGCACAGCAGGCAGTTCTCAACCTGACCTTTGAGAGGGATGTCTTGTTTCCCCCTGAAACCCTCTCCATGGTGGGCACAGCTTGGGATCCTTGGGGAGAGGCTAAATACTTTGGCCTCCTCCCTCCCGGACCCCCCCCCCCGACTTAGTTCTCCATCTTCTCAAGCAGGGCAGTTTTCCTTTCCTTCCCACTTTATCCATGGTGGGGATTGGGTCTTTGCCCTCTATCTCACAGGGAGGGGCCCCTCTGCTCACCATCACCCCATTTTGACCCTCGGGTGCAGGGGCGTTAGGGCGTCAACACCACAGACAGCCACAAGGCCTCCTCTCTCTTCTAGGGAGGGAGATTTGGTGGGAATTATTCCCAACCCTTCTTTGTTTCTTCCCCTTCTCTACTACTGCGAGAGCAGACCTTGGATCAGGACACCAGGGCCCCAACAATACAACGCCCGCCTACGCCGATGGTACCCCAGTACCGTGGTTTACCCTCCCCTCACCCCTTAAGCAGTGACTCCCTCAGAAGATGAAAACCGCCCCTCTTTCTCCTCCTTGCAACCTACCCTTCCCGGATATCTTCCCTACCGTGTTCCCCACCCCAGCACCTCGCCAAGGAATGGAGGCGTGTCTCGTTGTAGCTCCAGCTGCTGTGTGGGCTCTGAGACACTCACATTCGAAGCCTAACTGCAACAGAACTGTGCCTGTGGCCATGATGCCTTTCCCAGGTAGGCCCCCTCGTGTCCAGGTCAGGGGAAAGGGAAGGGATACCCCTGGTTGCACCATCAGTTTGGCGGGCACGAGCCACTGCGACCCCTACCCCAATTCAACAGAAGTATCTCCTGCTCACTGAAGAGGACACACCCGTGTAGCCAGATCAGATCCTTACATCTGTAGGGGACCAAGGTGAACAACCCACCCCTCCTTTTTCCCTCCCTTATGGGAACTATGGTTCCACACCCTCACCTTCTGGTGATTTAGTGAGAACCAGGGCCGCACTTTAGGAACCCTCACTCTTGTCTGCCTCCCCATCGAGGTAGCCATTTTTCTTCTGCCCTTGACCAAAAGCATGGGCTGGGTGCACCTCCTTCAAACCCCAGCAGGGAACCCAAGAGAGAACACCTATCACAGCCCTACATTGGGAAACTGCAAAGGGTTCACCCCTTCAAGCATTCTCCCACCCATACTCCTCCCCTCATTACCAGCTGCCTTTCTGGGCAGTCGTCCATGTCAGACAGAGGGGTCCCTTTCTTTCCAGGGCACTTGTAACTACTGCTCTTGCTTTCCGGTCCTGTACCCTGACAGGACATGAGCCCCCTCTCCCCTCCCCCGTTTTTTCTTGGGACCATCTCACTATGTCGGTCGTAAACTTTAGTGCTACTGTGGGTTATTCCCATGTGCGTTGATGGCACCTGGTAGTACTGCGGTTCCTTTTCAATTTTCAAGGAGTCATTCACACCCACTGCCCACCCACTGGCGTGATAGACAGAGAGCCTATTTCCCTACAACATCCAACACTTTGGGGTTGTACTCCCCTTTTGTTCGCCCTCTGGCTTCCTGCCAGGGAGAAAACTTCGTTCGGTTCTCTGATCCTGGAGTGTCCTTGAGATGCAGCAGCTGCCACGCTGTAACGGTTTCACTTCCTAACTTATAGGAAGGAACCTCCCTTGGCATCAGGGTTCTTCAAATATCCATGTATTAAAGAGTTTCTCCTTGGCAGCCCTGACATGGCAGAGTGGTAGCATTATCCCTCCGAGAAGTACTGTAGGTACCGAGGCCGCAACCTTACACGGCACTCCTTCGAATCTTTCGGTCATCGATGCAGTGACCAAATGGTAGCAGGTGTTCTTTCCCCTGCCCCTTTTCTTCCTCCCTCACGCCCTAGTGAGAGCCTCCACGATGCAAACCCTGCAAGCTTATAGGCCCAGCAGCATTTTTCCTGTGTATTCTTCTGCTTCTGTGGGCCCTAGCAGGACCAACTCAACAGCACTGCCTCAGGCCACCTTGCTTTCGGTGAACTCACCGGAACCTCTCTCCTGCAAGAACCCGGTCCTGGTGCCTGTTCGGCTGAAAACGTGTGCTCCCGTATTGCCTGGTTTATAGCTAGCATACCGTAGGCCTCCGTCCTGCTCGGCTCGACTCTATCTGCTGCTGTTTAGTGTCCCGTGGTCTTCTCAGTTGTTCTTGAGCCCACCTTACAATCTTGTACCCTCATTCTCACTTGTTTTAACAAGACGGCTATGCTTGGTCACGACCTAGATAAGGGGTATGGTCACTCCCTTACTACTTCCTCCGTACCTAATAGTCACCAGATTGGTCTATAACCACTTGGCTCCACCTAAGCCTTCGGGTGATCAATTTCTACCCTTTCTTCGTTCTCGTGTGAGACACGGCCAGTATGGCTAGGCTCATTTGTTAGCATTCAGCGTTCTCCTTCGAGTCCACGTGGCAAGATCTATGACCAGACACTATAGTCTGCCAGTCATACTCCACATTTCCACCTATGCGGAACATCTAACGCAACCTGTTATGTTTAGGTTGTGTTCTTTACTCCAATTATGACCTTGTTCTGACCTGCTTATGTGTTATGCCTTGGTGGGTTTGGTCCTGCCCCAGTCCTGGGTTGACCCTCAGCTCTTGATTCTTCTGGGCCTGTCAAGGCCTGCTCGCCTCTTGACTCCGGCAAGCGTCTTGTTGCTGGACCTCTACCTTAGGGGGCTTGTTGCTGTGCTGAAGGCGGAAGAACCAGCTCCACCCACCATCCATCGGCACGGCTAGTAGTCACCTATTACTGAATGCATCCAAGCAGTGCTCGAAGAAGAATGGTGGGTTACTCACCAGTAACCGTCCTTCCTCGAGATGGGCTGCTCAGATCCATTCAGGTCCCTCCCCTCCATCCCCGCTTCTGGAGTTGGCAACTCTAAGGAACCGAGGATGGGGTGGGGAGGTGGCCGTATATATAGCTGCAGGTGGCACGAGGTGCAGTGGCCGCCTCCCCTCTTCTGACAGGATAGGACAAATTTTTTCCGACCAGTCCGGCGCTCCAGCAGGGAGACATCTATTACTGAATGGATCCATGCAGCCCATCTCAAAGAAGGACGGTTACTGATGAGTAACCCACCATTCTCTTCATCTTGTCAGCTGCCATGAACTTTGACAAATGTGGTTCTCCAGGCAGCATCTTTTTGCCTAACTGCCATCAATTTTCTTTTTAATACAAATTTCTTTTTCAAAACCCAATTTTATTTATCTGTGAATTTTTACAGTGTCCAGCATACTCATGCTCCTGGGATGTCCAAAGCAATTTGAGCTTCAGAAAGAACAGGCATAATATTTTGTTTTCTTGTTTAAAAGACTTTTTCAGAAGTTTGACAGAAGAAATATAATTTAAATATTATCTCAATAAAAAGAAAAAAATCTTAAATGACATGATCTACAGATATTGTGCATACAAGGGACTCTAGCTAACCTTAGAAAATTGCATAAATTCTCCAGTACTTGCTAGCATGTTAATCCTTCAGATCAGGATTCTCTACAGTTATCATGTCCCCTCTCAGTCTCCTCTTTTCCAGACTAAACAAACCCAGATTTTTCAATCTTCCCTCATAAGTCAAATGTTCTAAACCTTAAGTCGTTCTTATTGCTGTTTTCTGAACTTTCTCCAATTTGTCCACATCCTTCCTGAAACGAGGCACCCAGAACTAGACACAGTTCTCCAACTGAGATTTAATCAGCGTTATACTGTTGACTCATATTTAGCTAGTGGTCCAGTAACATACCCAGATCACTTTCCTCAATACTTCTTCTTAGGCAGTCATTGCTCATTTTGTATGTATGCAACAGACTGTTCTTTCCTAAGCAGAATATTTTGCATTTGTCTTTATTGAATTTTATTCTGTTTACCTCAGACCATTTCACCAGTTTTTCCAAATCATTTTGAATTGTGATCCTATCCTCCAAAGCACTTACAACCTCTCCCAGTTTGGTATCATTGGCAAACTTTATAAGTGTACTCAGGAGTGTCAAACTCATTCAATGTGGGGGGCCACACTGGAAGGCAGGGCAACTGTTGCGGGCCATGTGACCTCATGGGTTCCCCAACCCATTCCCCCTCCATGTTCAGAGCAAGAAAATATAATTTTGCAGTCCATTTTCTGATCATAACCAAAAAAAAATTTATCCTGATCTGGCTCACAGGCTGTGAGTTTGACATCCCTATGTTATCATCTAAATCGGGGTGTCAAACTTCTTTGATGTGAGGGGCCTCATTGGAGGGCACAATGCTTGATGCAAACCAAAATGTTCCTGAGCTAATCAACCTGTGGGGGCCCCCAGCTCTCCCTGTGATGGAGGTGGGGTAGGCTGGCCCAGAGGCTGGGCTCCATGCTCCTGTCCCACCCCTTGCCTTCGGCTTGCTGCCAAAGGCAGCATAGCAGTAGGGGAGGCAGCGGCACCGGCCCTACACTGCTCCACTGGCAGCAGGCATCAGTGGTGTATCGAGGCTATCTGGCGCCCAGGGGTCAAGTCACATTTGCCTCTCCCCCCAACCCCTGTCCAACCCTGCCCCCACCCCAGGCACCAGGCTGGTGTAGTACAACAACCCTGTGCAGGCAAATTTTGTTACCATTTCTGTTTCTGAAAGGTAGCAGCCCAATCAAGCATGCTCAGTTGATGTGAGCATGCTCAGAACAACCTAACTAACAAAATCTGCCAGCGCACAGTTTTGGGTGCTACACTGGCACTAGCTCCCAGGCGCAGACACAGAAGGTTGCAGGCAAGGGTGTTGCTGTCCCAAAAAACATTTGGGGCACACAGGTTCCAACCCTCTCACAGTGCCCCCCTGCAGTGTGTCTCCCCCCATCAGTGGCCCCAGTACCCAAGCTACCCCTCCCACCAGCTTGCTGGTCCCCCTGCCCCAAGCTGGGTCCTCAAGTACCACCAGCTGCCCTGCCAGAAGCTTGGCCTCAAGCCACGCTGCCCCCATACAACCGAGCCCTGAACCACAGTGCTGGCTACTCCCTAAGTCAGGCTCCTGAGTGCCGCTGGCCCCCTCCGCCCCTCCCACGCCCCTGCTCACCTTCCCCCCATTGTAAGCACCCCAGTTCCTCTTTCTTTTTCTTTCCCAACTCATGCCCAGCTCCCAAGGCCCCCCAGGCCAAGCACAGCACTTACCTAATTGTGGAGCCCCAGGCCATCCTTGGGGGTGGGGAGCAGGGCCTGGGCCAACTGGCCTGTGGGGCTCCATGCTCTCACCCCACCCCTTGCCCTTGGCTTGCAGCTGAAGGCAGCGGGGTCCACAGAACTGTGGTGTCCAGGGTGCTTGCCCACCCTGGACAGCAGGAGTTGGCGAGTTGGACTGGATATGGTTGCACGCTGTAAGTTTGACACTCCGGTCTAAATCATTAATGAAAATATAGAGCAGAACTAGATCCAGAACGGATCCCTGCAGTACCACGCTTGTTATGTCCTTCCAGCATGGCTGTGAACCATTGATAACTACTCTCTGGGTGTGATTTTCCAAACAGTTTTGCACCCATCTTATAGTAGCTCCACCTAGGTCAGAGGAGGGTAAACTATGTCCCGGCCCACAAGTACCTGTCCTCTGGCCTGCTAGTTCAGAACCGCTTCTCCCCACAGGCTCTAGCAGCAGCTCACACTGCAGCCAGAGCACTGCTACCTCCACTCTCCCTAATCCTCCCATCTCCTGCAGTGGCTTATGCTGTGGCCAGAGTGCAGCCTCCACTCCTTTTCCCTCCCAGCTCTAGCTGAAGCTGGGAGGGAGGTGGAATGGTAGCACCACTCCACTGCTGGACCTGGGAGGGGGAGGGAGAGCAGTAGCAGCAGATAGAGCCAGGGCCAGTGCTGCCAATCCTCCTCCCTCCCAGCTTCATCTGAAGCTGGCAGGAGGCAGAATGTAGGCAGCGCTCTGGCCCTAGTGTGAGCTGCCACTGGACCTGGGAGTGAGAGTGGCAGCAGCAGCTTGCACCAGGGCCAGAGTGTTGCCGCTGCTCTTTCTCCCTCCTAGCTTCAAAAGGAGTTGGGAGGGAGAAGGAGCAGTGGCAGCACTCTGGCCAGTGCACGCCACTGCTGGACCTGGGAGGGGGAAGGAGAGTGGAAGCCACAGCAGCTAAAGCTGGGAGAGAGGGGGAGTGGAGCCCAGCTCCACCCCTTTTTCTGGGGTGGGGGGGGGCTGGCCCCTTGCCCTCTAAGCCCCATCCATTCACTCCCACCCTGTACCTACTATGAGTGGCCATATGTGGCATGTGGCCTATAGGCCAAAAATGTTGCTCACTCCTGATCTAGGCTGTACTTCCCTAGTCTGTTAATGAGAAGGAGATGCAAGACCATATGAAAAGCTTCACTAAAGTCTAGATATACCACATCTACCACTTCCCCTCTATCCGGAAAGCTTGTTATGCCGCCATAGAAAGCTATCATCTTGGTTTGATGTGATTTGTTCTTGATAAATCCATGCTAACTATCACTTAATACCTTATTCTCTTTTAGGTGTTTGCTAATTGATTCCTTAATTATTTGCTCTATTATTTTTCCTGTTACAAAGTGTAAACTGATGAGTCTATAAGTCCTGGGTTCTCCTTATTTCCGTTTTTATAGATGGACACTGTATTTGTTCTTTTTCGGTCCTTGAGGATCTCTCCAGTCTTCCAGTAACATTCAAAGAAAATAACCAATGGCTGAGATATCTCCTAAGTCAGCTCCTTGAGTATTCCAGGGTGCATATTATCACACTCTGTTGACTTGAAGACATCTAACTTGTCTAAGTAATTGTAACCTGTTCTTTCTCTATTTTAGCTTCTGATCCTGTCCAGTTTTTACTACCCTCCCGAATGTCAGGCATCCATTTGCCACCAACCTTCTCAGTGAAGAGTGATACAAATCATTTAATTCCTCTGCCATTTCCACATTTTCTGTTACTGTTTTTCCGTCTTGGTTGAGTAATGGTCTTGTGCTGTTCTTGGTCTTCCTCTTGCTTCTAACATATTTGTTACCATTTATGCCTTCAGCTAGTTTGATCTTGGTTTGTGCCTTGGTCTTTCTGATTTTTCCCCTACTTAACCATGTTATTTGTTTATAGTCATCCTTTGTAATTCTTTAAACCTTTCCTCCTAAATCAGTCTGTCCAGTTCCTTGATTTTTGTTCTCATTTTTTCATAAATCCATCTACTGTGTAGATGTCTTTCCTCTGCTACACTGATGTCTAGATGTATATCCCAAATTGAACATGATGGATGTAAGTACTGAGTATCAAGGGGCTACTGCCTTCTTGGATGATGACAGCCCCAAATCATAATGCCATTTTGCTTCCAAATCACGTTGTAAATTCATGTCTTCTCTGCTCTCCTTTGTCATCTGTTTCAGTTTTACTGCTTTCCATATTTCTCCCTCACCTTCAGTATCTGTGGGGGTGAACTGAACTGGCCATCTGGCAGTTCTGGCAAATGCCAGAGAGGCCAGTGCACTCAAGGGTTGGTGGACTGATCTTCCTGAAAAGAGCTAACAATAGTCTGCTGCAGAAGCCTTTCACCAGACCCCACCCAGTTGGACCTGGCCAAGCATAACAACTGCTCTCCACTCCTTCCTGCATCCCATGAGCCCAGCGGTGCCCTGACTGGACAACAGCAGCCAGTCCCCACTTCCAGCCTACCCTCTTTCCCCCACACCTCTCCCACCACATGGACCAGTGGCTGGTGTGCTTATGCCAGGGCCAGTTTTTAGTACTAGTCTGTCACTGAATATCTGCATTTTAAATTATTTTCCCAGGGAGGATTAACTGTGGACTAATTTTGTTTTATTCTGCCCATGTGTTATCAGTAGGAATAGTGCTGGGAATTTAATAGCATTTAAATTATTCATATTTCAGTAATTCTAACAGCTGTTCCATATTTGAAACGATTGCAGCCAGGTGTATGAAGATAATTTGGTTTGGATTGTACTGGACACATGACATGGGTACCACATGTAACTCACATAACCAAATTGTGGATTATGAAAAGAAATTAAACAAAAACATATGTTTATTTCAAGCCAGGAGAGAAATTTTATTATTCAGATTGATATGATATACTAAAGCTGCTGGTATGCAGTAAAATGGGTGCTTCACCTCAAGCTTTAAGAACAGATAATCATTGTAAAGGACAGAAAAAAAATTATAAGAAAGACACCAAGCTGTTATACACTATGGGATTATGCTGTCATGACTGTAATTAACATCTGTGCTCGCATTTTCTTGTATTCATACTGAAAAGATTCCTTGTTACTCTGTTGGCAGGTATTGCATGATTCTCCTCTCAGACACCTGCTGTCTTTAGAACTGGTATAAGACAGGTGGTCTCACATGTGTCAGGAGGACTCAGTATTTCCTTTCATGGGAAGAAATTACTTTTCCATCTATAGAATCTTCCACACTAATCCGAAGTTTGCTGCTGGTGCTGCTGCTGCTGCCAAAGGATGCTGTGAAGAAGAGAAAGGGAAACAGTCATTACAGCTGAGGAAATTAATACACATTGATAGAATACTGAAGAATCCTGTCCTTCCCTCACTGGAAGCTTCCTCCACTTATTGTACACACAGCTGCCTCTGCCCTGCCTCTTACCATATTGGACCATCACAGTCTTGAAATATGATGATCATGAGTCAAGCTAACATGAGTCAACCTAACATTATTTTAATTACAAAAATTGGCAGTACCTTGCTATTGGTATGACTCAGCAAAAGCTGATCAGGGGACCCATAGTTCTCCAATTATTTAGATTTCAGAGCTATATTATGAGTATAAGTGATCAAGTGCTTACTAGTTTGCTACAACATACCAAAGATAAAATAAGATGTATTTTGGACCTAAAAAGACTGTGAGAAATATGGAGACAGTATGATCAGTCTTTGGAAGAAATGGAGATACTGTTTATAATCCCCAGCACACAAATAGATAACTGACTTATTCAGTTTTCTATTTTTGCATAAGGATGGTTCTTGCATCTACACAGCCTACTACTAAATGTATTTTATTTCCTCTCTTATTTCAAAATCCTCCTTACCATCCTTAGGGTTCCATCCTGGCAGCCTGTGGAAGAGATGAGATAGAGGATTTAAACTAATGAGTCTCATTGCAATTATGCACTAAGCAGCAGATTCATCAGTCTTATTGAAGTAATTTGACCTCTGAATGTCCTCTAAATTGAAACATGCAAATCTGTGCGCAAAAGATCAACCAGGAAAAACTGCTGATGTAAAATGGAGGACCTTTTGTAAATGCAGCCCTTAAATGACCAGTGAATAGTTACAATCTTTTGATTGTTATTCATCCTGTTGCTTATTCTCTTTTGCATAGTGTAAAGGCCATATACTTTCTTCAGTCCAGTAATAATAAAGAACATGAACAGCACTCGCTACAACTGTAGCTCTTTAGATTCCCAATTTTGTTCTTGACATTTCTACATGTACTTTTCTTCTTAAAATTTCATTATTTAAAAAATTAAAACTAAGAGCTGATTTCCCACCCTCAATCAAAAGCAGTGTTTCAGTGCACATACAAATGTCCTACTAGCATTAATGCCAGTTCTGTGTATGGATCAGAGATGGGTATAGTCCCCAACAAGTGAAAAGTTCATTTAATAATCGGTCTACACACTGGAAACACCAGGAAATGTGTAACAGTACATATTTTCATCTTTGTATGTAGGAAAAGAACTTCAACATTTACATGAGTAGTGAGAAGAAACTTTGATAGACTGTTCTACACAAGTGGCCATGATTCCCATGCAGTAAAAACATGTAGGACCATAATCTATTGCTGAGCTTGTAGCACTCATCTTAGTTAATGTGAGTGCATTCCTATTTTCATAAGTTTTCATTATTAAATCATTTGCCTTTGAAGATTGACTTGCATATTGGCAGACTTCGGGATTTTCTGTTGGAAGAACACAATAGACCCAGTACTCAGGCAGTACAATTTAGTAATCTGTGGTAGTTCTAGCTGTAATGAGACTCAAATTCATCTCATTTTTAGGCATGTTCCATACCTTATTTGTTATAACATTTGTCATGTTAATAAGGTTTTGTAAAAGATATTAAGCATTTTATTTTGGATATAATTACATACTGGGAGTCCTGGCCTTCCAACAGACGGCGATAAGTAGCAATCTCCTGCTCTAATCTGGTTTTGATGTCCAGGAGCATCTTGTACTCTTGGTTCTGTCGCTCCATGTCACATCGAAGCTCAGCCAGTTGCTCCTCAATGCTAGAGATCATGGCCTGGATTTGTGCTAGCTGTGCACAATATCTTCCTTCTGTTTCTGCCAAGGTGGCTTCCAATCCAGCTTTCTAAAATAAAACAAAATTAAAGTGGGTTATCATGCAGATTCATTCCACAGTAGAGAGCTCAGAGGAAGGAGTGTGTTAATAGTGACTTATTGTGTGCCCTGAACACCAACATACCATGCTTAGCTGGGATTGGAGTTCTATCTCTAGGCCCTGCAAGGTGCGTCTCAGTTCTGTGATCTCACTCTTGCTGGTCTGTATCTGTTCAGTGCTGGTGGCTACTTCACGGTTCAGGTCTTCGGTCTGAAAGAAAAACAAAATAAAAATCAAATGCAAATTGGATTACCGATGTTTTACTTCCTCAGAGAAATGGACTAGCCTAAATCCTCCTGAGTTTCAGGGATCCCCAAAAGGATTGCATTGAGTCTTATGTTATTTCTCATCATTTTGCTCTATTCAGATAACTTTCAGATTGTTTCCTTGTCATGCCTGTTTGTGAACCACTAGAACAGTGCCAATGAAAGAAGCAGTGTCTTCACTGTTCATATTGGGAATGCTGCTTGCTTTTGGTGTGGTTACAAGCAACGTTCCAGTGATGAAAAGAGATGGAATGTTTAATAACTTGGTTGGTGCCTCAGGACACTTAGTTTCTTACAGAATACAAAAATTGATGAGAACATCAGGAGTGTTGTACAGAAATTGAAACCAGGGTGAGCTGATACTACATCATTTCATTTGTTCTTTGGAATAGCCATACCTGTTTATGGAACCAGGCCTCAGCGTCTCGACGGTTCTTTTCAGCCAGTGATTCATATTGCTCCCTCATCTCAGCGAGGATACTGGTGAGATCAACTCCAGGAGCAGCATCCATCTCTACACTGACCTTTCCACCCAGCCGATTGCTGTATTCTTTCATTTCCTAGAACGACAAAAGACAGAAGAACACAAAAGAGGTTATACTGGCTGCGCTTGTACACTATCTGCCCTCAGGAATTCATAAAGCTTAACAGGGAAATGTGTGGTTTGAGTTTTGATTATTGCACAACCCACTGGCTGCTAAGCCTTAATTAAAATCCGGTAAGTTTAACAATCTGTCCCAATTTATATTTAGTTCCACACTCTTAATTTTCTTCTCCAGACCTGAGGAGTTCTATGAGGCTTGAAAGCCTGTGCTTTCTTCCAACAGAATTTATCTAATAAAAAACATTACCTCATCTACCTTTATATAGTTAGAAACATCTGCTGCTAAATTAAGTTTTTATTTTCTTTCCATACATATAATTTTACTTTATGATGTATAATTTCTGTCACATGTATTATACCTTAACACATGACTGTCTTTATCATTGGCTTTTGTAAAAAAGTTTATTCAGATACTAAATTTTGGTTGCATAAGCAATTGGAGCTTTAATTTCTAAATGAAATATCTTGATTAATGTGGACTATGTGTATCTATATATTTGATTGTTTTCTAAATAAAATGTATGGAAAAAACTGTCTATGAAATAATTAAACATTTTTAACTTCATGTTCATGCATGTCAGGCAGGTACAAATAAGTGCCACAGGACTCCTTATTTGTTTTATCTTTAACACAGTTTGAAATCAGAGGGATACTAGTCTGGGGAGCCCTTTGGATTTGTGTTAAGGTTAAAGATTTTTCTTTTTAAATCATCCAGTTATGGAGCCATCATTCCTTGGGGCATTTTTAAATCCAAAATTGAATTCTGAAAATGGATAGTTCTCCCCCACCCTTTGTTTAAAACACTCACTTCCTCATGATTCTTCTTGAGATAAGCCAACTCTTCCTTCAGGTTTTCAATCTGCATCTCAAGATCAGCTCTGGCCAAGGTAAGCTCATCCAGAACTCTACGCAGGCCATTGATATCAGCCTCAACACTCTGGCGAAGGAACAACTCATTCTCATACCTGCAATTTTAAAAAAAGAAATAGACATATGAAGACACAAGAATTTGTATCTTATGTAATTATAAAAACGGGGAATCTTATACTAGATGTGGCAGAGAGGAATAAGGCAACATCAATGAAAAGTCAGAAGACCAAAAACAGTATGTTTGCCTTTTGAAGGATAATATACAGAAATATACAGAAAGAAAGATAGCCACCTTGGTCCTATGTGGGTATTTGACCGCATCAAACCACCGAATAACTTGGCATTTTTGGCAATTCAAGAATAGCAGTACCTAGATACAACAGTTATTGGTAGCACAAGACAGACTGACAGACAGCTCAGGATTAAAGTGCAATGCCAGAGCTGTATGTGGAGTTTACAAAATGCCTGCCTGCTGGGTTATCACGCAGGTGCTCATAAGCAGTAAGAAAATCACTATATTTAAAGAAGAAAATTTGAAAATAAGAAGTGAGTTAAGACTTGAACTAGGTTTCTGAAGCATAAATAAATACAAGCTTCATGGATTTGTATACCTAGAAAGGTGATTAGCGTCTATAAAAAGGATAATGAATGATTCAGTCCAGTGGTAGTGATTTCTCATGTATGAAGAAAAGCATATGTTGTTAGGGCACTGGAGGAGAAAATATAATCCTGGAGCTACTTCATCATAAGAGAAAGTAGTTGCACTAGCATTCTTGGCATTTTGACTGCAGTGCTCTGAAAACTATTTCAGCAGTGTCCCTGAATTTCAGTAGAACAGTTACTCTTTGGCTTTCCTATCTAGTTTTCCTCTCCTAATGCCTACATCCTATGAGAAAGAATGGATACAGGAGAGAGATTATTCCTTCATTCCATCATGCCACTTTTAACTGAAAGCAAACTTAAACCCCTTCTCATTTTAAAATCTGTAAGTGATAATTTTTTTTAGTGAGAATGAACTCTTCAAAAAGTTAAGAACAGTACAGAAAGTTAAGACATGAGGTCTAATGAAACAGGAAAACAGATTGATCAGCTTGATGTCATTGCTGATAAAGTCCCTCCTCACATTTCTTCCTTTACCATATCAATTCTTTTGCCAGGATTTTTTCTTGTCAATTATAAGGGAGAAAAGTCATCCCTAAACTTGTGAGTTTTTTCCTTCATTGTTTCCTCCTGCTAATATGATAGATGTTAAATTCAGAAATAGTTATCTGAAGAGAGAGGGAGCACACAAAATTAACTTACTTCAGTCGGAAATCATCTGCAGCCAGCCTAGCATTGTCAATCTCCAAAATGATTCTGGAATTGTCAATAGTGGCTGCAAGGATCTGGCAATTGGGAGACAAAAAAAGATTCCAGTGAATCATGGTGAAAAATCATTGTCCTGAGTATATAGCAGATAGTTACTGAGACGTGTGAAGGGGTAAAGAATGGATTTAAGGTGAAAAATCATTAATTAAAAGATGATTTATGGATTCCAAAAAACATATTATGTCACTCTTACCCTACACCATACTACTAATACCTTATAGAAGGAAAAAACACAAGCAGATAAACATTCATATTCTAAATGTGAACCTGAGGGCTGAGTACAGACTAGAGATGTAGAGTTTTATCCACAGAAAGTGGGGGTGGGGGAGAATGTCTGACTGGAATTAGCTTGATTTTCTCTCTCCTACCTAGTCAGGTAATGTCTCAGTTCATGCAGTTAATGGCAACAAAGTCTAAACCTTACTCATTCTCTGTCCTATTTCTCTGTGCTTATACCCTTAAGATGAAAGATAAGAAAGAATTAAAACCAACAGTGAATTATTGCCCTGATGGCTGTAGAATATTGAAACATTCTTCTTGCTAAAAACATTTATTAAGAAATTAATTCAAAATATAAATCAAACTTTTTATAAGCATGTTTTTCCTGTTTTAGATTTATTCTATGGTACTTCTGTACAAATTTTATATTCCTTATAAATTAATTAGAGTGAGCAGTTAAACAGTATATTCAGTCCACACTTATGATAAGTGGCAAATAAACTTATACAGTGCATTATTTCACCTTTGCCCTGGAGACTTCTTTACTCTTGTAGTCCATGAGTTATAGTTAGTATCATTTTTTAATATTTAATTGCTATAAAATTAATGGATAATTTTAATGTATTTTGTCACATTTTGTTACCTTTTTAGAACTTTCAATTAATATAAAAAAATGCTCAATTTCAGTGTGAGATTATTACTGTCAAAGATTAAGCAATTGTTGTTCCTTTGTTTTCTGCTAATGTGCTTTTATCTGCAATGCCTTTACTTTTTTGGCAAGAACGTATTACTTTGTAATTATTTTTAAATGGTTTAAAAAGTTGGAATGTGAAATTTAGCAATAATAACAATTTTTGTAAGACTTCCTTCTAAATGAGACTCTCATACCTTGTCTCGGAGCTCATCAATTATCTTGTAATATGGACTGTAGTCCCGGTCTGGACTAGTTGGACCTTGCTTCTGATACCAGTCTCGAATTTTGATCTCTAGATCCGTATTTGCCTGCTCCAGAGCTCGCACCTTTTCCAGGTACGCAGCCAGACGATCATTCAGGTTCTGCATAGTTATCTTTTCATTTCCAGTTAGAAGACCTCCATCACTACCACCCAAGCCACCACCAAAGTCAAAAACACTGCCAAAGCCACCACCAGCACCTCCTCCAAAGCCACCACCAACATCTGCTCCAAGGCCACAGTAAAAGCTACTATTTCCACCATAGCCCCCACCCAAACCAGAACTATATCCAGCCCCATAGCTACTACCAAAGCCACCACCAAATCCACCTCCTAACCCAGAGGAGACATTCCTAGCATAAGAGACAGAAACATTCCTGCCACCAGATCCTCCATGGATACTTGGAGCTCTATAAGATCCTCCCACTCGGACTGAAGAAAGACGAGAGGAGCCACCACCCCCAACCCCCAGACCACCACCAAAGGTAGAAGAGCTGCTCTGCATAAAGGAAGTAGCCATGGCAGCAGAACTAGAGGATCTGGTGTCAGTTACTCAGCTTGGTCTAGGATAAGACAGTCAGTCTCTGCGCCCTAGTAGTGCTCCATTTATACCTATCACAGTGGGTGTTGCCTGGCAAACCCTCTCTAACACTCCCCAAAAGATTCTCCACTCTTAAGGATGATGCCAAATTATAATAATTTTGCTTACCTAAAACAGCTGGCTGTACATCCTGTGGAGTTGGACTTTTTTTCTTCAGTTAAACAAAAGGTATGATTCAGAATGAATGTTTGTTTTTTCTTGAGGCAACAGTTCTAACATTTGGATCATGTTTTACTTCTTTTACTGTCAAGAGAAGAAAAACCAAATGAGTTTGACCACACCCAACTTATGTTTTAACAGAAAAACAATGTAGTCACTTCAAGAAAAAGTCTCCCACAAATATGAAGTTTGCTTTATATAAAATTCCATGTTCTTTTAAAAATGTATCTTTAGCAACTTATCTATTGCTGCTGCTTGTTCCTTTTCCCCCATGGTTTGTTTCCATAAAGACTTTGGAATCACCTACTTTTTTGCCATTTCTATGGTCAGAATCATCCTTTAGGATTTGGAATCTCAGTGTTTAAGACATAAAACACATTATCCTGCTGGTGTGTGAATTTTAAATGAACAGTGATCAATGGCCAGGAGATCGTGTTCATAGTTATTAAAATAACTGAATAATTATTGTGAAGTAACAGTCAAGAAAAATAGAAGAACAGGGACAATATGAGATGAGTGTAAAAGTAAGAAGTCTGTTGCAGACAGGAGGTGAAAGAAACTTCTCACTGCTAACTATTGGGGAGTCTAAACATACTGGATTTAACATTAAACAGAAAAGTTTCAGTTCAGTTAAAGCTTAACATTTTCATGGTAATATCCACTTGGAAATTGAATACATTTCTGAAAATGAAAGTGGACTCAATATCACTTGATATCTTAAAAATCACCTGATGGAAATAGTCTAAAGGTATTAGTCCTCTATTAAAAGCCAGAGAATGAACTATGTCCCTGCTAGTTCTAACAATTCTCTGATGAAATTCAACACAGAAGGTCAGTCATCTGTTAGTGTAATTGTGCAACATGAACTGGATACTGTTAAGAAAACATGGGTTGTAATCCATGAAAATTTATGCTTTAAGAAATTTGTTTGTCTTTATAAGTGCCTCTGGACTCCCTGTTTGTTTTGTTAAGAAGCATCTTTTCATCCTTTATGGACAGGTTGAGAGCAGAAGTGTGAGATTTCTCATGCCAGTTTTGTGTATTTTTTCCTGCTAGAATGGGATGACTGTGAGAGAGAAGATGGAAACAAAGTAACATTGCTCTTAAAACCTCTATCCTCCCTGCATCCCATTTGTTGTGCTTGAATGACAGTTTCCAAGGAGACTGTTCTTAAGATGAAAACTTCTTTTTCCTGGGGACTGGGAGTTAGTATGGAGAGCAATAAGGCACGCTACAAGTCAGAACTGTTGAGAGCTAGGAATGCTGCTGTTGAGGACTGCCTGGCATTGGCAGTGATATGTAGGGAGCCAGCTATAAGAAGTTGAGGTTATACAATAAGAACTGAGGTGTATTGAGAGAGGGAGGGTGAATGTGAGAAGCTTTCCCTGTTTTCACTTCATGAGCACTAAACGTACATTAAAATAAAACTTTTAAAAGAAGAGAAACAAAAGTTATCTGTTTGCTGGCAACATAGAAAATGCACATTCGTCAAAAAAGAGGTTTCTGTGTAGTACGCTTGCTGAAATTATATACAGAAAAATAAATTAGAAAATGGAATGGGAGATTCAGATTAGCTGAAGTTTCAGATCACATAGCGTCACTATGAAGGCTCTTTGTGGTGTTGAGTAGTTCACACTTGAATGGAGCACTAGAAATATACCCCATCTTTCACCAGAAAGAGGTGGCCCTGGGAACAAAGAGCTATATCAACAGCCCCTTTGATACATAACAATTTGATTATAATACTGCTCTCTCACCAGCTATTTTCTCATCATTCCTACTCTAAAGAAAAAGTGGTATCTTTCCAAATTTCGATAGCGTGTTTCAAACTGAGCTTGGAATTAAGCCATTGAGGCTCAGCCTCACTGCAGGCTTGATTAATCGTTCTTAGTAGCTTGCCAAATCTATATATTACCAAATCTTCAGTACCTTGAAGAACAAGTTTCAACAAACTCTTCTAATAGTGAAGAATGTTCTATAAAACCCCTGTAACATAAGCATGCTGAAAGGTACATGCTTCTAGGCTCCATTTAATCAATACTTATTTTCCTCTAAAAAGCAAGACCAAATTCTGTTTCACTAAAATTCTGGGTTTCAGCAGAAGCCTTTGTGGAAAATGTCAGAGAATTTAGAAGGACACTGAATGGGTGTTTTATAATTTTAAAACTTTTTGCATTTACTATTATTAGTAAAACCTTGGAAGCTTGAGGGTGATATATGTTTGCTGATTGTATTTTACTCCATGGACACACAGGATTGTTGCTAGACATTCTCATGAATGCGGTGTGTGTTCCTTTTAGAATAATTCTTATCCTCAGGAAAAGTAAAAACACTCTGGCAGCGAGACAGCATAAATTATTATCCTAACATAAAAAGAACTCTCTGGCAGACAGTCTGATGTTTTTATTCCTCCTTCTAGAGCATCAAGACTGGATTCTTAGGATGTATCTCACATGATCACTACTGCAGTCACAGAAGGGTATTGTGGTTGGCAGATTTCAGCCCTTTCCATCTTTTTTTTACGGATTTGTTTTTCATTTTAAATGACATGGCTAGCTTTGTTCCATTCTAAAGGCGGTAGGTGAGCATTTCAGTCTTCCTGATCACTCCATTAATGATTTACTAATTGCTGTGCTCAGGCAAATAGGTAACAGCTCAAGGCTTCAAAGAGAAGCTGCAGAGCTGGAATTCATTTAGAAATTTGACTGTGTTGCTTCAGGGCTAAATAGGGACTTTTGATTTTTTTTTTCTCATTACAATAAGTTGTTTGACCTCATCTTCCTCTATATGTTGTTCCCCAGTGTGTGAATCTTAACAACTGCTTTGATTTGCTCTTACAGTGTGACCAGTTCCCATCACTTACATTTTCCAGCATTTATTTCCTCCCATTCTGTAAGTTCCCCCATCTTCAAAGCATCTGACGAAGTGGGGTTTTCTCTCATGAATACTCATGCAATAAATAAATCTGTTATTCTTTAAGTGCCACTAGACTCCTTGTTTGCTTTGTTCCAATAATTTATCATATTTTTCTCTATATTGTTTGTAATATTTCCATAACAAGGGTGGGTCTGACCAAAGACACCAAACACCTGTGAATTTTGGATAAGTTCAGTTCTGGATCAATCCTTTTTCAGTGTCAACAAAATTGCTGTTTCTTACAATTTTTTTCACAACAAGGTGTATTTCAGTGAGTTGTAGTCTGAGTGTTGCTAGTCCACATTGTCAACTTGTCAGCTTGTCCACAATGCCTGTATTCACACATAAACTCTTATTTCAAAATAAGTTATTTCAAAATAAAATCCTTATTTTGAAATAACTTAAATCAAAATAAGAAAATGTTAATTCGAAATCAGGGAAACCCTCAAAGTGAAATAACATGCCCTGTGTGTGGACATGCTATTTCGCTTCAGGAGAGGGGCAGCATGGGAGGTGTGGCAACATGGCCCCCTCGCCGGGCCATGCTCCCACCCAATATATACAAAAAGGAAGGCACCTTGGGAAGGAGAAGGGCAAAAGTGTTACTTTGAAATAATCATTATTTCAAAATAACATGTCCGAACGGTGTTGCTTCAAAACAACCATTTTGAAACAATGGCTATTTCAATTACATGTGAGGTTTTACTGTTTCGAAATGATGGCTGTTATTTCGAAACAATGGGGTCCTGTGGTTTCGAAATAACGGCATGTCATTCGGACATGTTCAGCTTTATTTTGAAACAATGGCTGTTGTTTCAAAATAAAACCCTGGTGTGGACACAGCCAATGAGTGCAGGTTGCTGGTAAACAATTTGTGGATATCTGTAGTTCACAGCTCATATTTTATTGAGTTATTTACATAAGCCTTATGGTATTATAACTGGCTCTTACTTGGATCACTTCTCTAATTAGCCAATATATAAACAAGCCATTTTATAATCAAATAGACAATATGAAATTCGCTTTTGTTAAATAATTGAGCTAAGATTTTGCTTTTCTTCTATGTTCACATTAGTAAAGCTTGAGAGATCAAAACTCACTTTGACTAGTAAGAGATCAATTTTGAATCTGAATAAGTGTCTATGGAAAATATTTCCCAGTATTAGGTCTAGATCTAGGTCAAATCCTAACATGAACAAAACTATCTTTCTTCTTCTAAAGACTATTTCTGTTTTATTCTTGTTGTATGAGCCATCTAAAAAGTCCTTTACATTTCCCCGAACATTGAATTCTCAGAGGTTCATGCCCCTGCTGTGTTCAAATGAATCTTCTTAAGTTTCTTTGAAATAAATGAAGTGATGCCATTTTGTACCAGTGGAGATCTGGTTCACTGTATTGTTCATCAGGCACTTTTCTGCAGCTGGATATAAAGTGGAAACAATTCTACAAAAGGAGTCACAGTGGAGCCTCCCACCTGTTAGGTTGGTAGGAGCTGTGTTGGGCTTGCCAGGCTTGTGATCTTTGCACACTTAACACTAACTTTTCTCTAAGATTTTATACGTGATGTCTCAACACTTTGTCAGTTTAATTCTCAGCACAGTACTCATAATTGTGCCTCTGTAAATGAGGAATTCTAATCTGTTATGCAGCAACTACTTTGTTTGCTGTTCCTTGGCAGGGCTTTGTTGGCAGACATCCTCTGGCATGTCTGCTCTTTGCAAACTCTGTTATTGTCACAGTGTTGTTACTGAGTTTCTAAAAAAATAATACACAATAGCCCGTCAGCTCATGCAGACAAAGAGTTCCAGTCAGAAAGAGGCTTGTTTGTCACCATGACCTACCAAGTGTTTGTGTGGTCAAACCATACCTGATGCATCACATACCACTGAAGAAGGGGAGGCTGTCTGTTTCTGAATAAATCAAGAGAACCGGACATCAGATTTAAGGTGACATTGAATGAGTCTCTATTGAATATTTCATCTTGTAATCTTCCAGTACAAGTAAGAGTATGTGCCAGCATTTTCAAACTTTGGTGCCTAAAATTAGGCACCAAAATCCATAGTTTGGTGCCTAAACAAAGGTGGCCTGATTTTCAGGTTGCCGAGTATCTCCAGGTAGGGCTTCAGTAGACTTTGTGAATCTTTGACACATCTAAAAATCAAAGTATTCTTTTACATGCTTAAATATCCATTTAGATACCTAACCTTAGACATTGAAATTTGAAAATGGCTGTATGTATGATACACACACAGGAGAGTGCTCCTATACATCTTATTTTCAACCCTGTAGCACTTCAGTTACACAAACAATTCACGATAAAAATACTCAGCCTCTCGAGTCCCCATAAGGCAAAGCAGCCTGAGGATTAAGCATTATTCATATATTGTTTTAACTACTGCAGTGCCAAAAAGAACCAGACTTACTGCATGAATATGTAACTTGCTGCAAGCTAATTCATGTTGGTTCTCTAATGGGACACCCTCTCTGTTCAAACATTTGGAATAAAGAGAACTCTGGCAAGAATTACAGACCTACATGAAAGAGACTCCTGTGTATAGCCTTTGGAGGGTAGAGACAGAACTGGAAATCTTTGCAAATCTGGAATGGATTGTTAGGTTTAAATACTGAGTTTAGGAGACAAAGGATTTGCAATTTGATATGGAACGTTTGTTAGAATGGGAGTCAGCAAGTTTGAATAAAAGATACAGCAGCCTCTTTTGTTTGATGTATTACAGATGAAGGTAGATGTAAAATATAAAAGTGTACTGTTTTAGGACAAGTTTCTTCTCTACCAAAGCTGGTGCTATTGTTCATGACCTACAATACTCGTAGTTCTTCTGATTCTGTGCTCATCTCCAACTCTGCCAAGGCACTTCAATTCAACTTTCTGTCTTAGGCTCCCACTTATCCCTTTGTCAATGCACCTCAGTCCTGATCTGCCTGGGTAGGATTGTGTGCAGTGGTTAAAGTATAATTCAATGAGCCCCAGAACCTTCCTAATCTCTGTGCCCCCTTCCCGTATTGTCTGGACCCCCTTCATGCATGAGCAGGCCCCAGCCCAGGTTGGCATTTGCAATCACTTCTCAGTATCAGATGCATCTGTTATCACTCCATAAAAATATTAATAATTTTATATGGCATTTATATCTGCTGTCACAAACTAGAAAACACTCCATAACACAGTATTATTATTAATAATGTGATAATTAAATAATTAAATAAACGTTGACAAATTTGTTAATCTTTAAGTGCATTTTACCATTGTCTGCCATATTGATTTCATTGCTGCCCCTTCGTCTTGAAGGCCAGTCTTTCTTGGGAGACCCTGAGCACTAGTTGCTGCTCTCCAATTTAAAAGTAACCATGATATGACACACTTTAAAGGGTCCCACAAAGCAAATGGAGGCCTGTCAGATTTGTGTGGCCCAGAAGTGCTGTTCCTAGGCCTTCCCACATACTTTAACCCCTGATTGTGAGATGGGGACAAGAGGTATTTTCATTATTTTTCCTTCTGTGATTGTTTTTCAATCATACAAGTTTCAAGTGTGATTTTGCCAAATTCCCACAAATTAAGCAAAGACAAGCTGTATCAGTGCTTAGAAAGAAATCTCCAAGGTGCTTCAGGAAACGGTGTTGGCAATGCTGATGAGTCACTGCTGAATGAATATAGCATCAGCCTAGTGTCCACCCTCATGATTAAAAGAGTTTGCTCATCCTTTGTTGATGAGGTTCATGGTTTTGGAACTTCTGGATACTGAGATGATTTTGTAATACCAGGTGCCTGCATAAATGCTGCAATTAGGGGTGCTGTCACACCCCCGGCTTGAAGTAGTAATAACAATCCCAATACATGGTTTCTACCTTCAGCACCCCCACTATAAAATTATTTCAGCAGCGCAGGCTGCCTCCATTAGTCAAAAGTACAGTTTCAAATCTGTGCTTACACAGAGAATGCATCTGTTCTCTCTGGTGTTCTCTCTGGTGTGGAATTTGTCATGCTTTTGCCACCTACAGATCAGAATTACTGCACTGTGCCACACTCAAGGACCATTCTGAAACTAATATAGGTGAAAAATGCTTCGGTTTGTTTGCTTATCAGTGCTAGCTACAGAAGACATCAACACTGCAAAAGCCAAACTAGTTTCCTGTTCACAGCCCAGTACAATTCAAAGTGTTGATAATGACCTTTAAATCCCTGCACACTTTGGGACCTGAGAGATTTTCTTTTCTCCCCATATACCACTGCAAAAGTTAAGATCTGTATTTGTGGTTTTATTGAAAGGTAAACATCTGGGTGGTGGCAGAGTGTTTTAAATGGAGAGCCCTTGACTCTTGAATTCACTTCCCTCTTTGCGGTAACAAGGCACAGATGTATCCATTTTCAGAGCATATCTAAATTCATTTGCTTGTTCCAGGTTTTGACTGAAGGGGTAAAGTGGGAGATATTATTTACAGCAATGTGTGAAATTGAGCTCTTAGGTTTTGGCTGATATTTGTCAACTGATCATAATGTTTTAAACCAAATTATTATTATTGTTCTTGTTGTTTATCTAGCATTTACATTGCAGTAGGATACAGGGTCCTGATTTAGGATCAGGGCCTCATTATGCAGGAGCGTTGCTGATCCAGGGAATGACCCGGGGCACGGGCCCAGGCCCCACCCACTGCCTACAGGCCATGCCCCTGAACAGGGAAAGGGTGGGAGCGGCAGCCATGGCTGTGGGGTTGCCTGGCCTTTGAAGGGGCCAGAAGTGGCAGCCGCAGGTGGCTGGGCTCCAGATCCCCAGCCAGGGACAGGGCTGGGAGGGGCAGCCGTGGCCACGGGCAGCTGGGCCCCGGATCTCTGGCCTGATCCGGCTGGAGACCGGGAGAGGTGGGGTCCCACCAGGACCGGAGGCACTGGCGCCGACATTCAGGGCATGGGCCCTGTGTGCCAGGCACCAGCGACACCCTTGTCATTATGACAGTATCTGCCTCAACTCGTCTTTGCACTTGTAACTGAAAACAGGATGATTAGCACATTTATTAAAATTTAAAAAAAAAAAACCCAAGCAAACAGGAAACTTACTGGTAGTAAAAGCATTCTTCACGTTCTTTCCAAAACTGTTCAGCAGTATTACTCAGTGCTGTTAAGCCTCTGACATATAGCTGTAATTAGTGAAGTTATCCCTGTGAATAATATTTCCAGCAGGCTGTTAAGTCTATAAAGTTCTCTGGCAATCTTCAGGATGAAAGTGGTATATACTGTACAATATTACTTCCTAGTAGATTTATATCTTTATTTTATTTCACTTACCATTAAAATGCATATTTTAACATGTTTATAAACAACCTCTTAGAGATGAGATTGAAAACACCGAATTCATTTTACAGCCAACAAAGTCTTTTTTTAGAAATTTGAAGACAGGTTTCAAGCTCTGCTGTGGAAAAGCTAGTTTGCTAACACCTTGTTTGTCTAAGTGTAATTTTTTTAAAAAACTGTGTATTTTCCTTGGCTATACCTCACTGTTCCACAACCTAACTAGAAACAATTTTCACAGAAATGTACATAAAACTGCTATTAATTCCTAGGAGGTTACCTCCTCCTACTCTTCTGCTAAAGCTTGCTTGCATCGTGATTCAAGCGTAGGGCTGTATTCACACACAGATGGTTATTTCGAAACAAGTTGT
>ML681990.1:18721082-18807015 GCA_007922195.1 Podocnemis expansa
GCCAGGGTCCTAAGGGTTCCCTGGCCAGGGTGCTGAGGATCCAATGTTATTTCAGAACACTTTGTTCTGAAACAACATGTTCACATGCCTTGTTTCGAAACAAGGGTTTCGAAACAACCTTGTTTTGCCCAGAAACTAGGTTTAAGTTGTTTCGAAACAACACAGTTGTTTCAAAACAAGGGCTTCCCCTTGTTTCGAAACAACTTTGCGTCGTGTGAACATGTTTTTTTTTGTTTCGAAACAACAAGGTTGTTTCAAAACAAAAGTGCTGTGTGAATACAGCCTAGGAGAAAAAAGGGGCTACTTCTCATTGGCTATGTGTACAGTACAGGGCTTGGTTAAACCGGCTTAATAAAGTCTACTTGAAGCCGGCTTAAAGTAGACCTTGTTAAATCGGCTTAGCACATCCACACTCAAAACGCCATGAGACTGCCCACGTCCACACTAGCAGCTGCTGGGTCACCCTAGAAGTAGTGCATTGTGGGTAGCTGGCCCACAGGGCACCACAGCAGAACTGCCCCTCTCTCGTGGCCGCTCCTTTACCACAGGAAGTGAGTGACCACACCACCCTCCATACTGTGTGTTGCAACAGGGAGGTCAGGGAGCCTGAGGTAGCCCAGAGATGTGCCAGCACAGCACTCCATCCCCTCCTTGCATTGCCCGAACTCCTCTGGCTCTGGAACAGGTGCTGCAGGGCAACAGCCAGTGCAGGGGCAAGGCACAACAGTTTTTTAGACTCAAACTTTGGGAAACAGCGCATAGAGGAAGATGAAGTCAAATCACCTGTTATAATGGGGAAAAAAAGATCCATAGTCAGGATTTAATCCTGCTTTCACAAAATCTAATCTAAAAGAAATAGCTATTTCTTTCTGTAATCCCCCTGGGGTTTTAAGGAGCGTGGTCCCTTTAAATTTTTGCCCTGTGGGAGAGGTTGTGGAGTTGAGGAGGGGGCTGGGGCTGGAGCCCCAGGCCTGGGAAGGAGGAAGAGAGAGGGAGGCCCTGCCTGAAGCCAGGGAAGAGAGAGCACCTGAAACTGGGATGCCAGGCCAGCCCCCACAGAAGGACACTGTGCTGGGGAGAGTTGCCCAAGGACAGAGCAGCATCCAGTGACTGGCCATCTGGAGCTGTGGGGCCGTGAGTACAGCACCTGGAACTCAGGGGGGAGGTTGTAGTTAGTTAAGTGGGGAGGGGGCCGCTCTGGGTTCGCAGAAAGCGGCAGAAGAGGCATCAGAGGGTTTTCTTTTGCTGGGAAAGTGCTGGCGCTGAAGACTAGGAGTTGCTGGACTGAACTCTGGACTGGAACTGTGCTGGGACTCCTGAACTCATGGTGCAGAAGCAGAGCTCACATCTGCCTCCAGCATGCTCTATTGTTGGGCCTTGCAGGGCCCTGTGTTAGCTGTTACTCTGTGTTATTGCTGCCCCATCTCCCCTGTTGGTTTCCCCTTTGCACCTCTGTAAATAAACCTTCCCCATTCCCATAATCCCTGCGCTATCCCAGTGTGTGTGTGGTCACTCTGGGGGTTTGGAACAGCTGCCCCTGGGGCAAAGGGGCTCTCCTTGCTGTGTTCCCGTGCACACCCTTTCTCTGGTCAGAGCCGCCTGCAAGGCAGACTCAGTCTGGCCACGTGGGTGTAATACTTCTTTCTTTCTTTCTTTCTTTCTTTCTTTCTTTCTTTCTTTCTTTCTTCGTGCTGTTTCCCAGTGTTTCAGTCTTAGCAACTGCTTTGATTTGCTGTTAGAATGTGATGTGATCCTATGTCTTACACTCATCTGCATTTATTTCCTACCATTCTTTAAGTTCTCCCATCTTCAAACTGTCTGATGAAGTGGGATTTTCTCCCATGAAAAGCTCATCCAATAAATAAATTAGTTAGTCTTAAACAGTGCCTCCAGACTCCTTGTTTGTTTTACAGCAATATGGGGGGGGTCTCTGAGAAGGGGAGACAAAGGATTGGGCAGAGGGGGGAGAGACACCCAGAGTCCAGCTGAGAAGGTCAAGGGGGGAGACACATGGGTTGGAAAAGAGAAGGGGGAGACACCCAGGGTCGGGCTGAGAAGGGCAAGAGGAGAAACGTGGGTTTGGGCAGAGAAGGGGGGAGACATGAGGGGCAGGCAGAGAATGGGGGAAACAGGCAGGGTTGGGCTGAGAACAGGGAACAGTGGGGTCCAGCTGAGAATGGAAGAGATGCCACGTCTGGTTGAGAATGGGAGAGGTGGGGGGTCGGGCTGGAGAAGGACGAGAGATACCGGGTCGGGTTGAGCTGCAGGGAGATGCCGGGGTCGGGCTGAGATGCCAGGTTGGGCTGGGATGTGGGGAGAGATGCCGGGTTGCACTGCAATGCCAGATTGGGCTGAGATGTAGAGAGCTGCCGGGTCATGCTGAGATGTCAGGTCAGGATGAGCTGTGGGGAGATGCTGGGGTTGGGCTGAGCTGCAAGGAGAGATGCTGGGTCGCACTGAGATGCCAGGTTGGGCTGAGATACAGGGAGATGCCAGGGTCGTGCTGAGATGCCGGGTCAGGATGAGAACTGGGGAGATGCCAGGGTTGTGCCGACATGCTGGGTCAGGCTGAGATGCGGGGAGATGCCGGGGTTGGGTTGAGACCCAGGGAGAGATGCCAGATCAGTTGGGGAACATGGAGAGTTTGGATGTGGTCCACATAGCTGGGAATCCTCCCAACTGTGTTGTGCCTTCTCTCCAGCCCCCATTGCCATATTTTCTATGGTTAGGAGGCCAGTTAAGTTGACTTAAGGCAACTCCCTGGCCACGTTGCCTTAAGTCAACTTAATAAAGTCAACTTAACTCTAAAGTCGAATTTATAAATAGAAGTTATAAAGTCAACTTTAGCAACCAGGAAAGTCGACTTTATTGTCTTGCAGTGTGGCCTGGGCTTTATTTAAGTCAACTTAAGGGCCCTTAAGTTGACTTATACCCCCAGTGTAGATAGATCCCATGCTACTCATCCATGTGGGAAGCAATGATACTGCGAGAGGTGATCCTTGGCAGATCAAAGGTGACTACAGGGCTCTGGGAGCGCGGGGGAAAAAGTTTGCAGCACAGGTGGTGTTCTTGATCCTTCCAGTCAAGGATAGGGGCCTAAGCAGAGACAGATGCATCCTGGAGGTGAATGCCTAGCTGTGAAGATGGTGTCATCAGGAGGGCTTTGGCTTCCTTGACCATGGAATGCTGTTCCAGGAAAAAGGACTGCTAGGCAGAGATGGATTCTATCTGTCGAGGAAGGGGAAGAGCATATTCGGACGTTGACTGGCTGACCTAGTGAGGAGGGCTTTAAACTAGGTTTGAAGGGGAAAGGAGACCAAAGCCCACTGGTAATTGACAGTGTGGGAGACCTGGGGGAAGGGATGGAACTTGGGGGTGCTGGGACTGTAACACCAGGGATAAAAGAGAGGGTGATTGGAACATGGGGGTGGGGGACAAATAATTGTGTTAGATGTTCTAATGAAGTTTTAATACCTGAGGCAAGTGCGGGAGGACAATGTTGGGAGAAAATGCAAGGAGGTAGATGCAATAAAACTGAAAATCAACAAGGGAAAATAGGGTGATCAGCCTGTTTGTTATCTTAGGTGCCTCTACACGAATGCAAGTAACCTGGAAAGCAAGCAGGAAGAATTGGTAGAACTGGTGCAGACAAGGAACTATGATATAATTGGAATAACAGGGACGTGGTGGGATAGCTTGCATGACTGGAGCTCTGCCATGGATGACTATAAGTTGTTCAGGAAGGATAGGCGGGGAAGAAGAGGAGGAGTAGCGCTATATGTAAAAGAGCTCTATGACTGCTCAGAGCTCCATTATGGAAGTGGAAGCAAGCCAGTTCAAAGTCTGTGGGTTAAGTTTAGAGGAGAGGGCAACAAGGGGGATGTCGTGGTGGGTGTCTGCTATAGACCACCAGACTAGAAGGAGAAGGTGGATGAGTCATTCTATGGACAACTGGCAGAAGTTTCTAGATCACAGGCCCTGTTTCTCATGGGGGACTTCAATTACCCCGACATCTGCTGAGAAGGCCAACACAGCAGTGCACAGGCAATCCAGGAAGTTTTTGGAGAGTGTTGAGGACAAGTTCCTGGTACAAATGCTGGCGGAACCAACTAGGGGCCTTGTACCTCTTGACCTTCTGCTAACAACAGAGAAGAATTGATTGGGGACATAGAAGTTAATGGCAACCTGGACAGCAGTGACCATGAGATGATAGAGTTCAAGATGCTGATTAATGGAAAAAAGGAAAGAAATAAAACGCAGACCCTGAACTTCAGAAAAGCAGATTTTGGCTCCCTCAGGGAACTGATGGGCAGGATCCCTTGGGAGACTGATCTGAAGGGGAAAGGCGTCCAAGAGAACTGCTTAAGTCAACTTAATAAACTCCAAATGTGTCCACGGAGTTCTTCAACTACAATAAATCTTTAACAGACTTCAGAATAAAAATTGTTACCTTTGAATCTTAGAGACATCAGCTCTTCTGCTTCTTTGAATTACTTTGTTTTGGTTTTTGTTTAAATTATTTTTGTGACAATTGTTAGCGTGATCTACGTGAAAGAAATGCAGGGAGACAGTGATTTAACACTGGGGACATTTGCAGAAATCTGACTTAATTCCATGTTTGTCACACACTGAACTTTTTCAGACCTCTGTATCTTGTCATGCTCAGAATGCTGAATCAGTGAAAAACTTCATGGTATGGAGTAGCCTTCAAAAATAAGCTAGGTCCCAGTTTAAAGGTTACACATTTATGGACTACACAGCCCACTTGGTTAGAACATAATATAGTGTATACTGGTTGCTGGTTGCAGAAGACATTGAGCCTTAGTTATAGCAATAAGGGTACCACATCACTATTTTGATGGTTGCTAATGTTGTAGCACTAAGTAAATATCAGGGCCACTCAGCAAATAATCGGCCAATCTTGCCCACCTCCCTGGGAGGCTGGAAAGCTCTTCAGTTAGGCACTGGAAATTAATACTATTCACTCTAACTTTGGGTTTGATCCTGCAAGATGCTAGCTAGCACTCCCTCTACTGGGTCTGTTCAACATCAGGTGAGGTCAGTGGAAGTTGAGGGTGCTCATATCTTGCAGAAGGTGCTCAAATTGTTTATAGGATTAGGCCCTTGATATTGGCACAGTTATGTTGCTGTAAATATTCAGAGACTGAAGGTCTGCTGTTACTGGATGTGGATTTATGAATTAACAGGGTGTGGAATAGAAATTTATATTTAAGTTTGTGGAGAAATGTATAGAATATATAGTGCATGAAAAAAACACATAACTTTCTCAACTTGAGGGATCGTACCTCTTTCTATTGGACCTTACTGCATTTTGACATGCTTTATTCTTCCACTCATGAACACTGATTCCCCATTCACCATATATTTTACCAGTAGTAGTTTGGACTTTGTTAATACTCCTCTTCAGTTGGCCACAGCTATTGTTATTCATAATAATATCTATTAAGTATATCATGATAACCAGACAGAATTGAAGTTTGCATAAATCAGATGATTTTATTATACAGTAGAAACAGCAAAGGTAGTACTAATAGAGAATTGGAAAAGCAGCAACAGATAACCCATTTCATAAATTCATCACTAATAAATGGTTCAGTTCTTCCTTGTAGGCTGTGTGGCTAAGAATTTCTTAGATATGAATATCTCAAAGCACTTCTGTCTATTTGTGATTGCATTCTTTGTACTGGTTCCTGCTTGTCTAATGTTTTTATTCTTGGAGAATAAGATTGTCTGAGTCTCTTCAGTAGTTCTTTCCATCAGTCCTCTTGCATCTTTTGCTGCTGCTTTTAAAGCCTACAGTAAATGAGATTTAAAAAAAAGGGGGGGGGATTATTCTAGCATGTTGCACATGTGAAAACTGGCTTTAGTGGGTGGAGAGATTATTTTAGCTCCAACTTCAACTCTCAGTCCCCTCTCCCAGAACTTGTCTTTATAGTAATATTGAATTTGAAGCATGTGTTACTTCTGCTGTATTTTTTTCAAAATACTGCAGGCCCAAGAATATTCACAGCAAATTCTCCTTAAATGTGTGCACAGTGGCTTTGAACTGATCAGGGTTGAATTTCTTCTTAGTCCTTTTGCCCACAGGCATGACTATGTTTTCTGCAATTTATGTAACCATTTATGGTGACTTAGATACTTTCCCCCACCTCTAGTGTCTTGCTGCAACTCCATACACATATACTGCTGTTTGAAATTAGCTAGACAAGAGGGTTTGCATTCAAATCCCTCCTTATGGTTCAATTCTGCCATGATAACTACAAGAAAAGAACCAGTATGGGTTTTGGGGGACAATCTATATATCTTATAAAACACTAATAAGATTGTGTTATTAAGGCACTAACGACCAGTTACAACCTTAATTACTTATATTTTGTACCTCTTCCGTCTACATATTGTCTGTCTTTTAGTTTTGAAGCTGTTTGGCACAGAGACTGTGGCTTCTTTTATTTATAGAGCACCATGTGAGCATTACTGAAAACAAATAATAAATAATTGGCATATGTGATGCAAAGCAGTAATTTTCATCTTCAGAAAATCACTCACAATTGCAGATTTGTTGTGTGTCCACCGAGAGCCTGCTCTGTTCACTGGACATGTTAGAATCTCTAAGCGTATTTTATATTGAACATTCTGGGATGCAGAGTTACTACAGAAATATCATGGCAGTTTAGAAGCCCTGTGACCTTAAACTGAAATGTCTTTTGCAAGAGGCATAGTTACATACTAGGATTCTTGGCCTTCCAGCAACTGGTGGTAAGTGGCAATCTCCTGCTCCAGGTGGGTCTTGATGTCCATGAGCATCTTGTACTCCCTATTCTGCCGCTCCATATCAGCTCGAAGATCGCTCAGTTGTGCCTCAATGTTACTAATCAGGATCTGAATCTGTGCCAGCTGAGCACCATAGCGATTCTCAGTGTCTGCCAAAGTGCCTTCCAAGGCAGCTTTCTGAGAACAAAGAAGTTGAAACAAATAATTCAAAGGCTTTCAGAAAGTACAGGATTGTTCTGTAGTAAAGAAACACCCTTGAGTTAAGGGTCACTTATAACTATACCTGTCCTAGCATGTATTTATAAAGTGCAACTCTTGGGAGAAATTGCCACATACCATGCTAAGCTGGGACTGAAGCTCTATCTCCAGGCCTTGGAGGGTCCGTCTCAGATCTGTGATTTCAGTCTTGCTGGTCTGCAGCTGTTCAGTATTGCTGGCTATTTCTTGGTTCAGCTGTTCAATCTAAATCCAGGAAAATATTTGAAAAATGGAGTGAAGTTTTCTGAAGATCATGGAAGTTTATAGGAGCCCTTTTCTACAAGAGTTATGAAATTCTTTTCTTCTGTCATTCTTGTCTTCTGTCTTGTATTATTTTATTATTTTTACCTGGGTGTTGAACCATGTTTCAGCATCCTTGCTGTATTTCTCAGCGATGACTTCATACTGGTCTCTCATGTCAGCCAGTATCTTGGTCAAATTAATACCTGGAGCAGAGTCAACCTCAACACTGACTTGGCCACCTATTTGCCCACCCAGGGCAGTCATCTCCTATAGTAACATTGCCGAGAAAGACACAAAGATACAAGCGTTAGGTAAAGGCACTATTAATCTCTCTTGAATTCACCCACTTTCCTCAAGGGCTGACCTATGATTGACCATTCTTGAATATTTGGAGTTGGGAGGCTTTGTTTACTCAATCTATAAAAAGCTTTTTATATTCTACTAGAAAGCCTAAAATAAGACAGATATTTCAGCGTCCCTCATGAATATCAGCAGGGCCAGATCAATGCAGGGGCTATAGTCAGTCCCAGGCCTCAGCCTAAAGGGAAGCACCAGACTCCAGCCCCTATAAGCCCCACCTGATCCTCCCCCCTGGCCCTGCTCAGTGATGTTGGGGTGGGAAGGAGGTGCTGAAAGTGCTCCTACCCTGCTGGTTTGGGGGTGGGGGGGCTGGGGCCAAAAGTTGAGCTTTGAACTTGTGCTGCATCCCTTGGCCAGCTGGTCCACTCAGCAGTGGAGCAGGGCAGGCCAACACTTGTTTGCTCTGCCTAGGGGGCAGGGCCAGCTGGCACATGGCACACTTCTGTTCCAGCGCAGCCTTCCAGGCCATGGCCCTGGGGGGCTGCACTGGAGACTGTGCCACAAACCAGTGGGCCCTGCCCGGGGGGGGCAGGCAAAAGGGGTGCTGGAGTGGAGCTGGAGCAGGAGCACCCTTTTGGCCCCACTGTCCCCCCTGGTGACAGCCTACCTGTAGGCTGCCATACTGTGGGCAGGGGCCCTATGGTAGGGGCAGCCTGGGGGCCCCAGACCAGTTAATCTGGCCCTGAATATCAGTGGTCTATTTCTACTTTTATTTTTAAATGTATGCTGTGAGATTTTTGCCTCTTCGTGGTTTTTCTTTAAATAAGTCAGCTCCTCCTTCAGGTTTTCTATCTGCATCTCCAGGTCAGTTCTGGACAGGGTCAGCTCGTCCAGGACTCTACGCAGGCCATTGATGTCAGCCTCAACACTCATGCACAGGGCTAGCTCTGTTTCATACCTTCAAAAAAAAAAAAAAGCAAATAAAAAGAGAACAAAGCAAAGAGTTAATGAAATCTAGAACAAGGGGTAAATGGTATTTATTACCATTTGCATTTGACTTAGGCTTTTGTTTTCTCCATCATATAAAAACCAGTGTATTTGTAGTAATGAATCTACCCTGATATTTTCCATGTAGGTTATGTGAACAGTATAAGGAGCTTCAAAGTGTCTGACGAAGTGGGATTTTCTCCCACAAAAGCTCATGCAATAAATAAATCTGTTAGTCTTTAAGTTCCACAAGGCTCCTTGCTTCTTTTGCTGAACTAGACTAACATAGCTGCTCCTTTAAAACTTGGCCAGCATAAGTTATGTGACATATATGGCAGAGATCTAATTTAATGTATGGAATTTACTGATATTACTTACAGACAGACATTGTGCAGTCAGATATAGTATGATCTTCCCTCTGCACTTTATAAATTCACCTTGTACTATGCTATGTTAAAATGTTTCTAATCCTTACACAGTTCTTTGTATAGCTGTGCAAAATGCAGTCATTCTCAACATCCTCATTAGCCATTATTCACTTTGACAAATTGTGTCATGATTGTTATAGACTGATGCCTACTAACATACAGGAGGAGGTCCACTCAACCTTTAAAGTTAGTTGATTAAGTACACCAAGAAACCCGTATTATATACTGGCTATATCCACTTTCAGACCATAGTTTTTATGGGAAAAAATGTCCAATTTTAAACTTTTCCTTATGTGTTTTCATGATGTGAAATATATTAACTATATACCATATGTACTATACATGAAAGATGTCTGGGAAATCTGTGACTGTCCATGTGAGAAGTTTGCACTGAGTGCATAGAAACGTAAGTTGGTAATGGCAGGACTATATGGCTGTGTTCTCACACAGCCAGTTATTTCGATATGGTTGTTTCGCAACAGCCGTATATCGAAATAACGCTTATTTCGAAACAACTTATTTTGAATTAACAAAATGTTAATTTGAAATAAGGAAAAAAGGCGGAAACAAAATAGTAGGTTCATACTATGAACTTGCTATTTCACTTCCGCAGGGGGTTGCAGGCACCGGCGGGGTTCAGCGCTGCCCGGTGCTGCTCCCCGCGGGCTTAAAGCCCGGTCTGCCCCCAAACCCGCCGCGACCGAAACAACACGTTCAGATGGCGTTGTTTTGAAACAACCATGACGAAACAACGTTGTTTCGCCCACGGACTAGGTTTAACTTGTTTCGAAACAACCGTGCGTCGTGTGAACAGCCTAAATCTTATTTCGAAACAACCTCTGTTGTTTCGAAATAAGAGGGCTGTGTGAACACAGCCTATTAGTTTTAAACCATGGGCTGCTAATGACATTCATTTTGCTTTCCCAAATGATAATGACGTTAACATCTGCCAGCCTTTCATTATCCCCTTGATATAAAGGGGTTTACTCACTTGGTTTTGAAGTCATCAGCAGCCAGCCTGGCATTATCAATCTGCAGAACAATCTTAGAGTTGTCAATGGTGGCAGCAAAGATCTGGAAAAAATGGCACAGAATGAGTCAGTCTGGGCTGAAACAACTATATATCTTCATTCATTACAATCTGGGATAAAAGACTTAATGAATTCAGATGAAATTCTAACAAAACTGTGGGTGTAATACAGTATACAATGTAGGTGGGTAGGACTGTGTGCACACATGCACACCTTTCTATGCAGTGTATGTGTGTGTGCATTTGTGCAGGACCTTGGGCATTGATTTCTCGGGTTCTCTGCCTGCAGCACGTAATGGCCTAACTGGCTGTGATCTGTAACACTTTGCTTTAATTCCGGTTGTTGAGTCTAATGTATGGGTAGTGTCGATGACTTGTGTTTAAAGGATGTTAAACTAGATGATCCAGTAGTCTCTTCTGGCCTTCAGTTCTTTGACAGTCAGAAATCAATAGGTCACCTGGGAAAGCAGTTGGAGCCACTCACCTTTAAGAGTTGGAATAAAGAGCAAGAGCACAGGAGATTTCAAAAAAGAAAACATAATTCCAGCTCTTTTTTTTTTTTGTTAGGAGTTTGATTTCTGAAATAAGTACAGCATGAACCAGTTCAGCCCAGGGGTAGGGAAACTGGGTGGGTGGGGTCGAGAACACCAGACTATGATCTGAAAAGTAAACTTCAGGTTTTCTATTGATGCTAAAAGTTTACATAGATCAGTCAGCTCTCATGTGTTTACTAGCACATGTAGTACCCTTAAGCAATCTGGTATTGTGCAGTGTGCACTAATGAGTTTGCTAAGGCACAATAAATCCTGTATTTATATCCACGTGTAAGATTTACATGAACTTAATTATTTAATGCCTGCTGCATCTTTTTTCTTTAAGTAACATTTAAACATTTCTTTAAAATTCAAACACAGTAGATGAAATAAAAAGAATATAAAATAATCTCAGTTTCATGTGTTAACATTCTGAAGTGCTTCAAGTTCATACTTGCAAACCCCTGTACATATCCTTATCACCCTTCTAAAATTCCCATAATCCACCATTCCTTTTGGCTCATTTTCTATTGAGAATTTTCTTTTGATTTCTTATTAAATTTCAAAAATGCAATTAAAGCCAAATATGTCTTTCATTGTTATTGGAAGATACAGAATAAAATAGTTACCATTATTTCTTTCATCTCCTAACAACAGTCAGATGATATATATGTTGTTTTAACAAACATTTTGGTCTATACTTAGATGCTTTTTAAGAAATGTTAACATCTACCTTGTCTCGAAGATCTTCAACAGTTTTGAAATAATGGCTGTAGTCATGGGCTGGCCCTGGTCCTTGTTTCTGCTGCCAGTCTCGGATTTTAATTTCTAGCTCAGAATTTGCCTCCTCCAGAGCATGTACTTTATCCAGGTAGGATGCCAGACGGTCATTCAGGTTCTGCATGGTTGACTTTTCGTTTCCAGAAAGGAGGCCATCACTGCCACCAAAGCCACTATCAAAGCCACTGTACAAACCACTACCATATCCACTACCAAGGCCACCTCCTACTCCAGAGGAGACAAACCGAGCAGTAGAGACAGAGATATTTCTCCCACCAGATCCTCCATGGATAGTTGGAGCCCTGAAGGAACCAGCAGTACGACTGACTGAGGATCCACTAGGATTAGTTAAACCACTAGACATTACTTGCTTGGTCTTCAAAGCATACATGGTGAGTAGGTAGATACTATGGATCAAACTCCAAGCACAATTCACACAGCTTGTGACCTTGAGACAAGACTGAGAGATTCTTTCTCCCACCTGGCATCTCTTATGCCTGTGACAATGGGAGTTGTCCAGAAAACATGGTATGTAAGCCCTGTGGAATTCACCAGCGATAAGCCTTTTGCCAACAGTAAAATTCTTCTTATTGGTCAGCTGGTATGAAGGAGGCTGTGTTTCTTTTCCAAATACTTTCAGACATATGAGATCTTTTTTTTCTCTCTCTCTCTTTTCTTCCTCTTCAGACAAAAGGTGTGATTCACAGTATGTGGCTCTCTACTCAAAGAGTCATTTGTGAATTTAAAATAATACCAGTAGTTTAGTTATACTGAAACAAAAGACTTGTGTAAACACACACCCTTTCTGCACTGTACAGTGCCTCCATTGTGAAGACTTTCTTCAGGTAATTTCAAAAGGAACTTTATACCATATGATAATGTGGTTAGTGGCTGTTAGGCCATTAATAGAGGCTTTTATAGACGAAATCCAGATGACAGACAGCACAGTGAGGAGTGAGCTTTTGAAAAAGATTCCTAACACTCACCTAACTTTTTTTTTTATGTTTTCTATAAAATCTTTCTTTCTAAAGAAAAATTTTTCAAACACTGGTTCTTTTCTTTCAATTCTTTTTAGGAGTATAGCCGGACAAAGGATTTGATAGTGGAAATGATTTACATGAAAAGATCTTTTTCTGTTCATAATGTGACAGTCCCATTCAGTAGACCATGGTTTGATTTATTTAATTTCTTTTCATAGCCTCAGTTCAGACAATGCCTTATCCTTCTCCCTCAGAACATTTCTATGTGAGCAGCACAGTCACAGGTGCATGATTATAAACTCATCCTTTCACTTAGTAGAGCGCACGATTGCCACTGAAAGCAGAAGGACAAGAGCAAATGAAGCAATATCTCTTACTCATGTAGTCTTTGACATTCGTGAAGACAGTGTTTCTAAAATGTGAGGGCATCCTTTATTATCCAGGATGAATTGGCTAAGAAAGCCTTACTGTTAGTGCTGCTGATTTATTCATGAGCATCCCTAAGAGCTGGGATTATTTTTCTTTTGTTTGCTTTTCTTTCTTCAGTTCCTTCCCCGGAACCCTCCCCAAAAAATGTTACTTACAGAATGTCAGGAGCAAACCAGTCCACAGGCCTTTTGCACTGTTGTGGGGCAATTCAATAAGTACCACTGTGGGATGGGATCCAGAGGGGTAGCCATGTTAGTCTGTATACAGCAAAAACAAGAGTCCTGGAGCACCTCAAAAACTAACAGTTTTCTTTGGGATAAGCTTTCATGGGTAGCATATGATGAAGGGGGTTGCAGCCCATGGAAGCTTACGCCTGAAGAAATTTGTTAGTCTTTAAGGTGCCACAGGACTCTCATTTTTGTGGGATGAGAGCAACCCTTCCAGGAACAGAGGTGCAACGCAAAATTTGGAAATGTTTCTATTGTGGGGAGCATTTGGAGAAAAGGATGCAAGGCAAGAGTACACTCTGGGTATAATCCAGAGATTATACAAAAATAAGAAAATTAGAGATTAGTCAAACAAAGTCTACTTCAATTTAGCACCTGTGGATAATCCTCACATACAGAGAAATGCAGCCGGTGTTTAAAAGAACAGAGTGTTGAACACAGCTTGTAAAAATAACCACTGACTGAAAACTTCAGTCCAGATTTACAGAGGGAAGGTAAATACCCAAGTTGCAAATTAGAAATTGCAGGACATCTGGAACAACAGCTTCATTTTTATTTCCAAAAAGTTCTGTGCACAGAGACCATGCAAGCTTTCCTTGCATTGTTCCATCAACTCTTCTGTTGAATAATAAGCAAGGAGTCCTGTTGCCCTTTTAAAGGCTAACAAATTTATTTTTCACATGAGCTTTCACGGGTGAAGTCCTATTTTGTTAGGTGCTAGAAAATGGAAACCTTACAGTATGGGAGGGGAAGATAAATCCAGTGATTACACTTTACTGCATGAGATCAGATTACTTAAGCAAATCAAACAAATTGTATTCAAATAGCATGGAACAACGTTTCAGAAAGTAGTAAGAATCACTGTTTATAATGAAAAACAAAGAAAGAGTCTTTTAAAGACTAATGTTTGTAAGGAAAAAGCCAATTCATGTCTCTATTTAAGCCCAAATTGATGATGTCAGATTTATATATAAATTCTAACTCCGTGGTTTCTCTTTGAAGCTTTCGTTTGGAATTAGCCTGTTTAAGAATTATTACAGACTTGTCTATCACAGAATGACTGCAGAGACTGAAGCATTCCCCTAATAGTTTTTTAATGTTGCCATTTCTGATATCAGATTTGTGTCCAATTATTCTTTTGCAGATGTATTACTTCTGTTGAAGTAACACATCTAGGGCATTTCGGTTTCCATGCTTCACACTTGCTCAATCCTTGGCCTCTATTTTGGGTCTCAAGAAAGCACCAAGATACTACAGTGAAATTACAACCAATTCTAATTGTTTTTGTTGTGATGGGGGACGCATGCCTACTATGGAACTGAATGGAAGACCATCGACTCATTTAACAAAAGCCAGTGATCGGATATCAGATGATAATGATTTTTAGTCATCAGTAAATAGTGGATTGAAACCTATTACCTATAGATGAAGAGCTCCATAATCCATTATTGTCTGATATGTCATTTAATACAATTAAAATCTCTCTTGCAAAAAGAATTTGCTGTGTCAAGAGTTGGGCTCTTCAAAGATTCATTATAGTGAGCAACAAATTAAACTTCAATTTTAATGGTACCAGCAGTTCTGCATACAATTTCTTCACAAAGTTTGGTTTGAACTCAGATTCCAGAAAACAGAAATTTGAATGAACAGTTATATAGAGTGTAGTTCCCAGCTAATTTAACAAAGGCTTGTATGCTAACTGGCTTGTTTTCTTCCTTCTTCTTTTTCCTTTCATATGTGCCTTTTAAACATGTCACAAGATAAATCACTGAATGCAATCTATTACCGTCAGGCATTGTTGTTTTGAAAGCTTGTGATTTACACCTACATTTAACATGAGAAATGTCTACTTCAGACTCCGGTTCTGTTGGTAACTACCTGACAAACCTCATACTTCCCATCCTAAAAATATCTAATATTATCCTCAATAAGGTTGGCTATAAATGGTGATTTCTAACATTTGGTGACAAGACAATTGAGGTACTTCCTTATTTTTCCATGCTGCCTGATTGAGAGAGCTGTATTTCCAATGTAAGCTCTCCTAAACATAATTTTTGGACACTCATTTTGCCTTTAATTCCTTTGCTTTAAAAGGCCACAATATAAAAAAAGACAATGCAATATCTGTTCCTTTCCAAAATATAATTTTGTGCCACCATCCCAGCAAGGAGAGTACTTGTGATGATTAAGGTCACTGAATTAGATAGAGAGGGAGATTTGTACTGATAAAGGAGAAGAAGTTCCTCCCCATAGTCCTCATTGGAACTATTTACCTAACAGTGTACGATATAGATTCTGAAACAAAGAATCCACTGGGTTTGTGTCTGTTTGTGATTAAAGTTCCAAAGGGGCAGCCATGTTAGTCTAGTTCAGCAAAAGAAGCAAGGAGTCCTGTGGCACTTAGGCTATGTTCACACACACAGTGCTTGTTTCGAAACAAGACATTTTGAAACAAGACGTTTCGAAATAAAGGGTTATTTCGAAACTCTTTATTTCGAAACACAAAAAAAGTGTTTTTGAAATAAGGGAGCGAAATAGCATGTCCACAGTGTGGACATGCTATTTCGCTTGGGTAGGGGACTGCAGGCACCCGCAGGGTGAAGCGCAGCCGGGCGCCTCACCCCGCGGGTGCCTGCAGGGAACTGCAGATCCCGGCAGGGTGAGCGTAGCCCAGAGCCTTACCCTGCCGGGGTCTGCAGTCCCCTGCAGACCGCGGCGGGGTGAGTGTAGCTGGGAGCTTCACCCCATAGGTGCCTTCAGGGGACTGCAGACCCCAGTGGGGTGAATGTAGTCTGGAGCCTCACCCCACCCGCTTTAAGCCAGCGGGGTGAGGCTCCGGGCTGCACTCACCCCGCTGCGGTCTGCAGTCCCCCTCTGCCAGCCAGGGCACACCCCTCAGTACCCTGGCCAGGGTGCTGAGGGTTCCCTGGCCAGGGTGCTGAGGGGTTGGCCCTTCCTCCCAGCGTGCTAAGCACCCTGGGAGGAAGGTCCAAAGTTGTTTGGGAACAGTTTGTTCCAAAACAACATGTTCGCACAAGGTTGTTTCGAAACCACTGGTTTTGAAACAACCTTGTTTTGACAGGGAAGTAGGTTTAAGCCCTTTCGAAAGAACGGCTCCCATTTCAAGACAAGGGGTTTCCTTGTTTTGAAATGGCCATATGTCGTGTGAACATGGCATTTCTTATTTCGAAACAATCTCTGTTGTTTCAAAATAAGAAGCCTGTGTGAACACACCCTTAAAGACTAACAGATTTCTTTATCACATGAGGTTTCATGGGAGAAAATCCCACTTCATCAGACATTTTGAAGAATAGGATTTTCTCCCATGAAACCTCATGTGATAAAGAAATCTGTTAGGCTATGTCTACACGGCACTTTTATTGCAAAATAACAGCCGTTATTCTGCAATAAAAGAAAACAGGTCTACACGACATTTTCTTATTTCAAAAGAACGGATCCCGTTCTTTCGAAATAAGAACCATCCTTCCACAACAATAAAACCTCAAAGCTTGTGAAACAGCCATTATTTCAAAACGATTGTTTCGAAATAAAGCCGTCTAGATGCGTTATTTCAAAATATCCATTATTTTGAAATAATGCGCTCTGACCTTCTTCCCGTGGGTGCTGTGCACTCACGGGAAGAAGGAAGTGCCCAGCCCTGGCAGCGTGCTGACACACCTCCACAGGCATGTCAGCATGTGGGGCAGACGCTGTGGAGTGCAGACTACGTGGTCCTGTGTGGACCAATGACGAGGTCCACCGGCTCCTCGCCATCTGGCGCAGGCCTGAGATCCTGGCCAGGTTCCAGGCCACCCAGAGGAACCGGGCAGTGTACGCCGCCATAGCTGCGGAGCTGTCTGCCCAGGGCCAGGAGCGCAGCACCGAGCAGGTGCGCTTTAAGCTCAAGGCTCTGCGGCAGGACCACGCGTGGACCAGGGACACGTGTGAGCTCCAGGGGGAAGGTAGCACTGCCACCTGCCCCTTTTTTGAGGAGCTGGATGCCTTCCTGGGACGTGAGCCCAGTGGCCTGCCTGCCCAGACTGTCGACACCGGGCCCGCCCCCAGCACCTCCTCAGGTGCAGAGGGATCACCCAGCAGTCCAGACACCTCCCTGGACGTCGGGGGTCAAGCAGACCAGCCACCACCACCACCACCAGAGGCGGAAGCAGGGACCCCAGAAATGATCCCCCCTGGCCAGGGTGGGGCCAGAGAGGAGGAGGGGGAGCAGGAGCCGGCAGCGGTGACAACCCCGGGGGACTCAGAGGAGCCGGAGGAGGGGACGTCCCGGCGGACATCCGGAGCCCCTGTCGGTGAGTCGTCATGCCCCACAGGAGGATGCAGGGCCAGGCCCACCCAGGGCACGGGCAGTGATGGGGTCCGGCACGGGGATGGGCAGGGCACCAGGCTAGGGCGGGGGGGTCAGAGGGCCCCCCTGGACATGGGTCCCCGGGGGACATGTTGCACCAGGGTGACAGGCCCCTGTGTGCCTGAGTTTGGTGAACACAGGTGGGTGTGATGGATGCAGCTTCGCCTTGGGCAGGGCGCACAGCCTGCAGAGCAGACCACTGGGATGTGGCCCTGGGAGACGCCGCAGAGCAACCCATCCGGGTGGGTCCAGCGCACATTTGGGCCCCAGGAGGCCCTGTCTCCCCCTGGGGCAATGTCCCACAGGACCCCAGCTTAGCTTCCTGCTGACAGTGCGGGCGGAGCTGTGTGCTGTACACAAGCTGCACACAGGCACGGCCAGCAGGCAGCAGCCTCTAACCCTGTGTGATGCTTCCTCCCCGCAGCTTGTGCCACTGGTAGCCAGCGGGTGCGGAGCCCAACCGGCAGCCCTGGGCCACAGAGGAGGCAGGGGGGCATGGACCCCGCACATGCAGCAAGATCCTCGCCAGCCTAGAGGACCTGGGGGAGCGGGCCGAGGCACCCGCAGAGGCCTGGCGGCGGGAGCAGGCCAGCCGGCAGGACGCAGCCATACAACTCCTGCGCCAGGGAGCCACCACCGATGACCGGCTGGTGGCTGCCTTTGAGAGACAGGCCGTGCCCATGGAGCGGCAGGCTGTGGCCATGGGGCAGCAGGCCATGGCCATGGAGAGGCTGGGGACAGCGGTGGACGACACAGCTGCCATTCTGCGCCATATTGCCGACAGCATGGGGCCACCGGCACCTGGCGGAGCACCACCCCAGCGTGGGGCTCCACGCCAACCCCGGACCCAGGGTGGGCCTGGGCAGGGCCATGCCACACCCGCCTCCCAGTGACCCCTGTCTCCCAGTTGCAGCCCCAAGCCCCACTGACCCCCACCCCCCTGTTCGTTATAGATAAAAATGTTAACACGTGTCATTGGTGTGTGCGGTGTATTTTATTGGCGGTGATGACCTGGGTTGATGTCTCCTCTCCGAGGTGGGGGCGGGTCAGGAGGCACCTCCAGCGGGCCTTCAGCCGTCCAAAGGCCCACTCAATAACTTGGCAGCAGCAGTTCAGCTGCCGGTTAAACAGCTGGCGGCAAGGGTCAAGGGGCCCTGTGTAGGGGCGCATCAGCCACGGGCGGAGGGGATAGGCCACATCTGCCATGAGGAGGACAGGCACCTCTACCCCCCCAACATAGATGTTCTGCGGGGGGGAAGAAGGTGCCCGCCTCCATGCCCTGGTAGAGGAACAAGTTCCTGAGGATGCGGGCATCATGTGCCCTCCCTGGCCAACCCACATTGCAGTTTTGGAAGATCCCCCAGTGGTCCATGAGGGCCTGCACCACAATTGAGTGGTAGCCCTTCCTGTTCCAGTACTCTGCCGCTCAGTGGTCCGGGGCCCTCACGGGGATGTGGGTGGCATCCAGGTTCCCCATGCAGTTCGGGAATCCCAGCACTGTCATACCATCCATGGTGGCCTGCAGCTCCCCCTCCGTGACAAGGCGCCGCAGCAGGCCTCTGTTAATGGCCCTGGTGACTTGGCCGAGAATGACCCCGACGGTGGCCCTGCCAACCCCGAACAGGTGGACCACGGACCTGTAGGACTCCGGGGTGGCCATCTTCCATATGGCTATGGCCACCCTTTTGTCCACAGGGATGGCCAGACACATGGCAGTGTCCCTGCGATGCAGCAGTGGGGTCGGTTCAGATACCAGCTGCTCGAAGCTGGCCCTGGCCATCCTGAAGTTGTGCCGCCACTGGTCGTCGTCCCAGGTTTGGAGCACGACACGCTCCCACCAATCAGTGCTCGTCTCCTGGGCCCAGACTCGGCGAGGCACTGACAGGGGCAGGGGTACTAGGGCGGCCCTGAGGCCCAGGGTGCTGGCAACCTGGGGCAGACCCTGGTCAGCATCAGGGTCTCTGAACAGCGTGTCCCTCACCAGGAGCACGTTGTGCAGACATGCAATGTGGCTAGTGGTCAGCCCTCGAAGGCTAGGCAGCCGGGCACCATCCATCTCTGTTGCTGGCAGAGTCTTGCTAGCCAGAATGGACAGGGAAGTTGGGGCTGGCCTTTTATAGGATTGGCTACCAACATGGCCACCGACATGGCCCGAGGCAGCAGCCATGTTGCCACACCTCCCATGGTGCCCTGCCCCTGAAGTGAAATAGCAAGTCCACTGTGTGGACATACTATTTTGTTTCCAGCTTTTCCCCTTATTTCACCTAGTTTTGTCCTTATTTCACTTCCTCTTGTTTCGCAATAACGTTCTTATTTCACAATAACTTGTTTCGGAATAGGTTATTTTGAAATAACGGGCTGCATGTAGACATAGACTTAATCTTTAAGTGCCACAGGGCTCCTTGCTTGTTTTGCTTAATCATGACAGTGTCTGAGAATTTCCATTTCATTTTGAACCTTTTACTAGTCTAGGTTGTCTACTACCCTGCTATCATGCCAGCCCATGATTCATTACAGCTTTTAATAATTTGTTGCACACATCATGTTGGACATTTTTCTTGCATTATTTTAATCATGGACATTTTACCTCTCTTCTAAATGAACACCAAAGTGATCCCTGGAAGTTGGCAGGTGTAATTTTAGACATCCATGGTGTCTGATAGTGTGGATGTCCAACTGGAATTCACTGGCTAACTATTGTTGGTTCCTTCGAAAATCTGCCCCTAGGTATCTTAAGTTTCAGCCATAAAGCACAGTGGGGACAAAAATTAATGTCTGACCTGCACAGTGACCTCATGAGAAGTCACACAGGAAATATTATTAATTATAAGATGATTATGTAACCTTGAGGTGGGCTAGAATTAATTCAATTGTCCTTCTCCAGTGCATAACAGAGATAAACCCCTGGAGATAGCAGTTGGAGACCCAGGATCCCGTCTGTATAGGACTCACAGCAAAGATTGCTCAGAGTTACCATCCACATTAAACTACTACTTAGAAGAAACATAACAATTAACTTTATTAATGATTAAAATGAAAACCTTACCATAAAAAATAAAACAGTCCCCACAGAAACATTGTGGGAAAGAAACCCAAGAGTCCCAAAGTTTAGGTGAAGTCACCCATGTGGTGTTTTGGACTATCTAGGGTCATTGGGGTTGTCATAGTAATAAATGGGAGAGTCGTTTAGGTGCTAGGAAAACCTGTCTGTCTTCTCCTTCTCTCTCAGTTCTCTTCAATAAAGACTTCTGATACAGCTGTGAATATGTTGTCCTCCTTATTGGATTATAATTCCCCTTAAAACTCTACATTTGGCGACAGAGGATGGGATATGTGATGGAGTAGCTATCCTTAACAATCCTGGCAACTTTGGAAAACCAGAATACAATGTAAGAAGCAAAACTTTATGTTACTGCTTGCATGGGGGTTGGGTGGTAGCTGTGAAAGCTGATTTGTTTGCCTAAGGGCTAGCTGGCTATTCTGAAAGCTGATCTGCCTGTTGTTAAGTACAAGGAAGAGATAAGGCTGGCTGGCTATTCTGAAAGCTGATCTGCCTGCTGTTAAGGGAAGAGACAAACAATAACCACAAGAGGGCATCATGGCTTTACTTACTACCCCCTTTGAAGCATATGATTGTTCGGCAGATTCGTGGCAGACATATACAGCCCGATTTCAAAATTTTGTAATAGCAAACGACATAACTGATGAGAAGAAGGTACCAGTTTTTCTAACAGTCATTGGAGTTAAGACTTATAATTTGCTATGTGATTTGCTTTATCCGGAGAAGCCAGAGCTTACGGGGACCTAGTGGAAGTTCTGGGAGCACATTTTTCCCCAAAGCCACTAGTAATCGCAGAGAGGTATAGGTTCTACCAAAGGAACCAAGAGGAAGGTGAATCAGTTGTACAATTTCTAGCAGCTCTGCGGAAGCTGGCAGCACACTGTGACTTCAAGAACATGTTAGAGGAAATGCTGCGTGACAGGCTGGTGTGTGGCCTGCACAGTGAACCAACACGAAAACGCCTATTGACTGATGGTCAACTCACCTTGCAGAAGGCTGTGGAAATTGCAGTCTCCGTGGAACGCGTCACCCAAGACATGCAACAGATCGGGGTCAGTGTCCGTAAAGTATCCCTACAATCTGCTCCCAGGGCACGGGGGAGACAAGAATGTTACCGGTGTGGGAAGCAGGACCACCTCGCATCAGAGTGCCGGTTTAAAGAACTACGGTGTCGACAATGTGGTAAGAGAGGGCACATTGAACGTGCCTGCAAACAAAGGAAGGGTGAGCCGAACAGAAGTGGCAGACCTGACAAAAATGAGCCGTTGGGTTGGCGGACTAAGAGGGAAATTCTGCATGCAGTAGAGCAGAATACTGGTGATCATAGTGATACCCAATTGGAAGATGAAGATTCCATCCATGTTTTGTCTATAACAGCTGGCCCACGTAAATTCTGGGTAACACCTGTGTTAGAAGGCAAACCTACACGCATGGAACTGGACACTGGCGCAGCAGTTTCATTAGTTTCTAATCTTGTGTATGAGAAGGACTTTAGACATCTGACACTTAAGCCGACAGTAGTCGTTTTGAACACATATACTGGAGAGACTGTTCCCCTGTTGGGTACTATTGATGTGAAAGTAGAACTCAATGGACAGACCACAAAGCTACCACTGTTTGTGGTAAAGGGGAATTACCCAGCCCTAATGGGAAGATCTTGGATCAGGAAAATCCAACTCGATTGGTCACAAGTGCATCAATTGACTAAAGGAGAAATGAATCTAGCAGCAATACTAACGAAACATGCTGCTGTTTTTGGTGAAGACTTAGGCAGTATGAAGGGAATCACTGTGAACTTAAATCTAAAGCCTGATTGCCGACCAAAATGTTTGAAGGCCAGGATGGTGCCATTTGCCATCAGACCCAAGGTGGAAGAAAACTTGGAGCGGTTAGTCAAAGAGGGAGTCTTGGTGCCAGTTACTCACAGTCAGTGGGCGACACCCATTGTCCAAATAGTGAAGAAGGATGGCTCTATTCGGATTTGTGGAGATTTCAAGGTCACTGTCAACCCAGTGTTATGTGCAGAACAATATCCTCTTCCCCGCATTGAGGACATCTTTGCAGGTCTGGCTGGAGGACAAAAATTTAGCAAGATTGATTTGAGTCAAGCGTACTTACAGATGCATGTTGAAGAAGAATCTCAAGAATTGTTGACAATTGTAACACATAAGGGGTTGTACAGATACTGTCGTTTCCCTTTCGGCATTACTTCAGCCCCAGCTTTGTTCCAAAGGGCAATGGATCAGATTTTGAGTGGTTTATCCGGAGTACAGTGCTATCTGGATGACATCCTGGTCACGGGCAAAAATGAGGAGGAACACCTCACGAACTTGGAAGCTACTCTGCAAAGACTGGAAGAGTATGGTCTGCGTGTTCACCGAGACAAATGTAAGTTTTTCCAGCCCTCAGTTGAATATTTAGGACATATAATTGATGCTGATGGTCTCCATAAGTCTCCAGCCAAGGTTAAGGCTATTGTGGATGCTCCGCTACCTCAGAACGTAAGCCAACTTCGCTCTTTTTTAGGCTTATTAAACTATTATGGCAAGTTTATTCCACAATTAGCGACGCTCCTGAAACCCCTACATGAGCTTCTGGGGCCGAAAAAGGCCTGGAACTGGACCGATGCCTGTGATATTGCGTTTAATGAAGCTAAACGCTCACTGGTAAACTCTAAGGTTCTGACACATTTTGACCCATCCTTGCCCCTTCAGTTGGCTTGTGATGCCTCCCCTTATGGAGTTGGAGCTGTATTGTCACATATTATGCCTTCTGGTGAAGAGAGGCCTATTGCTTTTGCTTCACGCTCCTTGACCAAGGCCGAAACTAACTATGCCCAAATCGAACGCGAAGCACTGGGCATTGTTTTTGGCGTTCGGAAATTTCACCAGTACCTGTGGGAAAAGAAGTTCACACTTCTCACTGACCATCGACCCCTGACATCAATTTTGGGGCCACACACAGGCATCCCACATTTGGCTGCTAGTCGGATGCAACGATGGGCATTGATACTTTCTGGATACACATATGAAATCAAGTACAGGCAATCCTCTTTGCATTGCAATGCTGATGGCCTTTCAAGGCTACCCTTACCGGCACACCCGCAGGATCAGGGCCAGGAAGGAATCTTTTACTTTGAACAGGTGGAAAACACACCTGTCACGGCTACTCAAGTGAAGAAAGCAACACGGGTTGACCCAGTACTCTCACGAGTTATGGATTTTGTGATGCATGGAACATTCTTACCTGACTCTCAGGTCTCTCCTGACCTCTGCCCCTATGTGTCTAGGAGGACAGAGTTATCGACCCAATCCGGGTGTTTGTTGTGGGGTATGCGTGTCATTATCCCACCTTCATTAAGACCACGTTTGTTGGAACAGCTCCATTCAAGTCACTGCGGCATAGTGCGCATGAAAGAAATTGCACGGAACTATTTCTGGTGGCCGGGCTTAGACAGGGCCATTGAAGAAACGGCTAGAGCTTGTACCTCGTGCCAGAGCGTCCGGAACACACCGCAGTTGGCACCTCTTCACCCATGGGATTGGCCCGAAAGGCCATGGCAACGTATCCATGTTGATTTTACTGGCCCGTTTGAAGGATGTATGTTTCTGATTGCTGTGGATGCCCATTCCAAATGGCCAGAAGTCTCTGTAATGCGGTCCACTACTACAGAAGCCACTATTCAGACCCTGCGTGGCTTTTTTAGTCGTTACGGTCTTCCAGAACAGCTGGTGAGCGACAATGGACCACAATTCATTTCTCAGGATTTTGAAACTTTTATGAAGGCCAATGGAATACATCATATCAAGTCAGCACCGTATCATCCTTCCACCAATGGACTTGCTGAAAGGTTTGTACAGACTATGAAGCAAGCTCTAAAATCCGCAAAGGGACGTTCTCCTCTTCATAAGCGTCTGGACAACTTCTTGTTGTCCTACAGAAATACTCCACAGGCTACAACTAAGGCATCTCCAGCTTTTCTTATGATGGGACGGCAGTTGCGCTCTTGCTTTGATTTGTTGAAACCACGAGACACACGGCAAGTGGTTCAATGCCAACAGCAGGACCAGGTCAGCAGACGTTCACCAAGAACAAAGGGCCGGACCTTCAGTATTGGACAGCCAGTTCTTGCTCGAAACTACGCTTCAGGAGCTAAATGGGTCCCAGCAACGGTCATTGCCCAGACAGGACCTGTTTCCTACTCTGTCCAGACAGCGAGTGGCCTAGTTTGGCGACGGCATGTAGATCAGCTGCTTCTCCATCATATCCACCCAGAAGATGCATCTCCAGCAGACATATCTGACTTCACCCTTTCTGATGATACGACATCAGAGCATGAAACGACTGTTTCTGTCTCTCCTGCTCCAGCCACCCCTTCAACGCCTTCAGCCTCCCTGAACCAACCGGACACAACATCCTCTCCGGTTCCGGCGACTTCCTCAGTACCTGTGATCCCACCACCACCAATACCACCTTGTGGGGTGGGCATACCAGAAGTTCGCCGTAATCCACCTCGTGACAGAAGGCCTCCTAATCAGCTGGATCTTTAGCTAGTGGTGACCCCCTCATCATGGGGCAGAATAATTCCCCTGGGGTTCGCCGGAGGTGGGGCAGTCTACCCTCATCTCCTAGTTTAGATCTTATTCTTTCTGGGGGGGAGGGTTTTATTCGGTGGGGGGGGTGTTCATTAGAGGGGGAGGAATATGTGGTGTTTTGGACTATCTAGGGTCATTGGGGTTGTCATAGTGATAAATGGGAGAGTCGTTTAGGTGCTAGGAAAACCTGTCTGTCTTCTCCTTCTCTCTCAGTTCTCTTCAATAAAGACTTCTGATACAGCTGTGAATATGTTGTCCTCCTTATTGGATTATAATTCCCCTTAAAACTCTACAACCCACATCTCAGTTTCAGTCTTTGTTCAAGTCCTGAGGTTTGAGTGGAAGAAGTAGCAATCCTCTTTTTTGTTTGCAGAAATCTTACCTAGGAATCCATGCAGGCTTCTCTTTGGGTATGTCCACATGTACATGGTTAAATCAATTTTACTTATCGATTTAATAAAATCGATATAAAAATCATTAAATCGATATAAGTTAAATCAATTTAACAGGTCCACACCAAAAAAACCCAAACCGAAATAGTACATCCAGACGCAGGGCTTGGTATTTAGATTAAAGGAAGGAAGGAAAGAAGCAAAACACAAACCCTGGACTTCAAAAAAGCAGATTTTGGCTCCCTCAGGGAACTGAGGGGCAGGATCACTTGGGAAGCTAATCTGAAGAGGAAAGGAGTCCAAGAGAGTTGGTTATATTTTAAAGAAACCCTGCTAAGGGCACAGGAAGTTGCCATTCCAATTAGGAGAAAGTACAAACATGTGAGGCAGCCAGAATGGCTTAGCAGAGAACTCAGCTCTGAGCTTAAACATAAAAAGGAAGCGGAAGCTTGGTCAGATGACCAAGGAGGCATATAAAGATATTGCTAGGGACTGCAGGGATAAAATCAGAAAGGCCAAAGGACAAATGGAGCTGCGGCTAGCGAGGGATGTAAGGGATAACAGGAGGGGGTTCTACAAGTATGTTAATAACAAGAAGAGGATCAGGGAAGGTGTAGGTCCCGTGCTGAATGGGGCAGGCATCCTCGTGACAGAGGATGAGGGAAAAGCTGAACTGCTCAATGCTTTTTTTGCTTCAGTTTTCACAGGCAGGGTCAGCTCTCAGCCCACTACCATGGGTATGGCAGACTGGAGAGAACAAAAGAGGCCCTTGGTGACGGAAGGTCAGGTTAGGGACTGCTTAAAGAAGCTGGATGTACACAAGTCCATGGGGCCGGACGAACTGCATCCAAGGGTGCTAAGGGAATTGGCCAATGAGATAGCAGCACCGCTGGCTGTTATCTTTCAAAACTCATGGAGAACGGAGGAGGTGCCAGAGGACTGGAAAAAAGCAAATATTGTACCTATTTTCCAGAAAGGCAAAAAGGAGGATCCGGGGAATTACAGACCAGTCAGCCTCACCTCAATTCCTGAAAAAATTATGGAGCAGATTCTCAAAGAATCCATCCTCAAACACTTAGAGGAAAATAAAGTGATCAGGAATAGTCAGCATGGATTTACCGAGGGTAAATCATGCCTGACCAATCTCATTTCCTTCTATGATCAGATAACTGGTTTTCTGGATGCAGGAAGATCAGTTGATATGATATACCTTGATTTTAGCAAGGCTTTTGATACAGTTTCCCACAGCATTCTCATTGGCAAATTAAGGAAGAATGGGCTGGATAGGTGGGCTATAGGGTGGATAGAAAACTGGCTAGATCAACGGTTTCAGTGTGTAGGAATCAATGGTTCCATGTCTAGCTGGCAACTAGTCACGAGTGGTGTGCCCCAGGGGTCGGTCCTGGGACCAGTTCTGTTCAACATTTTCACCAATGATCTGGATGATGGAATAGACTGCACTATCAGTAAGTTCGCGGATGACACTAAGCTGGGGGGAACAGTAGACATGTTGGAGGGCAAGGACAGGATTCAGGGAGACCTAGATAAATTGGAACAGTGGGCCAATAGGAATCTTATGCGGTTCAATAAGGACAAGTGTAAAATCCTGCACTTGGGACGGAAAAACCCCATGCACTGCTACAGGCTGGGGAACATTCAACTAAGTAGCAGCACTATAGAAAAGGACCTGGGGGTCATGGTGGATGGGAAGCTGGATATGAGTCAGCAGTGTGCTCTTGCGGCCAAAAAGGCCAATGGCATACTGGACTGCATCAAAAGAAGTGTTACCAGCAGATCAAGGGATGTGATCATTCCCCTCTATTCTGCACTGGTGAGGCCACGTCTAGAATACTGTGTTCAGTTTTGGGCTCCCCACTACAAAAAGGACAGGGGCATGCTAGAGAGAGTCCAGTGGAGGGCAACCAAAATGATAAAAGGGCTGGAGCACAAGCCCTATGAGGAAAGACTGAAAGCATTAGGCTTATTTAGTCTGCAGAAGAGAAGATAGAGGGGGGATTTGATAGCAACCTTCAACTACTTGAAGGGATGCTCCAGGGAAGACAGAGCTCGACTATTCTCGGTAGTAACGGAGGACAGAACGAGGAGCAATGGTCTCAAGTTACAGTTAGGGAGGTCGAGGCTGGATATTAGAAAAAACTTTTTTACTAGGCAAGTGGTGAAGCATTGGAATGAGCTGCCTAGGGAGGTGGTGGAGTCTCCATCTTTGGAGATGTTTAAGGTCCGGCTGGACAAAACCATAATTGGGATGGTTTAGTGGGAGTGGTCCTGCCTCTGGCAGGGAGTTGGACTAGATGACTTATGAGGTCCCTTCCAACCCTATGATTCTATGATTCAGGAGAGGGGCACCATGGGAGGTGTGGCAACATGGCCCCCTTGTTGGGCCATACCCATGGCCAATCCCATAAAAGCAGGAACTGACCTCATCTCTCTGTCCATTCTTGCTAGCAGAAGACTGCGAGACACAGAGCATGGACACTTGCCAGCTTCCCAGGCATTGCTGTGCTGTTGCTAGACACTCTGCTGGCCTGCAGGGTGTTCTCCTGCAATGGGACACTGTTCTCAGACCCTGATGGTTCCCAGGCTGGGACCCAGGCTATCATATCACTGGACCTCAGAGAAGCCCTAGTTCTCCTCCTCCCTTCTGTGCCTCATCACATCTGGGCCCAGGAGACCAGCACAGACTGGTGGGAGCAGGTAGTGCTCTGAACGTGGGGTGACAAGCAGTGGTGTCAGAATCTCCGAATGAGCAGGGGGAGCTTCACCTGCCTGGTTGCAGAACTCGCTCTGGTCCTGGATCGAAGGGACACTGTCACGAGAGCAATCATCCCTGTCGACAAGAGAGTGGCCATCGGTCTTTGGATATAGCCACTCCTGAGTCGTACAGATCCGTGGCGCACCTCTTAGGCATAGGAAGGTCCACCATTGGTAAAGTGCTGCTACAGGTCGCCAGCACCATCAACATGATCCTGCTGCTATGCCTTGTCACCCAAGGAAAGCTGCAGAAGACCACCACTGGCATTGCCACCCTGGGGTTTCCCAGTTGCAGTGGGATACTGGATGCCACCCACATCCCTGCGAGAGCCCCGGAGCACTGTGCAGCCAAGTATCAGAACCAGAAGGGATACCACTCAGTTATCCTGCAGGCCCTTGTGGACCACCAGGCCTTCTTTCAAAACTGTAATGTGGGATGGCCAAGGAGGCTGCATGATGCCAGGATCCTCCGTAACTCTTCCCTGTACCATGGCACGGAGGCAGGCACCTTCTTTCCCCCTGTAACATTACCATCTGGGAAGTCAAGGTGCCCATCCTCATTGTCGCCAACGTGGCCTATTCCCTCTACCCATGGCTCATGCGCCCATACACAGGGACCCTCAATGCCAGCCGGCAGCTTTTCAACTGCTGTTGAGCCGCTGCCGCCAGGTGGTTGAGCATGCATTTGGCCGGCTGAAGGTGCAATGGAAGTGCTTCGTTACGGGCCTCCTCCTTGCAGAGGAACCAACCACGGAGGTCATCAGTGCCTGCCTGGCCTTGCATAACTTTTGTGAGCTGCAGGGGGAGACTGTTGCTGCCGCCAGTGAGGCTGAGGCGCTGCTCATCAGTGGCCAGTACCAGCAGCCCACAGCCGTAGCTCCAAGGAAGCGAGCATTGCAAAGGGCAGCCACAGTTTGTGACTCACTGATGAACCTTTCTGTCAGTGAGGAACTCTGAGGGCCAGGCCCGCCCCACCACACCCCTCTCTCCCCCATTCTGCCACAGCCAGCCTCCACCTGTCCACCCACTTTGTGAACCACACCCAATAAAAACACTTACGTTCACTAGTATGTTGTAACAAAGTTTATTTAATATAAGGTGGGAGGTTGGGGCAAAAAAGGGCTGGGGAGGGTAAGGGGATGTGGAACTTTGGGGGGAGAACTGGGGGAGGGCCTCAAACTGGGTGAGGGGATTTGGGTGTGGAGTTGGGGAGTTTGGATGGGAGGGGAGTCCCTATGGGGGGCCTATGTGGGGCTCCTGGGGTGGCATCCCATGCCACTGCCCACAGCCACCCCAGGTCCAGGGGTGCCTGCAACAAGGAACATGAGGCTCCCTGTGTGGACCTCCCTTAGCTGGTGGAGGGACCATTTGCACAGTGATGCACTGGAGGCTTGTGGCAACATCCTGCACTGCAGTGCTCAGGGCCTGCAGCGTGGTGCTCTGGCACTCTGTTGCCACATTCTGCCGCTTCAGTGCGGCAACCACACGGTCATTGGCACTGTCCGCATGCTGGAGCAGATGAATGGTGGCATCCTTGCAACAGGCTTTCTGCTCTCTCCAGGCCTGTACAGAGTCCTCTGCTTGCTGGCCCAGCTCAAGGAGGCTGGCTAGGATTTCATCCTGCATCTGGCAGCCCTTCCTCCTCTGTCTTGGGGTGGCTTGTGGGCTCCATGCAGCAGGACGGTGGGCAGCTAGGCGAGCTGCTGGAGGGATGCACAAAACAGGGTTGGCCCCCACTCCCTGCTGGCCTTTGCTGTGTGCAGCCTGTCTGCAGCAAACACCTGTGTCTGGATTGTCAGCAGGATTCAGGATCTGGGTCCTGTCGGACACTGCCCCAGAGGCATGCACAGCCTAGCGGTGACTACAATGTCTCCTGCGGCCACGTGCCAGCAGCATGGCCTGTATGCTCTCCACCCATGATCCAGCCACATTTTTGGACTGCCACTTCCTGTTGAGCAACCCTCACCCCACATGGGCCTGTGACCCTGGTGCCACATGTCCCTGGGGCACCCGAGCCCATGGGAGGGCCTCCGTACCCCCCCACACCCATGTCCTGCCTGTCACTGTGCCATGCACCCCTCAGTACCCGTGACATGGGCAGGCTCAGCCCTGCCTGCATGTCAGGGAGATGAACACTTGCCAATAGGTGCTCCAGATGTCCGTCTGGATGTCCTTTCCTCGTGGTCAGACTCCATGGGGGTTGGCACCTCTGTATGCCCCTCTTTCTCCTCAGGGGTGGCAGTCCCCTCCTCCCGGACAGGGAACAGGTTTGGACTCCCAGGTGCAGCCACTGGTGATGGTGCTATGATACCTGGCTAGCTGGCATCACCTACGTCCGGGGCACCTCTGTGTTGGTGTCACTTCGCTCTGGGCAGTGTGCCCCTGGAGTGGGGCTGGCAAGAGTCAACAGCCTAAGCTGGGAAGCCAGTGGGCTCCCCCCCAGGAACTCATGGAGCTCATCATAAAATGGGCAGGTGTCAGTGCTACCTGCCCCCTGGAGCTGGTGCACCTCCATGGTCCTCCTGAAGGACCTTGATCTTGGAGCATACTTGCTCCGTCATCTGTCCGTGGCCCTGGGTAGACAGTCCTGTGGTTATGTCCGCGTACACATCCTGGTTCCTGTGCCTGGCACGGAACCAGGCAAGGATGTCCTGCCTCCCCCATATGCAGAGGAGGCAGTGGAACTCCTTGTGCAGCCACACAGAAATGCAACATCTCCCCTCTGTGGCATCTGGGGCACATGCTGACATGCTGCCGTATGGCTGTGAGCATGCTGCCTGGCAGGGGCGGGCACAGCACTTCTCCTTACTGATTTCGTGAACCCTGGGAGGAAGAAGGTCAAATCGCGTTAAATCAAAATGACCACAGCAGCAATAGAAAGCTTGTGGAGCATGCTCAAAATACTACTACTCCCTATTTGCAGAAATTTCTGGTTTCTGGGCAGCTAATTTGCCCAGCAACAGTAACCCACCTTTAATAGGTCTCAAAGAAATGGCTTGTTTTAGGCATATGGGTTACAATTGTGAAGTGAAACATCACAATCTCTTGTCAAACGGTTTTTAGAGGGTGAAGTGGTATCACCGCTGCTGATCTTTAGCTTTTCTGTGTAAATAGTTTACAATGCATGAGGAGCCTAAACTAAAATAAAACTGATGTAATGAGTGTTAAAGTGGAAGTCAAGTCTTGTAGTGCTTTATAAGAAGTGGCTTGTAGCTAACTGCACTGGTAAGAGGTATGAGAAAGAGGCTTCCCATTCCCATTCCTTTGTTTGTTTGTTTGCTTGCTTGCCTGCTTGCTTGTTTGGGGGTTTTGTTTTGGTTTTGGGTTTTTTTGAGTGAATTTAGTGATTATAAAGTGGCAAGCTGAGAGGACTTATTTGTAAATTTATTTATAAATTCACAGTGCAAGGGCCAGAAAGGGCTGAATAATGATCTAGTTTGACCTTCTGACTAACATAGACCATTAAATTTCACTTCTTTATCCTGTATTCAGCCCAGTAATTTATGTTTGAGTAAAGCATAAACTGTGTTTGCCTAAAGCATATCTTCTAGAAAGGGGTCCAATCTTGATTTGAAGACATCAAGAAATAGAGAATCTATCTCTTCTCTTGGTAGTTTATCCCAGTGGTCAGTCACCCTCACTATTCAAGATGTGTGTTTAATTTCTCATTTGATTTTTTCTCAGTTCAGCTTCCATCCACTGATTTTTGTTCTGCTTTTCTCCACTAGACCAGTGGTTCTCAACCACTGTGTGGTGACACATTATTGTCACCACACAGTGGCTGTGTGTGTTGTCTGAAGGTGACCTGCTGCCAAAAGAAATCACCACATCCGAAACAATCCTTCTGGTAGCAGGGTTTTTGTTCCAGTCATGGATCACCTTTGCTGGTATCCTACATGGCTGAGGCTTTCTACCGCCAAATCCCCATGCAGCACTGCATCTGAGTGCTGCTGCTGAATTCCTGTAGTCCTCAGCAGACAGAGGCTTCGACTGGGCTTGAGCTGTCACTGCAATTTGATCTGGTGGCTTTTACTTTTGACAGGCTGGTGGGGAGAGAAGCGTGTCACACACAGCTGGCTAGGTCTCCAGGTGTTTTACAACCTACTAGGGCTCAAGACCCCCTGCACTAGACTAAAGAGCCTTTTGGTACCTTGTATTTTCTCACTGTGAAGAAATACAAGTGCTATAATCATTTCACTTCTTAGTCTTCTTTCTGATAAGATACACAGATGAGCTCTTTATGTGTCTCACTGTGAGGCATATTTTAATCATATCATAGGGCTGGGAGGGACCTCATGAGATCATCAAGTCCAACCCCCTGGGAATTGAACCCAGGACCTTCTGCATGTTAAGCAGAGGTGTTAACCACTACACTATTTGCAGGGCATCTGGCCCTTAAATCTACTTTTTTGTTTGTTTGTTTGTTTGTTTGTTTGTTAGTTTTTGCTCTTTTCTGCACACTCTCCAATTTTGCTATTATCAAGTTTTTAAATGTAGGCATCAGAACTCTATGCAGTATTACATTATCAGTCTTCTTAATGCTGTTGTAGACAGGAGGTTGGGCATCCCTCTAAGATTGACACAGAGTGAAGGCCACTACCTTGTCACCTATACCTAAGATCTTCTACAGCCGTGCTCAAAGATACAGTCACCTCTCCACTGCTTCTCACTACTTCCTTGTTTATTCAAGGGTCACATTCAGTGATTAAAGTATAATTTGGCAGGCCCTGGAACCCTCCTAAATTTCTGGATGACCTTCCCACAGATCTTGGCCCCCTCCCCACAAGTCTGGGCCCCCCTTCACCCACCTCAGCTACTGCCCCCCAAATGCCTGTCCCACCACCCCAGCTACTGCCCCCCACACACCTAACCCCCACCTCAGCTACTGCCCCCCAAATTCCTGCCCCCAACTGCAGCTACTGCTCCCCCCACATCTATCCACCACTCCAGCTACTGCCCCACTGCAGCTACTGTCCCCATCAGACTCTTCCCTCATGTCCTTCTCAGCCCCCATCACAATCTCTTTGTCCCATCCCACCCCTGTGCACTTTCCCTGCCTGCTGCCACAACCTCCTAGGTCCCCCTTATCTGCACTGCCAAGGTGGCCAAGGAGCCAGATTGGGGGGAGGGAGGCTGCAGGCAGCACTGGCTGGCCAGCAAGAGGGGGCCTGGACCCTAGACTGAGTCCAGGCCACACGTGCCTCTGGGCTCAGCAGGAATGGGTGGGGCCACTGCAGGCTCCAGGGAAAAGAGGGGAGCAGTGGCTAGGTTAACCCCAGCCAACAGCCCCTTCTCTGAGCTGGCCTTAGGGGAATGCACTGGAATATTGCATTCCAGCGCCTTCTTTCTATTTTTAGGGGGCCCCAGAACACAGCATTCCAGCACATTCCCCTAGTTTTAGGGGCTCCAGAATGCTGCCCCCTAAAAATAGGGTGGGGCCAGAACACCATTCTGGGCGTTCCAGCTAGCTTTACCCCAGTTGCATTCGTGTTTTTTTGCCACAGCATCCCAGGGGGAACTCATGTTAAGTTGCCTGTCCACTACTGACCCCTAAATTCTTTTCAGAGTTACTTCTTTCCAGGATACAGTCCACCGTTCTGTAAGTACAGCGTGTGTTCCTTGTTCCTAGATGTATAACTGCAATTTGGTTGCCATAAAATGCATTTTGTTTAAATGTTTCAGAGTTTACCAGGTGACCTAGATTGCATATGACCTCCCTGTCCTCCTCACTGTTTACCAGTCCACCATTCTTTATATCATCTGCTAATTTTGTCAGCAGTGGTTTTGTATTAATTTCTAACTCATTGATGAAAATGTTGAATGGCATCAGACCCAGTACTTGTCCCTGTGAAGCGCCAGTAGAAACACCCCCATTCAATCATGATTCCCAGTTAATGCCTGCTTTTTGTGATCTGCCTGTTTGCTAATTTATAATCTGTTTAATCTGTGCTTTGTTTACGTTGTATGGATGGTTCTTCTGATATAAGCAGAATGTGGTACAGTACTAAATCAACTGCCTTACAAAAATCTTTAAAAAGGGGTTGAAAGTACTAAATGCCAAGGCAGAGCCATAACTACAGTGGGACGAGTGGGGCTTCGCTCCAGGAGCACCAGAGTAGCTCCACTGAGCCACCCCATTAAAGGGCACATTCCCCACCAGTTGCTCCAGGAATTGTGGCTCTGACTCCAGGACTTTCATTGTGCTGTAGCAGCGTCCACACAGTAAGTTAGTGCCTGACAAACTAGTGCACTGTAGACCAACATCTTGGCTAGCCACACATGACCTTGCTCCGTAGACAAGTCCTAAATATGTCACATTTCCACAGTTGACTTTATCAACCAGAACTGCAATCTTGCCAAAGAAGGAAATCAGGGTTGTTTGACAACCATAAAGCCAGGTTGACCAGGACAGTACAAAAAAACAAACAAGGAATCTATTGGCACTTAAAGACTGATAGATTTATTTTTCACATGAGCTTTCATGGGAGAAAATCTCACATGAAAGCTCATGCGAGAAATAAATCTGTTAGTCTTTAAGTGCCAGTAGACTCCTTGGTTTTTTTGCTGTACTAGACTAATACAGCTGCCTCTTTGGAACTTGAGATAGTACTACCCTTTCATTTTTTATCAGTTGAATCCTGTATCAGCTTTGCCATTATTTTGCTCAAGATTGGTATCATGGTAACAGCCCTATACATACTAGGTCATCCCATTTGCTCTCTTGAAATATTTGGGTGACAACAGCACTCTTTCCAATCTTTTGTCATTTCACCTGTATTCCAAGATTTATTAATATTTAACAACAGTGAACCAGAAGCATCCTCAGCCAGTTCCTATAGACTCTTAGGTGCAAATTATATGGGCCTGCTGCTATAGATATTATCTAACATCTTTCTTAGTTGCCAACAGACTGGAAAGTACTTCATCAGCCTCATGTGATTCAAGTACATGAGCATGGTTTTTTTCAAAGTACTGAACAGGAATACTTGTTGAATTCTTTTGCCTTTTCTGCACCATTATAAACAATTTTATTACCTCCTTTTAGTAAGGGCCTATACCATTTCTAGAATTTCTTTTGTTCCTAATATACGTTAAAAACTTCTTATTGGTCCTAGGACTACCAGCCATGGATTTGTCCTTAATGTCTTTAGCTTCTCTTATCAATTTTCTACACTTCATAACTTTTGGCTTATATTGATTACTGTTTCCCATTTTTTCCCATTTGCTATGTATTGCTTTTTCATTTCTAATTCCTGACGTTACTTCACAAGTGAATCTGTATTGGCTTAACAATGTATCCTTTCTCCTCTTGGGGTGTAGATATAAATCTAAGTACAAGTCTTTAAGATCTGCAAAGAGCCAGTCCCAACATAGATGAACATCTCCTCCTCCCCAGTTCTAAACCCTTCCATAATTGGTTGTCAGTCTAGACTGAAAAGTAGCCTGTTGTGATTAAAGTTTTCAAAATCTTTCAAACCATAAAGAAGGGGTGATACATAGAGAGCAAATACCTGCACATTACTTGACAATTTATTACATGTCATCAGTAATGATATTGTCACTCTAGACCAGTGGTTCCCAACCTTTTCTTTCCCATGGCACACCTTGAGACCTTCAAATTTTTCAAGGCATACCACTATTTAAAAACTCATGAATATTCAAATTAACTTAAATTACTTATGAATATTCGTGAACCATGGCACAGTGTTTCAGAAATGCTGCTGTGTGGGATAGTAGGGTAGCAGAGCAGGGGTGGCAAAACAAGGGAGGTCAGGAGTCATGTGCAGTGGCAGGAGTGGCAAAAGAGGACAAGGGCAGCCATGTGGAGAACAGCACAAGGGTGGCAAGAGAGGAGAGAAGAAAGGAGAACAAGCATGGCTTTGTGGGGCTGCAGGGGGGAACCTGGGGAGTGGGAAGGTAGAGCAGGGGAGCATGGCGCAGCACCCACTTCTCCCTTCTCCACAGTGCCTCCTTGCCATCCAGGGCAAATCTTCACCCCACTGCTGCTCCCTCCCACTCCAGTGGGTCCCGTCCTCTCCCTCCCCCCAGATCTCTTCTGCCTGTGATGGACCCTCCAGCACCCAGCTACATCCCCCCCGACACAGCCACCCCACAGCCCCAGCCACACACCCTCTGCTACATATCCACTCCCACCCACCTCTGCTACACACACACACCTGCCCCACAAAACCCCCAGCAGTGCTTCCCCCCCTCCCCCCCAAAGCCCTTACCTGTGCTGTTTGCAGGCTGGCTGGCTGACACAAGCTGCTGTGCCCTGCAGGGGAAGAGTCACACTCTCCCAGCCTCCCCAAACTCTCTCCTGGCTGGGCTTAAGGTGGAGCCACCTGAACGGTGTGTTTGAGCTGCTCCTGCTATTTTTAGGGGGAGCCCTGAAAGTCCCCATTCTAGTACCTTCCTCTATTTTTAGGGGGACAGAATGCTTCCTGCCTAAAAATAGGGGGCCCTGGAACTGTGTTCTGGTGCCTTCCCCCTTACTTTAACCCCTACCTTTTTCCAGCCCTGCAGAGCCCACGTGGCTGGACAACTTTAACTGTAGCTCTCAGGTATGCTTGCCGCGCACTTTGGGTGTTCCCACGGCACACCAGTGTGCCCCGGCACACTGGTTGGGAACCACTGCTCTAGAGCAGTGTTTTCCAGTGGTGGTTCACAGCCCATCAGTGGTTTATGGGAAAGTTGTAGATGCATCGCCATTTGCAAGACTGAATTAACCTGTCACTGGCCCTGGCCTGGGCAAACATACACTTCTCCCAATCTGGTGTGGATGAGAATCCTGGTGGAGAGGGTGCAGTGAGTTGGAGAAGTTGGAGTGTGAATCCACTTGATACCTATCCCCCAGAATCGCTTCAGTCCTGCAGGGCTGGTCCTGGCTTTCTGCTCCAGATTTGGTGACTTGGCACATGGGGTCACAATATCATTTAGGTTTGGCCTCCCAGAGGGGTGGCTGAACCAAACCTGAGTGACACTGTGCACCACGTCACAACACTCAGAGGAACTGGGACCAGTCCCACAGGACAACAGCCGCCACTGTGGCATGAGTGCAGAGCAGACTTGTCCTTGAACCCCCACCTCCCATGACCTTTTCTCCACATTAGGTCACTATAATAGTTGCAGTGTCAGGATGGAGAGTGCATATATGTCATTCTGGATTGCAAAAAGGGACAGTTGGTCAGCCACCTTAGGAAAAAGTGTGGGAATCCCTGCTCTAAAAGCACAATAGGAGAATGAATGTCTTTCTCTCAATATGGGTTGCTGTGTTCACACACCTCACCCAGGTTTGTAATATAAAAATATAGCCTTTAGGAAGAAACACTGATGACTGTTTTGCCTGTAGGAGGTATACAGTTTCTTTCCAAAGATATGAATGTCCTGTTCAGCCCAAAGCAAAACAAAAAACAAAAAAAACCTGTCCAACAGGTAACTGATCTAAGTTTTCTTAGGACATGAAATGTTAATTTCAACACGTTACAGTGTCAGCATAAAATGGCATCAGAGATTTGGGTCTGTCACTACCCACTGATAAAATGAAGGAGTTCCATCAGTTCCCTGCCTCTTCCACCTGCATGTTCAGTGAAATAGCAGAGTAGCCATGTCAGTCTGCATCTCCTTTCATATCACACACCATATTCTCAGAAAAAATCAGGTCCTTGATGAATAAAGACCTTCCATAGTCTTAGGATTTTAAAAATAAAGCCCTTTTAAAAATGATGAGGCAAAACCAAAGGCAGATAATAACAAGGTGCACAAATCAAAGCAACCATAATATTATTGTTGTAACTTCTCTCTCTTGTCCCTGTACTTTTTGGGGCTAGATTCTCTTACCTGTGAAGTCCACTTTTGACTAATTACATGGTGCAAAGTGGACTTAAAATGTCTGGAGGGGGCTAGGGGAGAATTCTTTTGATGCAGGAGAACTTTCCACCAGTGGAAAGGTGACTGCAGCTCAGAGTCAGGAACCTAACGTGTCATGCAGAGAAGAATCTTCCCCTCAGAATTTGGAATCAGCCCTTACCTTTGATGTCGTGGATTTTAAGTTACTGGGAAAGGACAATGTCTTTTATTTGACTGTAAAGAATAGAATAGGCTTATAGGGCTGGAAGGGACCCCTGGGGTTTGAAGCCAAGACCTGTATCTAAAGCAGATGTGCAAGCCACTACACAAGGAATGCTGTGTATTTATTATGCAGTGTAAAATTTATCACCATCACCAAGACTGTGTTCTGACAGCCCTCCTGGATTCTTGATTCACTGAGAACTCCTCAAATATATTCATTAATTGCCCAGATAACACAATTATTAATAGTGTACTGTAGTCGGGTTAGATCTGGCTCAGGCCATAGGGACTAACCATTGCATCGTACCTATGCTGCAGCTTACATCACTGCAGGAAAATACTTATAAAATTTACCAGTATAGTTGAACCTTTACTGTGCTCATCTTAAATCTTCTGGAAGCCACAGTGAGACAAGAGTCTAAAAATCTCTTTATGTTGTAAGATTTTACTTATACTTATCTCTTTTTGCTTGATGGCCACATAAATTTGCTTTTTCCAGTACTCCTCAAGTCTGGCTGTGCTCATAGCTACAGCCTAGTTAGTCCAGTGGATTTAATATACCTAAATGAAGGGGAAAATGTTTCACAGGTTGCACCTTTGCTCCTTTCCAATTATAAAAATGAAAGAGGTTAGATATCAAAAGAGGATCCACCAAAAGGTGTCCATAACACAGGTTAGAGGCTGCTTTATCATTCTGCCCTAAATTGTCATCTACTTCAGTAATTTTAATTTATCTTATTCAGCGTAGTCAGTTATGTACTGAACTTTGAGAACCACTCTGTCTCACCAATCACTGCTGCTTTTGCTGAGATGTATAGACTCATAGGCTATGTTCACACACAAAGTCATAGAATCATAGAATCATAGGGTTGGAAGGGACCCCACGAGGTCATCTAGTCCAACCCCCTGCCAAAAAAAAGCAGGACCACTCCCATTAGATCATCCCAGTCAGTGTTTTGTCCAGCTGGGACTTGAACACCTCCAGAGATGGAGATTCCACCACCTCCCTAGGCAACTTATTCCAATGCTTCACCACTCGCCTAGTAAGGAAGTTTTTCCTAATATCCAGCCTGGACCGCCCCAGCTGTAACTTGAAGCCATTGCTTCTCGTTCTGCCCTCTGTTACTACCGAGAACAGTCAAGCTCCCTCCTCCTTGGAGCAACCCTTCAAGTAGTTGAAGGTTGCTATCAAATCCCCTCTCAGTCTTCTCTTCTGCAGACTAAATAAGCCTAGTTCCTTCAGTCTTTCTTCATAGGGCTTGTGCTCCAGCCCTTTGATCATTTTGGTTGCCCTCCTCTGGACTCTCTCTAATTTGTCCATGTCCTTTTTGTAGTGGGGAGCCCAAAACTGGACACAGTATTCCAGATGTGGCCTCACTAGTGCAGAATAGAGGGGAATGATCACATCCTTTGATCTGCTGGTAACACTTCTTCTGATGCAGCCCAGTATGCCATTGGCCTTTTTGGCAGCAAGAGCACACTGCTGACTCATATCCAGCTTCCCATCCACCATGACTCCCAGGTCCTTTTCTCCAGTGCTGCTATTTAGCTGATCACTCCCCAGCCTGTAGCAGTACATGGGGTTTTTTCATCCCAAGTGCAGGATTTTACACTTATCCTTGTTGAACCTCATGAGATTCCTCTTGGCCCACTGCTCCAGTTTGTCTAGGTCTCCCTGAATCCTGTCTCTGCCCTCTAGGGTGTCTACCGTTCCCCCCAGTTTCGTATCATCTGCAAACTTACTAAGTGTGCAATCTATCCCATCATCCAGATCATTAATGAAAACATTGAACAGAACTGGCCCCAGGACCGACCCCTGGGGCACACCACTTGTTACTGCCTGCCAACTTGACATGGAGCCATTGATTCCTACACGCTGAAACCGTTGTTCTAGCCAGTTTTCTATCCACCTTACAGTCCATGCATCTAACCCATACTTCCTTAATTTGCCAATGAGAATGCTGTGGGAAACCGTATCAAAAGCCTTGCTAAAGTCAAGGTATATCACATCAACGGCTCTTCCCGCATCCACAAATCCAGTCATCTTATCATAGAAGGCGATGAGGTTGGTCAGGCATGATTTACCCTTGGTAAATCCATGCTGACTGTTCCTGATTACTCTACGTTCCTCCAAGTGTTTCAGGATGGATTCTTTGAGAAGCTGCTCCATGATTTTTCCAGGGATTGAGGTGAGGCTGACAGGTCTGTAATTCCCTGGATCCTCCTTTTTGCCTTTCTTGAAGATAGGTACTATATTTGCTTTAATAAAGCCTTATTTCAAAACATCTTATTTCAAAATAACAAAAAGTGTTTTTGAAATAAGGGAAAAGGAGGGAATCGAAATAGCATGTCCAGTGTGACATGCTATTTCAAAATAGGAGAGGGGAGGGGGAGGGACGCCCTGTGCTGGGCCAGGGAAGCCCCGCACCCAGGATTCCCCTGCCCCCTGCAGCTCCAGCCAGGGGCAGGGGGGGGTTCCCCCTGCCCCCCGCGGGTCCGGCCTCGGGCAGGGGGGCTTCTGCCATGCCCCCCTCCACCGCTTCTGCTGTCGGTGCCATAGCCACCTCCCGCTGGGGATTCCCGGGCGCCCCCCCACCTGTGGGTGGAGGGGGCGTAGGGGAAGCCCCATTGCCTGAGGCCGGACCTGCGGGGCGGTAGGGGGAGCCTTCCTACCCCTGCAGAGGCAGCGGGGGGGGCAGGGGAAGCCCCCCTGCCACCTGCAGTGGTGGGGGGGCAGAGGGAGCCCCCCATCCCTGGCAGGAGGAGGGCACTCCGGGCTTGGGGGCAGCCCCAGCCGACTTCCTCCCCTTCCCCTTGCAGGGGGTAGGGGGATGAAGGGGGCTGAGGCTCCCATCCCCCCCTCCTCCCAGCAAGGGGAAGCAGGGGGAAGCCAGCTGGGGCACCATCCGACCCGCTGCACCCCACTCAGCCCCCCATCCAGGGTGCTGATCCCTGGCCAGGGTGCTGGGGGGGGGGAGGGACCTTCCCCCCAGGGTGCTATGCACCCTGGGAGGAAGGTCCTTGTTATTTCGAAACAATCTTTGTTTCGAAATAACATGTCCAAATGGCTTATTTCAAAACCACTGGTTTCGAAATAAGCCTCCTTTCGACAGCAAAGCGGGTTTAAGCTGTTTCAAAAGGAGGGCTCTTGTTTTGAAATGGGGAGCTCCCTCCTTTCAAAACAAGAAAATGTCATTTGGTCTGACCTCCCGCACGCTGCAGGCCACAAAAACCTCACCCAACCATTCCTACAATGAACTTCAAACCCATAACTGAGCTATTAAAGTCCTCAAATCATGATTTAAAGACTTTAATACAGAGAATCAACCAGCAAGTAAGCCATGCCCAATGCTACAGAGGAAGGCAAAAATACCCCAGCACCCAAGCCAATCTGCCCTGGGGGAAAATTCCTTCCCAACCCCAAATACGGCAATCAGTTAAACCCTGAGCATGAGGGCAGACAACAGCCAGTCAAGAAGAGCTTCTCTGTAATAACTCAGAACCCACTCAGTCCAATGCCCCTTCCCAGGTCACTATCATACCCATCACCAGTAGTAAAAGACAGACAATAGCCAAGTTGCACTGTCCATCATATCATTCCCTCCATAAACTTATCAAGTTCAGTTTTGAAGGCACCTAAGGTTTTTGCCCCCACCACTTCCCTTGATAGACTATTCCAGAACTTTACTCCTCTGATGGTTAGGAATCTGCGTCTAATTTCAAGCCTAAATTTTCTGTAGGACAGTTTGTATCCATTTGTTCTTGTGTCCACATTAGCACTGTATTCAAATAATTCCTCTCATACTGCTGAAGTCAAACTGACAGGCCTGTAGTTACCTGGATCACTTTTACTCCCTTTCTTGCACATAGGGACTACATTAGCAATTCTCCAGTCATAAGGTACAACCCCTGTGTTCACCAATACTTTAAAAATCCTTGCTGAAGGGCTGGCAATTTCATGTGAAAGTTCCTTCAGTATTCTTGGATGAAGATTATCTGGACCCCCTGATTTAGTTCCATTAAGCTGCTGAAGCTTGGCTTCCACCTCAGATATGGTAATTTCCACTTCTACATTCTCCTTCCTATTAGCTGCCCTACCTCTGTCCCCAATCTCACCCTCATTAAAGACAGAGGCAAAGTACTTATTTAGATATTCCGCCATGCCAAGATTATCCTTGATCTCTACCCCATCTTCAGTGTATAGTGGTCCAACCTCTTCCTTCTGTTTTCTTTCTGTTTATATGGCTGAAGAACCTTTTACTATTGGTTTTGATTCCCTTTGCCAGGTCCAACTCTGCTTGGTTTTTGGCCTTCCTCACTTGATCCCTACATACTCTGACCTCTAAAAGGTAGTCCTCCTTCAATATCTTCAATATTTTTATTATTTTCATAAGCCTGTGTTTTTCTCCATCCAGAATGATAGTACTATATACTCCAACGTCCTGCATCTAAATGATGTTTGTCTCCAGATAATTAATCAAATAACTATTTCAGTTTACAGTTCACTAATATGTAAGCTGTGTGAACATTTTAACCTACATTTATTGTTTGCAGTTTCACATAGAGCAAGAGCAAGACAATCAAATTTGACACCCTAACTTTATGTTTTAAATATTTTTCACTGCTTGTGCCTTCTGATAATTCTGCCATCCAACTCTATCTCATTGAGTGAAAACATGCCCCTTTAATCTTTCTCAGTATATTTTGTGTCTTCACCTTTCTTTCTGTTAATTAACTCCATAGCTGCGCTGGCCTGTTGGTGGAGCCTTGCTCCCATTCTAAGCAACATCATCTAGACTTAGCAGTTCTTTGACTTTCATCTCAGGTTTCTTCTCTTCAGAGGCGGCCTTAGGCAATTGAGGGCCCTAGGCAAAGACCCATTGTGGGGTCCCACTATTGGCCCCCACTGCTACTTTCCCTGTGGCCCTAGTCCCCCCTGCACCCTCAACTGCCCCATCTCACCCCTCAGGACTCGTTGTTTGTTTTGCTGAACCAAACGATTGGTTACTCACCGTAACCATCCTTCTTCGAGATGGGCTGCTCACATACGTTCAGTTACAGGTGTCTACGTGCTGCAGCGCACAGTAGCTCGGAAAGTCTTTAGCATTAGCCTGTCAGGTCAGGGCACATGGCTAACGCCCTCTCCATGCTGCAGCCACAGCTATACAGGTGACTGTGACCCTGACCCTCCCAGTCCCATATACCTTTGCCAACTCCATTAGTGGGGATGGTGGGAGGGACCTGAATGTATGTGAGCAGCCCATCTCGAAGAAGGACAGTTACGGTGAGTAACCAACCTTTCTCCTTCGAGTGCTGCTCACATCATTCAGTTATAGGTGACTGCTAGCCGTACCCAAGGATGGTGGGAGGAGTTACAGTCTGCCCACACTGAGTACAGCTCTGCCCATAGCGGCATCATTTCTCGCCTGTTGGGCAATGGTGAAGTGCATCGTGAAGGTATGTACCAGTGACCACATAGCGGCCCTGCAGATCTCTTGGATCGGGACCTTGGTGAGGAAGGCCGTGGAGGATGCCTGAGCTCTGGTAGAGTGAGCTTTCACCATCTCTGGAAGAGGTGTTTTCGACCTTCCGTAGCAGTCTTTAATGCAGTTCACAATCCATTTGGAGATGCATTGAGAAGAAACCGGAGAACCTCTCACACGTTCCGCAACCGCCACGAACAGTTGGGGGGTCTTGCGGAAGGATTGGGTGCACTTGATGTAAGTTAGGATTGCTCTCCTCATGTCCAGGGTATGCCATCATCTCTGGTTTTCCGTCACCTGCAGATCTAATTAGAAGACCGGCAGGCAGATTTCTTGATTCAAGTGGAAAGGGGTGGCAATCTTGGGCAGGAACAAGGGGTGGTGACGCAGGACCATCTTGTCGGGGAAGAAAACTGTATATGGGGGCTCAGAGAATAGGGCTTGCAGCTCTGAGACCCTTCTGGTCGATGTAACAGCCACCAAGAAAGTCACCTTCCAGGACAGCACTAACAGGGTGGCTGAGTCTAAGGGCTCGTACGGTAGTTCTGTGAGACCTCGTAGCACCACTTTCAGGTCCCACTGTGGGGTGGGGTTACGGATGTGGGGAAAAAGTTTTTCCACTCCTTTCAGGAATCTATGGCAGATGGGGTGTGAGAAGAGTGGGACTCCATCTGTTGTTTGGTGAAAGGCCGAGATTGCTGCCAAATATACCTTCAGTGATGACAGACAAAGGCCTTTCTCCCTCAGGTGAAGAAGGTAGTCTAAGGTTGCCTGTACTGGTGCGGAGATAGGGTCTATGTTTTTACCACTGCACCAAGTAGGGAAGTGGTTCCATTTTGTGATATAGGCAGACCTGGTGGAGGGTTTTCTGCTACCAACCAGGACCTTCTTAACCCTATCTGAGCAGTGTCTCTCTTGCTCACTGAGCCAAAGAGCATCCAGGCTGTGAGGTGCAGGAGGCCTGGGCTGGGGTGCCGAAGGCATCCCGAGTCCTGTGTCAGAAGGTCCGCCCATCTCAGGAGGCGGAGCGGGGTCCTCACTTACATGTCTTGTAGGAAAGGGAACCTGTGTTGCCTGGGCCAGTCCGGGGCTATCAGGATGAGGAATGCCCCATCTGTGAGGACCTTCAGGAGCACCTGTGGATCAGGGGGATTGGCGGGAAGGCGTACATTAGGGCTCCCGCCCAATTGAAGAGAAAGGCATCGCTGAGGGACTCTTTCTCCCAGCCTCGAAGGGAGCAGAATTGAGGGCATTTGTGGTTCTGCGCCGTGGCAAAGAGGTCGATCTGAGGGCTTCCGCACCTGGTTGTCAGTAGGGAGAAAACCTCGCTGTGGAGGGACCACTCGTGGTTCACCAGCGGCTTCCTGCTGAGTGAGTCCGCTGTGCCATTGTCCACCCCAGGGAGATGGGCGGCAGTTGGCGTGAAGTGGTGGTCTAACGCTAGTTGCCACAGCTGGGTCGCTTCCTCGCATAGGACCGAGGAGCAGACCTCCCCTTGGCGGTTCATGTAGAACACGGCTGCTGTGTTGTCTGATAGGATTTGGACCACTCTGCCCTGTATCTGGTCCAGGAAGGCCATGCAGGCCACTCTGATGGCCTTGAGCTCCTTCACATTTATGTGGAGGATGCTGTCCTCAGTGCTCCAGGCATCTTGCGTGGATAGGTCCCCGGAGAGATGGGCGCCCCATCCTAGGTTGGAAGCATCCGTTATCAGGGTCACTGCAGGTTTGGACTCCCTGAATGGGATTCCCCCCATCGCAAAGTTGGGGTCCCGCCAAATTTGGAGGGACTCCAGGGCACGCTGGGATATCGAGATTACTTTGCAGAGGCGGTCTCGTTCCAGTTGGAAGCTTGTGGCAAACCAGAGCTGGAATGGTCGCATCCACAGGCAAGCTGTTTGTATTACCGATGTGGCCGCTTCCATGTGCCCCAGGAGCTGCATGCATCTGTGTGCTGTATTCAGCCCAGGAGCCTGGAGCTCCATGACGATGGTGCAGATGGATCGAAATCTTGACAGGGGCAAGGATGCGATGCCTTACCAAGCATCCAAGCATGCCCCAATGAACTCTTATGTCCTGGGTGGGGCAAAGCTTGGACTTTTCCAGATTTATGTGGAAGCCCAGGAATTTGCACAGGTTCATTACGATGTCGATGTGGTCCTGTACTTGTCAGCTTGACTTGCCCACTATGAGCCAGTCGTCCAGGTAGGGGTAGATTCTTACACCCCTTCTGCGTAGAAATGCTGCAACTGGTGCGACATACTTTGTGAACACCCTGGGGGCTAGCAATAACCCAAAGGGGAGGGCAGTAAACTGGTAATGGCATCGAGCCACTACAAACCTGAGGACCCCACCTGTGGTGGGGTCAAATGGCTATGTGGAAGTAAGCACCCTTTAGGTCAAGGGCCGCAAACCACAGTCCTGGGGACATGGAAGGAATGATCTGCAGTAGGGAGATCATGCAGAATTTTATTTTGTTTATGTTTTTGTTGAGAGCTCTGAGGTCTAGGATGGGCCAGAGATCCCCGTTGGGTTTGGGGACTAGGAAGTAGCGGGAGTAGAACCCTTTGCCACATTCCCTCTTGGGAACCTTTTCGATGGCTCTGAGGGAGAGTAAATTTTAGCATTCGGCCTCAAGCTTTCCCAGGAGATCGGGGTTTTCTGGGGTTATGGGAGGGGATGGTTTGCTGTTCTGGGGGGTTGAGAGGAACTGGATGTGGTATCTTCTTGCTACTGTGTCAAGGACCCATTGGTCCGAGGTGAACTGGGTCCACCGTGGGGCAAAGTGGTGGAGGCGGTGGGGGGAGAGCTGTGGAGCGCTGCCTTCAGAGGGACTGTCAAAAACGCTGTTTGCGGCCCGACAAGCGCTCTGACCCTTGTCCACACCGTCCCGACTGGGAGGCACCCAGCTTACCCCCTTTACCTGCCCAGCCTTTATCCTTGTCCAGGTCCCTAAGGTGATGCTGGGGAAACTAGAGGGATCTTGGGAACTGGTTTTGTAGCTGCAGCTGTTGTTTCAGTTGCTGTAGCTGCTGTTGTAGCTGGTGCGACTTCAGCAAATGCCTAACAGGTTGCAGAGTGTAGATCCTGAGGGACTTCAGGGTGGCCCTCGAGTCCTTCATACCATGCAGCTTCACGTCTGTGGAAGATGCAGAGAGGTTGGGACCTTTGAAGAGGAGGTCCTGGATAATGTGTTGCATTTGCATGGAGACGCCAGAGTTCTGGAGCCAGGCCAAACGGCACATCACTACCGCCGATGCCATTGTGTGTGCTGCTGTATCCACTGCATCCCAGGTTGCTGCCAGCGCGTCCCTGGATGCTCTCTCCCCCTCATCCAGCATTGCTTCGAAGTCTCTCAGGTGATCCTCCGGGATGACCGATTGGAGATTCCGTAGAGCTTCCCACAAGTTGAAGATGTAGCGCGTCATCAAAGCAGAATGGTTTGAGATGCGCAGATGGAGGGCGGCCGAGGAGTAAACTTTCCTGCCGAGTAGGTCGAATCTCCTTGCCTCCTTGTTCTTGGGGGTGGTGCTAAGTTGGCCTTGTCTCTCCCTTTGGTTGACTGCATCGACCACCAAGGACCCCGGGACCAGGTGGTAAAATAGGAAGGGAAAACCTTCCAGGGAGATGGAATATTTCTTGTCCGCTACCTTGAACACTGGCAGGATCAAGGAAGGTGTTTGCCAGCGTTCTTGGACAATGTGGAACACCCGGCGTGCAAGGGAATTCTGACCTTAGCTGGTGGAGCTCGATGGCACGCATCAAAAAGGGAGTCATCCTCCAGCTGGATGACCCCCAGCTTGAGCTTCAGGTTCGCCGCCATGCGGCGGAGAAGGTCCTGTTCAACACAAGGGTCCCCTTCACGGTCGGTGGACATGTTGATTAGCCTCTCATCAGGCGATGAAGATGACGGGACCCTTGATCTGCTTTGTTGCATGGAAGCAGGGTCCGGCTCGTCATTGGAGAAATCTGAGGACTCCGGTGCAGGCGAAAGTGCATATCAGGAAGAGGCATCGTCCATCGTTGCATTCAGCCAGTCGAGGGTCCATTCGTCATGCGGGGACCTCAATGGCGGCATAGGTGTTATGAGGGGCCCAGGTGCTTCCCCCAACGTGTGCTCGCACCGCGTGCTCAGTGACATTGAGCATTTGCGGGCACGCTTCCTTGGGTGCTCCTCCTGGGTGGGGAGAAAGGGATCCTCCAAGGATGACCTGGACAATCCCCCCCCCCCCCCCCATGGCAGCATTTCAGTACCAAGAATTCCTTGGGAAAGCAGTGCAGAGCCATAGAACTTGGACCCGGTACCGGGTTAGATGGTGCCAGGTTGGACAGAGGCAAGGAGGCCTGGGACGGTACCGGCAACAGTGCAGGTGTTAGTGGTGCTGAGTCGGACGGTACCGGAAGTGCTGGTGCTGGAAGTGGTGTTATCAGTGACGGTGCCAGGTCCAGCGGTACCAGGCTTGCTGGTGGTGCTGGGCTTGTGGGTGGTGCTGGGCTCATAGGCGGTGCCGGGCTTGTGGGCGGTACCGCGTCCAGCAGCGCAGAGGAGGGCAGTGCCGATGCAGCTGGCTGCCTCACGTTTTGCACCAACACCGGATTTGAGCGCCCTTGGCGAGCTGGTGCCTGAGCCATGGCCCTGCTACGGGCGGCTGAGAGGCTACCAGGGGACCGGCGGGATCAGTGTCTGGAAGGTACTGTTGAGGACCGAGATCTTGGGCCTGGTACTGGGGATCGGCGGGAAGCTTGAGCCTGGGCTGATCGAGAGTCCGGCGGAGCACTGACGGCTCAGCTGCTTGTAGGTGGAGCGGCTCTAGTCCCCGAAATGAGGCGGAGACAACGCTCCCTTTCCAGCCGAGTCCTCCGCTTGAAGGATCGGCAGATGGGGCAGTCCGCCGTGAGGTGGGGCTCACCCAGGGAAGCAAGGCATTTCTCATGTGGGTCGCCCATTGAGAAAGCCTTGCAGCATCCTAAGCATGGCTTGAATCCTGGCATTTCGAATTTCGCGCAGAAGACAGGCCCTTACGTTTCGCAAGTTAACACTGATCCGAACCGACGCTGATGGTGGAAAAAGGAACTGGGAGGGTCAGGGTTACGGTCACCTATATAGCCGCGGCTGCGGCATGGAGGAGGCATTGGCCGTCTGCCCTGACCTGACAGGCTAACGCTAAAGACTTTCCGAGCTACTGCGCGCTGCGGCATGTAGACACCTGTAACTGAATGATGTGAGCAGCGCTCGAAGAACTAATATGATTATCCCTCTGGAACTCGTAAATTATTCTTGGGTATGGTATTTTTAAAGATCTTCCCATCATGAAGCCTGTAAGTTGATCATCTTTCACTTAACATAAATCAGCTAATGCTGAACTACAAAGTTGAAGTGAACATTTTAATTTTTTTTAAAAAGTGTGAGCATTAATTAATAAAGAAGAAGTGGTAACATTAATGATGGCTCAAAAATAACTAAATACCACATTTAAAATTTTGGCAGTCGAATCTTACAAATTTTTCATATAGGCTTGGGTTTATGTGCACTAGAGATATTTAATACAAATAATTATAATAAATAAAAATAAGTGAAAAGGAGGTTTCTAGTGTGTAGCTATAAATGAAACACACCAAATTTCAATGAAATTCTCTGAAGTACTCAGGTTTATAAGACTCTGGCCCCCTCAAAAATATTAAATAGTTAAGTTCAAAAGAAGCTAAAAAATTACTTGTCAAAAGACAGACATACAGCACAGACATCACACACAAGGTGTAATGATTGCCTAAGGGAAGCACTGTATTTAGATATAGCAGCCTATATGGACCTACCTGGTAACCTGAGCTAAAAAAAGCCAAAGTAAATATTGTCATGAAGTCAAAGGAAAAGGCAAAAGAACAGGTAAAAAAGAAAAGAAAAAGGCAGTATTTCACAAAATTTAAAAATGGCAAAATAAATGTCCATACTGAGGAATTAAAAGCTGAGGCTACTGCAAAAGTTCCTGCTGTTGTGCTGTCTATTGCTTGCTCCTGCTTTTTTAGCATGTCAATGTGAAGGTGATGGGCAGAGAATAGTGAAATCTGCATTTCAGATGAAGCACAGATCCTAATGGTAGCTTGCCTTGATGACCCAAGAGTGAAAAGTGCTTAGGCTTCCAGCCCTACTAGCTCTGCTAGATGGGAAAAATTTCTATGTTTTTCTAATGTTTTCATTTCTGTCTACCAGATTGAAGACGGGGCCCGTTACTGCTTGGGGCCCTAGGTGGCCACCTGCTTTGCCTACCCCCAAAGCCACCACTGCTTCTCTTCTCTGTTATTCAAAAAAGCAGTCATTACTTTCTGCTAGAGAAAGTGCTTCCTCTCTCTTAGGAATTCATTCATTATAGACCAATTATTAGAGAAAACCATTTAATCTCACCTGCAAATGCATCTTACTACAAACCTTTCCATTACAATGGAGATGAGTGAGAATGGAGTCTGTGACTATAGAAGCCACATAAAAAGTTTTTGAGTCATGTTCCTGCTGGTGGTGGGGAGGAGAAATGATATACAAACCTCCATATTGTTACATGTTAGCTTTGTGTTCTTGAGGAATCAGAGCATAGTATCTAGCCTGTGCCTCCCCCCCACACATCCCCCAACCTCTGCTTGAACTGAAAACCAAAAACAGTAGGAAATGGGAGACATCCTTTTCCTAATCTACCCATATCCAAAAGCTATCAGCACAATGGAGCTTCATTTGCATTGACTATGGAGAACCAGACTCCAAAGCAGGAGCCGCACTGAACTCTGGGATTGAAGAAGCAAGACCCGTACTGAACTCTGGGATTGAAGAAGCAGGGAAGCATTGCCTGATGGGGGATCTCACACCAAAACGCATAAACTCAGCAATTATCAGACCATTCTAGTCACAGACATGATAACTGATACCCAAAATACTGAGTCTGCCTGACTGTATTGTGAGCTTCTCTGAACCATTACAGCCAGCCAGGAATGTGTATTGGCCATGTAAACAAGTCCTTATAAAAAACTTTTACCCACATCCAACAGAACGGTAGTGTAGTGTGTGTCCTGTGTAAGTCCTGATTGGATCCTTTCTGAATCCTGTGTGAGTCTGGATTGAGTCCTGACTCCTGATGCTTGGATCTAAAGCTGTATCATTTCCACTGGGATTTGGCTTTTCTTCCTTGCTGATTGCTGTGGGAGCTTTGTTTCCATCCAGCCTCTGAGACCCTGATCTGCACAACCTGCAAACCTTTCTGCTACACAGAGTGGTGAGACTGCCCCCCCCCAACTTCTCTCTCTCTCTTCCCCCCCTCCCCCCAACCTCTCTCCCCTTGTGTTAATTATGACTCTCTCTCTCTCTCTCTCTAGTCCTGATACAGCAGAATCTAGGTAATATTGTAGCTGGGTGTTCTTCGTCCTTGTATGTTTATCAATGCTGTAACTGGGTATTTTGGGGTATTCTTCTCTCCTTTGTAATTATTAGTAGTAGTACAAGTTTTAGATACCTAGCAGTAAAATGACTTTTGTTATTAAGCCAGTTTCCAGACTCTTTTAAGACATCATTCCCTCTCCTTTGTGGTCTTGGTTTCTTTATATCACTTTGCAGTAACGCTTCTATTACCTAGCCAAAGATCCCTGTAATGCCCACAACCCTGTAAGGTTTGCTCATTGATAGGGATAGTAGTCTGATTGACTCCAGGGGCATATAAGGGTGACAGCTGACAAGTGCTGTTTTGACCCAGCCTGATTGAGTCCAGGGGCCTATAAGGGTAGCAGCTGAAAAGTGCTGTGTGACCCAGCCTGCTCAAGATCCATAATCAAGCCTAGTTTGGTGCGGTACAGGGGCACATAAGGGTAGCAGCGGAGAAGTGCTGTGTGACCCAGCCTACTGAGTTCAGGGACACATAAGGGGTCAGCTGAGAGTGCTGATAGACCCGGTCCGCTCAGACGCACCTCTAGAAACACAAGTCACACAAGCAGCACACTAATAGAAGTACCATCTTCCCCATAGAGAAAGCAACCCTAATAAATGAGCATACCCTGAGTTGGTGGGCAAAGTTGGTAACAATATTGTTGCTCCAAAGAGGAGCAGTTCCCTGTCCCATTGTGTGCTGTCAACTGCAGCCTATACACTGAGAGTCAGAGGTAAGGCATGGCACAGATTCTGTAGGATTCAAACTCAAATTCTCCTTCATTTTTTCCCCTTTCAGCTTCTCTGTGTAAATAACTCACAGTGAAAGGAGCGAGTCTGAGTCTTTTTTCTGAAGTGAGTAGGTGTTGGGCAAATGTCAGTATGAAGGGTAATCCTTAGGGTTTTTGTTTGTGAATCCCATCATTAATCATTCGCCTGCATTCCCATGGTGTTTGCCTACTCCATGTAGGTGCCAACAAATTCAAAGACAAGAATGTTTAAGAGTCTCAAAGGCAGGGTCATACACACACAACCATTAATAACCAAGGAAGAAACATTTTTCAAGGTCATGATTTTCTTGGTGAAAAAGATTCTGTCTCACTGTCCTGGTGGATTTGAATGTGTTACCTCTCACTGTTGTGGAGCATGAAGCACATAATCCCTGTCCCTATAGGAAATGAAGCTCTTTTAATATCTGTGCACTGTTTCCTAGTCCTAGCTAAGAAGGACAACTTCCAAAGCTAAAGGTCACTTTTTCCATTGTACATAAGGGCATATTTTAGATTAGACAACAATCTGCAAATATTGTAACCTTTCCAAAATTACTGTGCAGCCAAAAAGAAAGACATAAAAATGAGAATTTTGACAAATTAGAAAGATTGTGACTAGGTGAAGTATTTACAGGGTTCGAGAGAGAAAATATTCAAATAGATGGACTGGTAGATCTAGTATTTTATTATGCAGATGTCTGCATAGATACTCTGAACAGACAATGAGATTAGAGACAGAGAGATGCTGTATAAAGGTCTATTTCAGAGAAAATTACAAGAATAGCATTTTATGATAATCATCCCATTTTATCAAAGGATCCAGTTATTCCATTCAGGAGAGGAAGGATGGTCCAGTGATTAAGACACTCATCTAAGAATTGTTAAGACTTATGAGTAAATTTTCTGCTGCACCACACACTTCATATTTGACATTGAGACACATCATTGAGCTTATTTTTGCTATAATGGCACTTCCCTATTGTGTAGGAGTGTTGTGAGGAGAAGTACTTTAAAAATTATGAGGCTTTCAGAACCTTGGATAATAGGAACCATGTAAGTACCTAGAATAGATAGATTTGTGAAATTCTCATTCATTGTAGTGGGAGAATTCACTCTGTATGGTACCAGAACATTGCAAGGCAAGTTAAACCCAGGGCCATCCCTAGGGGGTTGCGGGGCCCTGGGCGAATCACTCTCTGCGGGACCACCACCCACCCCAGCACTGGGGGGTGGGGCCAGCCAGCCCAGGGGAATGTCTTACAAGGCCCATCATTCCCTAACTCCTCCAGGTTCCTGTTGCTGAATATTATCAGGAGCCAAGAAACTCCCCAAATAGGAGTAGGAGGGAGAGTGATGGATCATACTGTCCCTTGGACTTCCAGCCCTGCCCCTTCCATGATCTTTGCTGTGATCCTTGCCTTCCCCCCAATCTTCTGAGTGGCATTATAAGAGTGGGAAGCAGGGGAGATAAAGTGGGGTGTCAGGAGAGTAAGAGAAGTGCAGCTGGGTGGCAGGCACCAAGGAAGGCAGCATAGCATCTGCAATTTCCCATGCTGTTCCTGCCCTAGGCCAAATGCCTGGACATGCTGCAGGGCAGAAAATTTAAAAAGGCTCTGGCCTGGTCCCAGCTTACAGGTGCATGCAAACCAGGTGGGGGAAGTTAGGGAATCCATGAGGCAAACAAGTCCATTTCACTCAGGATGGGAAAAGCAAGAAGGATCCACCCAGAAAGAAAAAGAACAAAATACAAGATGAAAGTCATGTCTGATCACCAGCCATTTACAGTGATCACACAGGAAATCTGAGGAAGCAAGACACAGGAAGTTGCATAGATTTACTTGAGAGTCAGCAAATATAAAAGATGGGTAAAAAGATGAAAACTTAGCCAGTATCTGCGATAGAAAGAACAGACAACACTAATTGTCACCTACTCACCCTGGGATGGGTAGGGGGAATTCAAACATCAAGAGATTAGTTTAAAAACATAGTATAATCTTGCACCCCCCACCCCCACCTAAAGGACTTATTTTTGCCATTCTTGTGATTTTTGATCTCTTGAAACTGGCAATACTGTATAAATTAATACCATATACTTCACTCAAGGAATTCCTTTCCCTAACTGTATTCTTCGTGCTAGTGTAGCACGCTTCTGTAGCCACAATGTAGGGAGACAGAGATAAAATTAATTGAATGTACCTTTTAAAGCATCTGTTAGGCAACACTGTATCTGTTCTTTAATATCATGACAGAAATAACTAACTCAGTTTAATAGACATTGTAACCAAGTCCAACAAAGCTTGATGCTGTAAATTTAGAACTCTATTCTGTATTCTTGATAAAACTTTTAGGTGTATACTCTGGAATTTCATTTAAATGTGTGAACAAGATGTGTGAATGAAGGGTGTGTGTGATGGAATCAGTCAATACCAGCTTGTCCTGATGAAATGAAAGTACTACCTTGGTGGCTAAGTGATGCAAACACCTCCCACAAAAGCGAGGGTTCACCCCAGAAAGAAAAGTAGAAAACACAAAGCAAAAGTCATATCTGTAAATGGCTGGTGATCAATGATCACAGAGGATCCCTGGCTCAGTCTGCCCTTCAGCCTCACCACTTGGCCTGGGGGGAGGGGGCAGTCCTTGGCCTGGCCTGCCTGCCATCCTCTTGCCTGGCCACCAACCCAGCATGACCCAGGGTCCAGAGGGGCATGTTTGACAGTGTGCATCCTGGGTTATGATCTACATGATTCTCCTGTTCACTTGTATACTGGAATTGTATGATTTGCTGCCAGTTGCACCATGCAATGTTTCTGTGTGGATGCTAATAACCTATTCTACGTGATATGTTTCCTACAACTTCATAGTGTGAACAAACATATAACATGCTTTCTATGGCTCAGGGATAAGGAAAGAGACAGAGGTCTCTCCCAGCATCAGTGAGCCTGACAGAGACAAGGGTAGCTAATGGAGGTGTCTGTGAAGAGACAAAAGAGTCACCTCAGCCCTGAAAGAGGGGGCTGAGGGGTTTGGAAACAAAGACTGAGACAAGCATCTGACGAAGTGGGATTTTCTCCCACGAAAGCTCATGCGTGGCTGGACTAGACTAACACGGCTATCCCTTTAGAAATTGAGACCTGGAAGTCTTAAAAGGTTTTTTAAGCTGGTACTTTCCATCTTGAAACAACTCCAAGCAAGATATGGGCCCTGCTAGCCTCAGGCAGAGAGTGGCTGTGCAAACATCTAACAGCCAAACACTTTGAGCTAAACTTGTTTGGACTATGAGGTTAGTTTAAGTAGAAGTATTAGGTTATGTGGGGGAAAACTGGTCCGGGTCCTCAACCTGGAAAGAGAAACCACAAATCCTCCCCAAAGATGAAGGCCCATTCCCAGCTGAGACTCGAAGAAGTAGAGAACGAGGTGTGGTTCAGAGTTTATTATTCAGCTGAATAATAAAAGGAACTGCATCAGAGGGAAGCAAGGAGAAGCTAGCCTCTCTGAGCAAGAACCCCCCGTATAGGGATTACAGGTCATACATACCTTCTAACATGCAAAATATGATATACATAATGCAACAAGCTCATGCATAATACAAGTTACATCATGCCTAAAATCCCTACATGGTGTTACTACTCTTAATATGCAGGTTACACAATTAGATTATACTTAATAGGCAGCATATAGTTAGCCCGCCTCTGTTGTTGTTTACAGCTTATTTGGGTAACAGTTACTGTCATTGACCAATGAGAGTGACCAGACTCCTGTGACCCGTCAGCTACCTGGCCCCCGTCAACCTGTTTACCAGACTAGGTTGATGGCTTCCCATCAGGGTCCAGACAGGAGGGATTGTCTTATAATCTAAATTTGTGGATCACCTTTTTATCTATAGAAACAGTCTACCTTCTTATCTATCTAAGTCACTAGCTCCCCTGACTTAATATACATTCTGTAATTAATGTTGTCTTGGCAAACACAGACTCTCACACAGAACTTCCAAACCAAACTTACTCCATCTTGCAATTTCCTTTACAGTTAGCATGTGTGGTTTGCCTTTTGTTTTTTTGTGGCCTCTCCTGACTTACTTTTACTGTGATTCTGCCATGCTTGGCTATATTCTCACTTAGAATTGTAATCTGATCAATAAACTAGTAGTTATTTTACCTAACGCTGTGTGATCTTTAGAGGGTGTGAGTGAAGGAGGCTGGGCACAATCCATTTCTTTGTTAAATGTATGGACTTGAGCGTGTGGTGGTTGGGAGTGGTTCCCAATCTCTGTAGACAGTGGGTCCTGGTGTAGTAACAGGGGCCGGGGGTGCTTGCTGGGGGACCCACCCTTGGGTAGCCAGGGGGCATACACCCACTGCCTGGGACCGACTGCATGCAAGAGGCTAGAGTGGACTGTCTCAGGAGTGAGTGGTCACTTGCCAAAGCAAGATGAATCAGGGTTCAGGGGTGGGAACTGGGATGCATTCAGTATTAGGTGACTACTAGCCATGCTGACGGATGGTGGGTGGAATTGGTACTTCCACCTTCAGCACAGCAACAAGCCCCAAGAGGCAGTACTGTCCAGCAAGACACTTGCTGCAGGAACCAGGCCAGAGGAATAAGAAGGCAGGGCCTGGAAGGTTCCTAGCAGACCTGTCCTCCCTATGTGGGGGATGGGGGGTGTAATGGTGCCTTAGGTCCCTTGCACCCTTAGGTCAAGGGGGTAGCGGTAGCCAGAGAGCCCCCACATTTGGGAGGGTAAATGAAAACCTTCTGCTCACCGCGAATGCAGCGGAAAGGAGCAAGGGGCTGACCTGCCCGAAGAGTTGGGAGCTAAGTCGGTGGGGTGGGACCAGGAGGGAGAAGGCCAAAATATTTGGCCTCTCCCTGAGGATCTCAGGCTGTGCCCACCACTGAGACAGTTTCAGGGGGGAACAGGACATTCCCTTCAAAGGGCAGTTCCAAGACCGCCTGCTGTGCATTAGGGGGCACTCTAGCCTCCCTAAGCCAAGCTGCCCTGCGGACAGTAACTGCCAAAGCCATGGTACAGGCAGCGGTGTCTACCACATCGCGAGCTGAAAGGAGGAGGTCCTGTGAGATTGTGTTACCTTCCTCCAGGGAGGCATCATAGTCGTCTCTGGCCTCGGGCGGGAGCATGTTCCTAAATCTCCCAAGTGACTCCCAGACATCCAGCAGGTACCTTCTGGTTATGGCCTGGTTGTTTGCCACTCGCAATTGAAGGACCAGTGAGGGATACACCTTGCAGCCCAGCAGATCCATTTCTGTTTTCTCCCTAGAGGAGGGGAAGGGGTCCCTAGGGGGATCTCCAGCCCCCGTTGCCATCTGGACCACATCCCAAGGGGGAACTGGATGGCCAGCGAGTGAGGGGTAGTCCAGTTCTGGAACCCAATATTTCATGCTTGCCGTATCTGAAACCGGGGGAATGGAGGATGGGTGCTGCCACCGGGAGTGTGCAAGGTCCCATACGCTCGGGTGGGGTGGGATTGCTGAGGGCACCGTGGAGGCAAACGCCAGCCCAAACAGGGTATCAGGGGGAAGGCTCAGAGGCTCCACCTGCATACCTAAATGGGCCGTAGCTTGGCGCAGCAGGTCGAAGTGTGCCGCAGGATTCTCCATAAAGGCCTCCAGTGCCAGGGACAGCACAGTACCGGGGATTCATCGGGGAGGGGAGGGAGTTCCCTTGGGGGACCATTCTTGCCTCCAAAAGTGAAAGGGGGGCGCTGTTCGGCGTTGGGGCCATTTAGAGCCCCTGGAAGGCCCTTCTTCCAGGCTGGAGCTGGGGGAAGGGGGTAGGGATTCCTGGCCCTGTGCCGGTGGTGGAGTAACGCTGGCCCCTGTAGGGGGGGGAGAGGGGGAGCATCCCTTTTGAACCCAGGCCTTTGATGAAAAGGCCGGTTTGCCCCTCCTGATTAGAGGTGGGGCAGGGGGAGTCGGGAGGAGCAGCAGGGCTCATGCTGCCTCCATCACCTCCAGCGTGGATGGGATGAGGATTTCTTCTGCATGGGTTGCAGGCAAGTCCTTGCTGGGGAAGGGAGGACTGCTCGGGTGGGAAAACTCCCAGTCCATTGGCACCGGACTCTGCGGTGCCAAAGGTAGGGTCAGCTGGTGCCGAGGAGAGGCTGGCACCGGTGAGGCCAGGCTATACTGGGTCATCGGAACCAGAGGTGATACGGCATGGTGCCAAGGTGAGCCCAGTGCCGATGGTGCCGGGCTGACTGGGGGTGACCTTGGTTGGTGCCGGGCTGCCTGAGGGTGACCTCAATCGGTGCCGGGCTGACTGATGGCGACCCCGATCAGTGCCGAGGTGCCGAGGCGCTGGATCAGCGCTGCAGTGCCGGAGTCGGCACCGAGGTGGTGCGGCGGTGGTAGACACCGGTGGCACGGTGCCGCGTAGGCACTGGTGCTGAGCTGGATCTCGGGACCAGGCTCAAACCCGAAGCGTCAGGTTAAAGGTGCTGAGCCTCCTCCGAGGCTAGGGCGTGGTGTTGCTGTTCCCTCTCCTTGATGATCCGGGATTTAAAGGAGAGACAAATGGAACACACCGAGACCATGTGGTCTTTACCCAGGCACCTGAGGCACTTCCCATGGGGATTGTCCCTGGGGAAGGCCTTGCCACATTCGGCACAGGGTTTGAACCCTGGCAAGATTGTAGGCTGTTTCGGTCCAATGACGGAAGGCTCTTGTAGTGGAATTAAAGCCACAAAGAGATTCTCCCAGTCCGGCGAAAAACTGAGTCTCGCGGGACAGGCTGCTTGCGATAGCAAGAAGCAGACATTCCAGATCCGATGCGCAAGACGGAAGAAATGAAACTGAGGAGGGGGCGGGGAGGCAGCCATCTATATAGCCGTGGGTGGCACGAGGGGCAGTGGCCGCCTCCCCTCTTCTGACAGGCTAGGACAAGTTTTTTCCAACCAATCCGGCGCTCCGGCACAGAGACACCTAATACTGAATGCATCCAAGCAACGCTAGAAGAAGAATGGCCAGTTTTTCAAAGGTCTTTAGCTGTTTAAAGATACAGGTAGTGGGATTTTCAAAAGCATCTAAGCAAGTTAAGTGCCTAACGTCCATGGCAAGTTAATGGGGCTCAGGGCTTGTCTACGACTGTGGTGAAGCAAAGTGCATTGGAGGGGTGTTACAGCCAAAGAACTCTAATGTGCTGCACTCTAATTGCCTGCTTGGCTCTGTTGGTACGCTCTACAAAGTACCTAGTTTGCATTAATGTAGTTACCATTCTGTAAGTTCACCCATCTTCGAAGCATCTGACAAAGTAGGGTTTTCTCCCACAAAAGCTCGCGTGAAAAATAAATCTGTTAGTCTTTAAGTGCCAATACTCCTTGTTTTTATTTTTTATTTATTTATTTATTTATTTTGCTGGACTAGACTAACACTGCTATCCCTTTGGAAAATGTGCTTACTGTCTTTCTAGAATGATTAAAAATTGTGCAGAAAGAAAAGATCTGGTTCACTGATCAGTGACAAATGTGTGCCTGAATTTTTCTTATATGTCTTGTATAATCTGTCATCTGCTGCATAAATACTAGGACGGATATGCTGAAACTGGAAACTGTTATTAGGAGCCAAACTCTGAAACAAACATTGATTTTTTTGTTTCCAGACCTCAGGTTTCAGCAAGAATCAAGCAGCAAAACCTGTTTGGAGAGGACTGCCAGAGCCAATTGGATAAACCTTTCCTGGGCTGCAGGAAATTCAACAAACATTTTGCGTGTTTCACATGTCAATTATAGCCTTGTCATGAGTCATTTTGGAGCAGGAGCCCAAATTATAAAAATCTGAGTATAGGGGAAGTGACCTCTGGACAGAGGTGGCTTTTGGGGTAGGCAAAGCAGGCACTCACAGTAAAGGTCCCCTTCCCCAACTCAGTAGGCAGCAGAGGCAGTTTGTCTGCCCCAAAAGCTGTGCCTGCCTCAGTCAACAGCAGGAGTGCTCTGAGCTACAGTAGGTGCAGATAGCCTGGGAGGGGAACCACGGGGCCAGAGCTGGGGCTGTGGGGTGGGGAGGGCTGACTTCGGGGGGCTGGGACTGTAGGGAGTGGGGAGCCAGGGACAGTGGCGGAGAGCCTGTAAGGGGCCCCACAATGAGCCTTTGCCTAGGGCCCCAGACAACCTAAGGTAATCTTTATGGCTCAGGGGCTGTTCTCCTCTACCTTCTACCTTCCTCTCCTCCCCATTAGTTTCATTTCACAGACTTTTATATCTCTATTCACTGTAATCTTAATGTACATTCATAAATTAGGAGACTGGCCACAATCTCACTGAGTGGATCATGGCACTGAGGGCAGGAATACATATGACCAAAAGCAGCGGCAAACTTTTCTTTGTTCAGAATGACAAATATGACTTTGATGATGACTTTGCTACTTTCAGGGACATCAGAGGCAGAGCTGGTAGTGCTGTCTATTATTATGGTTGCCTGAGTCTCCCCCATTATAAGACCCATTCATTACCAGTTTCTTATTACTTTGGTGAAAGGAAATATTTTAGCTGTTTTCAAGAATGAAGCTGAGGAAAAACATTTCCCATGTTAAAAAAATTGTGGCAAACATATCATTAAAGTGTTCTAGATGACTAGTACTTCCATGGTTTGGATGAAGCAGCTGAAATTTGGCAGAGCTGTCTCTTAACTGAATGAGGCAGGAGTCCAGTGCAAAAAATAAAATGCAGTTATGTAGTTAAAGATTGTATCATAATACGCACACACAAGAGATCTGAATTAAGATGTACAGGAAACCTGAATTCCGGAATCTCCTAACCTTTGAGTGCTTGATTTTATAACCTTAATAATGATCTTTTATCATATTTTTGTGTGCAAGATATAATCATATAAATGTAGGGATGGAAATATACTTTTAGGCTGGGTTTCAGAAAGAGCCTAAGGAAATAAGGAACCCATGTTCTATTGAATATTCTTTGGATTTGTGCACCTGAAATAAGCAGAAACTAAAATAGCCTGTGTTAGACACAGAGGAAAGAGAAATAGACAAGGGGGAAGGCTTGCTAACACAGCATGTGAGGGGAATGTGCACAACTTTCATTAGCTAATGGTTTTAAAATATTTGAGGATACTGACTGCCCTGTTGGCAAGTTCCAAAGGGGGTAGCCATGTTAGTTTAGTTCAGCAAAATAAACAAGAAGGTGTGTGGCACTTGTAAAAACTAACACATTTATTTATCACATGAGCTTCAGGCATCTGATAAAGTGGGATTTTTCTCCCACAAAAGCTCATGCCTAAATAAATTTGTTAAACTTTAGTGCCTCTAGACTAGTTTGTTTTTCTTAAAAAATGTGGTTCTTAACTCATTAAAAATAAGGACAGACTCATGCTATAGTGGAATTAACCACAAATGCAGATGCAAAATGTTGATTAAATGTCAACTTCCTCCTCAGTGTATTTTAATTTTCTCTCTGTCCAAGATTACTATGTGTTTTATGGACACCCGCTCTCCCCCCAGTAAGTTTGTGCATTGGATAGTGAAATGCAAAGTGAAACTTCAGCTATTGTGATAGGGTCTCTGCCATCAGGCTGTGGGATAGGTATGAACCGAGACTGTAAATATTATAGAAACAGCTAGATTTGCATGATTTGAAGTACCACTGATGCACCACTGTATTCGTTCAATCATGGCAGTTCACTCACAAGACTACATTCCAGTAAAAAGATATTCCCTGCAGCCAGCTACTCTTCTGTATCTCTGAGCGCAGGTTCATAGATAATGGGCTATTAGACTTAATTACAGAGCACGTCTACTTCTCTGTAGGCACTGTTAATCAAGCTTTTAGACATCATCTTATGTGGACTTTAAACTGCCTATTTGGTGCACAAGTCAGAAAGGAGCATTGTTCTTTGAGGTTTGTTTTAATGATGGGGAAATTAAGTTCACTGCTTTGTTTTGATTTCTACTCAAAATTGTAGATGCTTACATTGAAATTATTCTCATCTAGACAGGGAGAAAGTGAATTTTTAAACAAGAATTCCCATGTTGCCTCAGTTTAACTATTATTAGCTTTCCTTGTGGTATTTTGTCTCATGCATTTCTTGTCAAAAGCATGTTGTGCACAAAAATCCTTTTTAATTAACCAAGTTGTTGGGAAGGGGAAGTTTCCTCAAAAAAAAAGACTGGTATTCTACGAAGAGATTCTACCAGACTGATTTTATCTAGCTCAGCTCATCCTGTTTGAAGTTTCATTAGTTCTGTAAATTTTCCTTAACATTTTTAGTAATAATTTTTAACTATTAATATCTATGTCTACACTATAAAAGCTAAGTTGACATTATTAAGTCGACTTAATAAAGACTACTTGAAGTCGACTTTAAGTAGACCATATTAAGACGACTTAGTGAGTCCACACTGCATTAAGTCGAAGTAAAGTCAACTTATGTCAGGGGACCCATTTAAACTCAACTTAATAAAATCAACTCTAAATGGGTCCCCTGACTTAAGTTGACTTTATAAAGTCGACTTACGTGGCCACACTGCACTAAGCCGACTTTATTAAGTTGACTTTAATGGGCACATTGTGTTAAGTTGACTTAATAAAGATGACTTAGGCTATGTCCACACATACATCATTATTTCAAAATAACCCATTTCGAAATGAGTTATTTTGAAATAAAGTCCTTATTTTGAAATAAGTTAATTCAAATTAACAGTTTGTTAATTCGAATTAAGAGAAAGCCTGCTTTCGAAATAGCCATTGTTTCGAAATGGTTATTTCGAAACAAGGCTGTTGAGACATCTTGTTTCAAAACAGTTGTTTCGAAACAATGGTGTTGTTTCCAAACAACGTGTCCGAACGCCGTTGTTTCAAAACAACCGTTTCGAAACAACGGTTATTTCAATTAGATGCAAGGTTTAACGGTTTTGAAATAATGGTGCATCGTGTGGACATGCTGCTTCTTATTTCAAAACAACCTCTGTTGTTTCAAAATAAGAAGCCTGTGTGGACATATCCTTAAACCTTAAAGTTGACTTTAAGGGCAGGAGTTATTAAGTCGACTTAAACAAGTGCTTAAGTCAACTTAATGAACTCCAGATGTGGCCTCGGAGTTGCTTAAGTCAATTTAAGCCTCCTTAAGTCAACTTAAGCCTCCACTGTAGACCTAGCCTTTGAGATCTCTACAGTAAAGGCTTTGCTTTCTACAACTATGTGTTTTGAGTCCTCACAGACCCTTCAAACACATTGCACTCTCTTGAAGGAACACAGTGTTTCCTACAATACAGCGTGAAACAATTTTCAGTGCAATGTACTGGAATTAGTAGCCCAGGAACCACATTTGGGTCTTCTCTCATCCACTAACTTATGTTGGATCCACTAACAGAGAGGAGAGAAAATCAGATCTCCAAATTTTTGGCAAGTTTATTCCTAATGTTTGTTTGCTGTAAGCTAATTCAAGGGTTACATTCTCATTTCAGTCTTTGAGAGAGATCTTTGGGTGGTGTAAATCAGCTTCAGTGTAGTTAGGCAATTTACACTAACTGAGGATCTGTCCCTTGATGTTTAGCCTGATTTTTCAGGCCCTGAGATCAGCACACTGTCGTGCAGGGGTTTCAAATGAGCTGCCCATGGCTAGAGTTACCAGATGTCAGGCAAAAGGAGGATATGTCCTACTTCTTACCTTCATGTCCTCCATCTGGCAGGCATTTAAAAAAACATGATTTTGTCTGGCTTTTTACTTACAGGCGTTAAAGTATGCTGGAATGCCCCAGAACATCCTAATTTTAGGGGGAAGTGTTCCAGGGCCCCATAAAAACAGAAGAATATTACATTAATACTACATTTTCTCCATGTGTCCTCCAATGTCCTCCTTTTTCTACTTCCCTGTCCTCCTTTCCATGCTTTGTTATGTGGTAACCCTACCCATGGACCACATGCAGCCCCTAAAGCTATATCCTCTGGCCCACAATGACACTATTGTTATCAATATTTGCAACAACATTGTATGAAAAGGTTTCAGTGGTGCGGCCCTTAAGATACTATACTAGTCCTCATGCAGCCCTGTACTAGTCCTCGTATGGCCCTCATGGTGATTTCAGTTTGAGACCCCTGCTCTAGTGGCTGAAGGTGTATTGTGCAGCATGAAGTAGCAATGCTGTCAAAATCACAGAGAAGATGGTTGGCTGCTACTGAGAAAATGGCCCAGTCAAAGTCTGTCTGGGACCTCACCAAGACAGTCATTAAAACTGGATCCTTACGCATGCAGGGTGGGGAACCGAGTTCTTACCTTGGTTTCCTCAGTGAGCATATAACCCACAGGATCACAGATTATCACTTTCCTCAGGCATGGCCTCACCTGTGTTACTACATGTTTCTGTTACGCAAGAAGAGGTTATTCGTTCCCAGAATTAACTAAAACAAACACACCTGAAGGTTGAAGTTTAGGGCTTCCCATGGAGACAGTAACAACATAATATCAAGCAAAAGTAACAGCTCAGTCCCCTCTGGAGGGCTACGTTATAAATATGGCCCTACTAAATTTAGGGCCATTCTAGTCAAGTTCATGGACATACAATTTGAAAATTGGTCAATTTCACGATTTCAGATATTTTCATCTGAAATTTTAGTGTTGTAACTGTGGAGAACCCAACCCAAAATGGGATTGTGGAGGGGGTCGCAATCCTGTTGTGAAAAGTGTAGCAGGATTAGCACCCTCACTTCTGTGCTGCCTTCAGAGGAGGTATGTCTTATCCCCCCTCTCCTGCTAGGAGTGTCCCAGTCAAACCAGGATTAGCAGCGAGGAACTCCCAGCTAGCTGCTCCCATCAGCATACGGGAGATCAGATTTTATGGAGAAGTGGCACTTTCACAGTCCATGATATGTTTTTCACAGCCATGCCCTGATTATAAGCATATCACAGATCCATTAAACCTCATTCATGGTAAAAGTGCCCTCACTTTTAAATTGGCAGTGTCAGGCTCCCCCTAATTTTATGATTTTGCACCTCTGTCAATATTTAAGTGAGTTGGCCACAAGGACAGGATAATGTGTGCTTAATCAAGTGCACACAAGCACAGTGCTGGCCAGCTCTGGCTTCAGTTAGATCAAAAAAACAACAAGGAGTCGTGTGGCACTTTGAGACTAATATATTTTTTAGTGTCAAAGTGCCACACGACTCCTTGTTGGTTTTTTGCTGGACTAGACTAACACGGCTATCCCTTTGGTAATTCAGTTAGATCTGCTGACTCCTTATAGAATGATCTGAAAAGATTCAGAGACAATCATGCCTATATAGCCAGAACTTCCTCGACTTCTCTCCCTTGTTCTTTATTACTAATAACATTCTTTGTTTCTATGAATGTCCATTGGCTCCTTCTGTTTTTCTCCCTTTCTAAGTCACAATTATTGCAGTTATGAATAGCGTATCCATTTTGTTAATATATTCTGGCATTAAACATCTGAGGTTGTCATGAGTTTACATGTGAGTTTTGTCAGCAGCAATTTTTTCCTCCATTTCTGTTCAGGCAAATACATTTTCACTGAAAAATTAGTGAAATTTCACCCTGAAAGAAATAACAAGTTGCACAGTTACACACTTGGTCAGGGTTAGATTTAATTATTTTCATAGACAAGTTTCAACATATATACTAATGGAAAATCAGCTCTTACTTTTGGTGGAAAATAGCACTTAATTCAAAAAGAAACTACACAACAATTTTTGTGTGTTGAGGAACTTGTTAGGAAATGACTTTTCTTTGGTGTAACTATTTTTATGCAGCTTTAGTCAGAATCATCTGTGCGTAATGTCCTTAACATCCGCTGCAGCAGCAAGTAAGTGACGTTATAACTGAGAAGTGTGCTTGTATGTGGAGAAGAAGCAGCAGGAACTGGGTTTTTTAAATATGTCCAAACTTATATGGTTCCTGTACTAAACAGAGTGTGATGACGATGCAAATGAGTTGATTAGCATTAGGAAATAGAGGGCATGTTCTGTGAGAAGTTGAGAGCATGTGGTAATGGAAGAAAAAGGTGGCAAGATTTTGTAAAAGACTATTGTATCTTGAGGACACAGAACAAGGAAGTAACATATTTGAATGATGCTCCCACAGCCTATGAAATCTGGGACTATATTAAAGAGTTTGTGTTGTATTTTCTATCTTGTTTTCTGTGCTTGCCACTAGAGGATGCCACATGAGTATATTGTGTGATTATGAAAAGTGTCTTCCAGCAGAAATAAGGAGATCTTTCTGTTGTGTGTAACCAAATACACAGAACTACAGCAAACAGAAAAACAAATTCAAACATACAGCTGCCTGAAGGAGCTGAAAGTTCAAGCTGTATTTATTGTCTCAGCTGAGTTCACACCCTTGTGCTTTGATACTGCAGCAGACAAATCATACATAGCCAGTCATAAGAATTTTAGCCATGGTAGTTTGAGTGTTACCAAAGTTTGGTAGGATAAAGTGAGCCCATGGATACAGTCATAACTCTGAGGGTAGTTCCTTTCATTAATAGTTAATAAAATGATAAGCAAAGCAAAGCTGTTTCCAAGTCTGTCCAGCAATGAACTTTTCTCTCTGCTTTCACAAGTAGACTTACAGCAGAATTTAAGTAGGGATAACTATCATGCTTCCAAAGAAAGCCTACAAAGCAAGCCAACATACTCCTATTTCCTGGGTTTTAAAACATTCTTAATGCTTAAACTGATCATCAGCTGAGGTCAGGAAGACATTTCATCCCAAGGTATAGTATAATTAGATCATGTAGCTAGGTATAATCTAGATGTTTTAGATCTTTCTCTGATGTATTTAGTTCCACCTACTGCCAGGGACAGGACAGAGGACTAGATGAACCATTGACCCATACTGATACATGCTTGTACCTTGACATATGGCTGCTTTTGTGGTTTTAGGATTTCTTTGTTCAATCTTATAAATCTCTCTTCTTTCCTAAGCAAAGAATTCCTGTTGTCTTCTAACTCTTTTTGTTCAGTAACCAGAAGCAGGTTTTGGAATGTGCCGTATTAACCGTGAAATCGAGTTTCTCAGACATCCCCTGTTTCCTTTCTCTAGGTGTGTCACTCTTGTGTTTAATAACAAGTATTTTTCTTCTAGTCAGGTAACTTGATCCACACATTATTGGATCATGTTTTGACACAGCAGCTTTCTTTGGGAAACAGGAAACATGATAGGCTGTTCTCAGCATCAGCAGTGCTGCACAGTGGTTTGCTCTTTGCAGATGTGTGGCAAATGCACTGGGGCTCTTTCACTTTGTCCTTGGGTCTGGACATTAAAGGCCTGGGATCAGTGCCCACAGTGACTTCCATTTGCAGTTTCCCTCAAGCCATTGTTTGTTTCTACTCCAATCCTCCCCCATCATTTTTCCTCTCATTTAGCCCTATCCTCTTTGAGCTTTCCTTCTGTATAAAACTTTTAACTTTCTTCCCCACTGGGAATTGTTTGTGTTTTGGTTACAATTATTAATGAGTAGATTTGGGAGTTTGGGCTTTATTATTATTCATTATTTAATAGCAGCCAAAGTTGGCTTGATATATCATCAAGAGTAAGAAGACAAGATCCCTGCATCAAGGCATTTATATAAAAGTATAGACAAAATAGGAGCAAATGATGTAGTGGCAGGCTGCTCCCAGAATATAGTCTGGTGAGTACCCTCTGGCCACCTACGGGACAGTCCCCAAGGGAGCACCCGCAGCCCCCAACGCTACTCTGGGAACTCTCATCCTACAGAGATTGGGGCCCTTCCTCAAATCACCATAGACCTTCATCCGTCGATTTGACACAGAAATGGATTGGCTCAGCCTCTCTGATTCACATCCTCTAAAGTCCACACAGCTTTAGATAAAACAAATACTAGTTTATTGACTAGAATATGAATTTAAATGAGTCTATAGCAAATCAATGCACAAGCATTTAATGAAGGAGTCAGGAGTTACCACAAGTAAGTAAAAGATATAAAACACCTGCTGTTCTACTAGGACCCTTCCAAGATTATTCTTTAGACTATTCTCATTCTTACCCACAAGGCTGGCTGTTTGTAGAGTTCAGCCAGCTTAAGTCCTCCTGGCCATGGGGATAGACTCAGTATCCTGCAGTTGCTTTTCAGATAGTGTTTCTCTGGCCAACGCCAGCAGCTTCTCCTCCTGTCTGAATTCCTTTTCATTTCCCTCTCAGTCCCCCTTCCTCCAGGGCTCTGGTGATTTCCTTTCTTCCACCTGATCCAGGCAGCTAAATCTGCATTGCCTTTGTCATGTAACCCTCCAGCCCCAAAGAAGTAGTCCTGCAGGTCTGAGCTTCATTTTTGTACATATACATGATGTTGCAGGACACATGACACCATCACAATACAGTAGAGTATTCAAAAAGGAACTTTCCATGGCATAATTGGCATCAAACCATACACTTACATTGCAAAAGTGAACAGAAAAATTACTTAGATCAGAGCCTATTGTGCATCATGTTACAGATGTATCAAAACTGATTGAACAGTCTGTTTATAAAACACTTTTCTAGTTCCATTTGAGCTTTCTTTATGTAATTTTGTGAGTTTATTTTTTTTAATGTTTCCTTGATGGAAGTATTTTGGGGATGAGTGTTGCAAAGTGTACCTACCCTGTAGTGTCCAATGTTGCCCTAGTGTGGTGCTGCAAGAACTGCCTCAGTGTCCCTTCTCTCAGGGCACCTTAAGAACTCCAAACAAACCAAAAAATCTGTGAGACAAAAATTCCCCTGCTGGGCTACCAGTCTATTCAGTACAAATAAACTTGAAATAAAATCTACCCCCTTGGGTTCAGAGGATTGTACTGCCTTCTTTCTTGAGACCTGTGGTCTCTCAGAGCTCCTGTCCCTGAGGAGAACTTCTCTGTCTGTGAGATGTAGTATTACTGAGCTTTGATGACCTTTGATGAAGCTTCAGTGCTCATTATTCATCTAACTGCCCTGATATGCTCATTCCCTTTAATAGCTCATTGTAGGGATCTTCAGCCCCTTAAAGGAACCGGCAACTTCATAAAAATGGGTATGGAGGAAGAGGAAGTGGAACCATGCTTGACTCAGTCATTAAGCCCTCCTCACACATTCTCACCTTCTAATCAACTGTTGTGAATGGGCCTCTCTTACCCTAACTGAATTGACTTCATTAACACTTGCCCTCCTCACTGTGATGTTTCTCACCCATTCTTGCATGTGCATATATACCACCTAACTGTATTTTCCATATTGTGCATGTGATGAAGTGGGATGCAGCCCATGAAAGCTTATGCCCAAACAAATATGTTAGTCTTTAAGTTGCCACAAGACTTCTGTTGTTTTTGCTGTATACAGGCTAACATGGTAAGATTGGTAAGAAGGTGAGTAAGATTGGGAGGATCTACCACCTCTTCAGTCTCCTCCTTATAGCTCTATTTGAGGGATGCTATGAAATGGAATTAAGTTTTCATGACCAGAACAATAAATACATTCTCAAAAAGGGAACTCTTCTCTTCAGAACAGGTGTACAAGAGCTGTATCTTTCCTGAATCTTTGAAATGTTTGGTTTATTTCCTGATTTTTTTCCCCACTTTTGTTTCTTCCTCTGCTCTTCCTGGACCTCTCTGGAAATGGAAATAACAAAATAGTACAGGAAAAGTTCTTCTGATTGTATTGATCAGCTGATAGAAAGAAATAGAATACAATATAATTTTATGTAGCAGTTACTTTCAGGAAACTTACATCCCAGAGCTGCAGACTAAAGAGGACAGAATGAGGTTGGGATCAACTTTTTTATGCTTAACTGAACTACATCTCCAAATCTTTCGAGCTCCACTCATTGCAATCAGAATGATCCCATTTCACTACAGGTATTGTGGCAGCAGAATCCAGTATACTAGCTTTCTACCCAGAGTTTCCATTGTTGCTAAAATGACTGTAAGTTGCTTTAAACAAACAACTGCACTGGTAATTTTTTTACACCGTAACAACATACAGCGACAAGGTCTTGTCCTCCTTCCTGCAGCAGCTCCTGGAATTAACATCTCTTGTGCCAATTGGCTCTTGATGCCAAGGAGCATTTTGTGCTCCTGCTTTTGAGTCCCCATGTCGCATCACAAATGGGTCTGTTTCTTCTCTACAGAGTCAATCAGGACATGACACTGTTGCAACTGTATGCCATAATGAGATTCTGTTTCTGCCAAGGAATTTTCCAGAGTGCTTTTCTGCAAATTCAGAAAGAAAACACAAAATTTTAGGAGTGGAGCAAATTTAATACCTTTCCCGTAAGAAATTTGGATTTTCTAGTAAAAAGTAATGCAAACCCTTTGCTAAATTTATTAGACATACATTTCCAAAAGAAGAGCCAGCCACAGCACATCCTCTCAATCACTATGTCCACACGTCTCTTTTATTTCAAAATAACACTGGATATTTCAAAATGAAAGAGATTAGGTCCACACGATGTATTCTTATTTCAAAATGATGGGCTCCATCATTTTGAAATAAGAGCCGTCATTTTGAAATAGCTTAAACCTTCTTTAAATCGAAACGGCTTTTATTTTGAAATGGTTATTTTGAAATAAAGCCATTCAGACATATTATTTTGAAATAACCATTATTTTGAAATAACACTTTTGCCTTTTCCTTCCCAGGGTACCTTCCTTTTAGCCTATATTGGGTGGGGGCATGGCCCAGGGAGGAGGCTATGTTGCCATACTTCCCACGGTGCCCCTCTCCTAAAGGGGAATAGCAAGTCCTGTGTTTGGACATGCTATTTCGCTTTGAGCTTTTCCCTTAATTCGAATTAACATTTTCTTAATTTGAATTAACTTATTTCAAAATAACGATGTACATGTGGACATAGCCTATATCTGGTGCATCAGACACTAGTAGAGTACAAATCTTATTGGCATCAAGTACCATGCTGAGCTGGGCCTATACTTCAGTCTCTAGGACTTGTATGTCATTTCCAAGCTTAGTGACCTGTCTGTGCTGTAGCAAGGGGTCATGGCCTTCCTCCAAGACAGACTAGGAGAGACATCTTTCAACCCTTGGAGGGCAGAGCCATGGAAGACATGCTGTAGGAAACCATATCAAAAGCCTTGCTAAAGTCAAGGTATATCATGTCAACAGCGATTCCTCCATCCACAATTCCAGGATGTCCTGGGTGAAACCTCAAGGGATGTAGGTAACTGTAGCAGTCAGCCATTTTCCAGTGCAGAGCTGTGTTTATGTGTCTGTCACTTATTTGTACAATAACGTCCAGAAAGTGGATCTCTCTGGTCTAGGCTGAGTTTGATCATGAAGTAGAAATTGTTGAAATCTTGGTGGAATTCTTCAAGGCCACCTTTCCCTGGGTCTAGATGATGAAGATGTCATCGGTGTAGTGTAAGCAAAGGAGTGGTACTTGGGGACAAGACCTAAGGGAGCATTGTTCTAAAGCAGCAATAAAAATGTTGTCATATTGTGGGGCCATGAGGGTACCCATAACAGTGCCACTGACTTGATAGAAAGATACTTTAAAGATAGAAATCATCTTTAAATCTGAAATGGCTGCGTGCGAGTACAAAGTCACAAAGTTCAGGCATGTGGTGTGCCATGACATCATCTGGTATAGTGTCACTAATGGTCTGCATCCATGTTTGTGTGGGATGTTGGTATAAAGAGCCTTGAATCTTGTCAATTTCCAAAGGGATAGCCGTGTTAGTCTAGTCCAGCAAAAAACAAGAAGTCGTGTGGCACTTTGAGACTAAAAATAAATCTGTTAGTCTCAAAGTGCCAGACGACTCCTTGGTATAAAGAGCTTCTATGGCCATAGTGGCCAGGATGGTGTTTTCTGGAAGATAACCACTGGACTGAATTTTTCTCAGGAAGCCCATGGTGTCTCGAAGATAGCTAGGAGTGTTGCTGTGTACGGTCTGAGGAGAGAATCCACAAGCCAGATAAGCCTGCTGTCAGAGTGCCAATGCCTGAGCTGATGGGGCAGCCAGGATTTCCAGATCTGTGGATTTTCGGTAGTACATAGAATATCCTTTGTCAGGATTCTAGGGGCATATCTGTCTTGATTTGTTCCTGTGCTCATTCAGAGAGTTTTCTGAGCAGGTGGTGTAGTCCCTTTTGGTATTCCTCAGCATGGTCAGAGAGAAGTGTCTTATAGAACATCATGTAGGAGAATTGTCTATAAACCTTTCAATAGCAATCCAATTTATTTGTGATGACAACAGCACCTCCTTTATCAGCTTCCTTCATGATAATGTCAGAGTTGTTTCTGAGACTGTGGATGACATTGTGTTCTTCCTAGCTGAGGTTATGGTGCAAGGGATGTTGTTTGTCCATGATTTCAGCCAGCGCGTGGTGATGGAAACAATTTGTGTAGAAGTTCAGTCTGTTGTTCAAGCCATCAGGAAAAGTCCACATAGAATTTTTCTTCCTGACATGTTTGGAGGAGGGTATTTTTAGGTTATTGCATTGTTCAATGGTATGGTAAAAAATATTCCTTGAGTCAGACACTGCGAAAGTAGACTTGCAGGGCACTATAGAATTGTATTTTATGTGTGGGGGTGGTGGAACATAAAGAGAGTCCCTGATATAGGATTCCAGTTATCCCAAGCAGCCAAGTGATGCCACTGAGCCAGTGAACAGCCCAGACAGTAAGGGTTTGGTGGGACTACTGCTGACAACATACCCAGTGGAGACTAATGACGATGTTGGCCACAGATACCTAGGCACAGAGGTGGAGGAAGTAGCTATAAGGTTGCCAGCTTAGGACTGTCTGGGGTCACTTTCAAGTCCTTGTCAGCGAGTTGTGGCTGGAGCCCTGCTGATCCAGTGGTGGAACACTCTGCCACTGATGAGCCCTAGTCTGGGATGCAGTAGAGTTGGCAGGGCCCTTGTCCCCCCTCCCTGCTTACCAGCCTTGCCTGACCCTTACCCTGCTGCTGCTGCTGCTGCTGCTGCTGCTGCTGCTGCTGAAAGGCTGGAATGCATTGTTCAAAGATATAATCGTTGAGTCGCAGGCATAAATGATTGTTTTTGGACTGGCTCCTGAGGAAAAAAGTTTGAAAACCACTTGAAGGTATTTACCTTGAAGGGATTTACCCTTCAAGTCAGTGGCACTGCTATGGATACCTGCATGGCCCCAAAATATGCCAGCATTTTTATGGCCAACTTAGAACACCATTTCCTCAAGACTCATCCCAAAGCACCTCTCCTCTACTTACACTACATTGATGACATCATCGTCATCTGAACCCGTAGTAGGGATGCCCTTGAAGATTTCCACAGAGATTTCAACAGTTCCCACTCCACTATTAAACTTAGCCTGGAACGCTCCACTTTCTGGACACTACAGTACAAATTAGGGATGGACACATAAGCACCACTCTATACCGAAAACCTGCTGATCAGCATAGTTACCTACATCCCTCGAGCTTTCATCCTAAACACATCATGCGATCCATTGGCTACAGCCAAGTCCTAAGATATAACCGCATTTGCTCTGATCTCTCAGATAGAGACAGACACCTTCAGGATCTCTATCAAGCATTGTTAAAACTACAGTAGCCACCTGCGGAAGTGAAGAAACAGGTTGACAGAGCCAGGCAGGTACCCCAAAGTCAACTACTACAGGAGAAGCCCAAGAAAGAAAACAACAGAATGCCTCTAGTCATCACTTACAACCCCCAAGTCAGACTTCTAAGGCATATCCTCAGGGATCTACAGCCTATTCTATAAGACGTTTCCTCACCCTCTCAAGCCTTGGGAGACAGACCTCTCCTCACTTACAGACAGCCCCCCCAACCTTAAACAGATACTTACCAGCAACTACAGACCTAACAACAGAACCATTAAAGCAGGCACGTATCCCTGCAACAAACCACGCTGCCAACTTTGCCCACATATCCGCACAAAAGACACTATTACAGGACCTAATCAAACCAGCTACTCCATCAAAAGCTCATTCACCTGCTCATCCACCAAACTGATTTATGCCATCATGTGCCAAAAATGCCTCTCTGCCTTATATATTGGACAAACAGGACAGTCTCTGTGCAAAAGAATAAATGGGCACAAGTCTGACATCAGAAATCACAACATTCTAAAACCAGTGGCTCAGCATTTCAATCCTCCTGATCACTCCCTTAATTATTTGCTAATTGCTGTGCCCAGACAGATGAATACTAAATCAAGGGTTCAAAGAGAAGCTGCTGAAATTGAGTTTATTTGCAGATTCGGTTGCATTGCTTCAAGACTTAATATGGGCAGTGGATTTTTTTCTCATTACCACAGGTGATTTGACCTCATCTTTCTCTGTATGCTGTTCACCAGTGTTTGAATCTTTACAACTGTTTTGATTTGTTGTTACAGTGTGATCTGTTCCCATGACTTACACTTCCCTGCATTTATTTCCTCCCATTCTGTAAGTTCCCCCATCTTCAAAGCATCTGAAGATGTGGTATTTTCTCTCATGAAAGCTCATGCAATAAATATATTTGTTAGTCTGTAAGTGCCAGAGGTCTCAGAGACAGATGATTAAACCCTACTATGAGATCTGTATCCTGAAGGGTCTAAGTAACAGCAAAGTTGTGGTTGCATGTGCAACAGGTACAGTTCACATGTATTCTTTATTTATCAACTTGCAAATATGCAAAGGATTTTCACTTATTATATAAATAAGCTTTCCTGTCTGCTTTCACATATGTGCTGGTGACTAGTCAATACCGACAAAGTGAAAATATTATCTTCACTGTTAATCTCTTAGAACAGGGATGTCAGACTCACAGCCTGCGGGCTGAATCTGGCCCACCAAGGGTGCTGACCCATCCCATAGAGCTGCTGCCTAGGCTGTACCTGGAAGCTGTCTGCAGCAGCAAACTGCAAAGACAGGCTCAGACACAGCAGGGCTAGGCATGATCCAAGTCACAGCACAGGGGAACAAAGGAAGCACTCCAGCCAGGCTCGGCTGGCTCTGGAGAGCCACTGCACTGCCCCCCACCCCAACTGTTCACTGTCAGTCAGTTAGCACGCTAATTTGATTGACAGCATATCACACAAATCACCAATAAAAAAGGAAAAAGTGGCTGGGGCCCATGTGGGAACAAGCCAATTAAAGGCCAGCAGGGAATAAGCCAACCAAAGGCCAGCATTCTGAATGACTGACAATGAGTGGGCTGGAAGGGGAAGAGGCAGGAGCCCAGCCTGGACACCCATGACTAAGACTGGATCCAAAAGGGCAGCCATGTTAGTCTATTCAGTAAAACAAACAAACAAGGAGTCTTGTGGCCAATTTTCCCTCTAAGCTGCACAGCCACACTGGCAGCAGGGCGGAGCAGCCAGCCCAGCCTACCCCCAGCCAGCTGTACCTCTCCGGGGGGGGCGGAGGGGGCTGGCGCTGAGCTCCAGCATACAGGGTGGGGCCCTGGAGCAGCCCGCTCCCAAAGAGTTTCGGCCGCTTTGCCCCCGTCCCCCCGACCTGAATGGGCCTGCTCCATGGCCTTGGGGTGGAGAAGGGGGCGAAGTGGCAAAAACTCTTTGGAGTGGGCCGGGCCACTCCAGCGCCCCGACCCCACATACCAGACCTCAGTGCTGGCCCCCTCTGCCCCCCCGGGGAGGTGCAGCCGGCTAGGGGTAGGCTGAACTGACTGCTCCGCTCCGCTGTGGTGAGGCCAGGCAGGCAGCAGAGCTTGAGCAGGGTGAGGGGGATCGGGTCTGTGCAGGGGGGGCAGGATCAGGCCTGCATGGGGAGGGAAAGCAGCGAGCAACATGTGTTGCTCAGCTGTATTGTCCCCTTAGAGGGAATGTTGCTTGTGGCCCTTAAAGACTAACAAATATATTATTTCATGGTGTATTTAATGCAATATTAAATATATTTAAAGCAATAAATGTACTTGTTAGTCTTTAAGTGCCACAGGACTTCTTGTTTATGACCAAGACTGGTTCTTGAGCCTGCCATCAGGAGGGAAGGTGTCAGAAAGTCTGCAGGATTGGGGAGGGGAAAGGGGAGCCCACGCCACTCTGAACATGGAGGGGGAAAGGGTTGGGGAACCCATGTGGCCACATGGCCCGCAACAGGTTTCGTGCCTTCCAATGTGCCCCCCGTGCACACGTTGAATGAGTTTGACACCCCTGTCTTAGAAGAAAATTTACAAAGCCCATAGAATGAGGTCTATAAAATAACAAGCCAAAATATTACCCTTCTCCTTCGAGCACTGCTCGGATACATTCAGAAATAGGTGTCTCCATGCCAGAGCGCCAGATTGGTCGGAACTTTTTGCTTTAGCCTGTCAGAAGAGGGCAGGTGACCACCGCCCCCTGCACCACCCTATGGCTATATAGGTGGCTTCCACCCAGCCCCTCCCCAGTTTCATTTCTTCCACCTCTGCGTCGGTGCTGGAAATCCCTGCTCCTTGCTTCGCAAGCAGCCTGTCCTTGATGATCGTGAATGAGCCTCTCGCCCAACTGGGAGAACCTGTTTGTGGACTTGGTCCCCCTGAAGAAGGTCTCCCTTTCCGGGCCAGAACACTGCGCTCCAGCACTGTCTGCCATGCTGGGGTTTAAGCCCTGTGCTGAGTGCGGCAAGGCCTTCCCACAGGATGATCCCCATAAGAAGAGCCTCCAGTGCCACGGCGAAAGTCATGAGGTCACCGAGTTCTCCCTCTGCCTGTTGTTTAAACCCATGACCATCAAGGACAGGGAGCAGAGGTGTTGTGCTCTGGCCTCTCAGCAGGCCCAGCACTTTTCCCCTGAGGCTTCGGGGCCTCCTGCAGCACTGTGTGCCAGCTCGCCGCTGGAGCCCGCCGCCTGGCACCACACCAATCGGCGCCACAGGACTAGCTCAGTACCTTCGTTACCACGGCACCAAAGCAGCCCCATCTCCTCGGCATGGGGTTCTCCCCAGGACCAGTGGGCCCCGGTGCTGACTCCATTGACCCCAGAGGCAGTGGAGGCAGCAGGGCGCTCCTCTTGTCACCTACACCCCCTTCTCCAGCGCTGCCTAGAAGGAGGAAGCCAGCCTTCCTTTCAAAGGCCTGAGTGCCACGCACACGGCACTGTTCACCCTCTCCATTGCCGGCACCAGGGCCCCGAACACCACAGCCCGACGGGAGTCCCAGTACCATGGAGCCATCCCCATGGCACCATGCCACTCTCATGGCTCCGGTGCTGCCTCAGGAATCCCGAGAGGCTTCCCCTTGTTCCAGCTTGGGTAAAGGGCTTCAAGGAGCTCCAAACAGCCTCAGCGCTGACTCTCAGCACCATCGCCTTTTCAATATCACCCACGGGATTGGTCCCTGCAAGAGGTCCCTCGAACCTCGCCGGCACCAGCCCACCCAGTACTGGTGAGAACACTGAACCCAGTACCGTATTCCTGTACCAGTGACTTGTCGGCACACTTCGACCTCCTGCGCCGTGTCTCTGCCCACATGGACATGGAGGTTCAATCCTCTGAGTTGCCCTCAGACTCTCTTTTCAGGCCACCTTTTTCATCGGCGGCACAGGTTACAGTGTCCTTCCACCCCAGCGTTTGAGACTTGACCTTTTCCCGCTGGCAAAAGCTGGGTTCCATCTCCCCAATCTCTGATATGGCTGGTCTCAAATATAGAGGCCCAGGGCCTGAATTCCCCTCACTTACCCACCATCCAGCCCCACCTCGTGCAGTGGTGGAGATGGCCTTAGGGCCAGGGCAGGTCCCTTCCAATCCCCTTCCGACATCGAGGGATGCTAAGGAGCTCAGCTTACTAGGCCACAAAGTTTGCTCCTCCTCAGCCTTCCAATTCAGGGTCACAAACAATCAGACCCTCATTAGCTGATACATGTTGGACATGTGGGACTCACTCCACAGATTTAGACACCTGCTCCCACTAGAGGTGAGGAAAGAGTACGAGGCCTTCCTGGAGGAGGGTAAAATAGCCTCCCAAGACCTCCTCCTTTCATCCTGGGATGCTGTGGATATGGCCTCCCAAACTATGGCCTCGGCTGTAACCCTGTGCCATGCAGCCTGGCTGCAGGAAACCAGAGTTCCTCCAGCCTCACAGCAGGTCGCCCTCAACTTGCCATTTGGGGGAGATGCCTTCTTCCCGGGGCAGACCTCATCTTTCCTGGGCAGTGCCTGTGACCCCAGGGGAGAGTTAAAGTATTTTGACATCCTCCAGCCTGGACCACTTCCACACCCTCCGGCCCCATAAGGCCTGATAATAAGCCGTGTTTACCCCTTCTTCCTCCTTTTAACTGTTACTGGTGAGGACTTGTCCTCACCAACATAACTTCAGTTCGAACCCCTCCGTGGGACCCTCCTAACAAAATCCCCTCCAGGATGGCTCCGGGAGAGCTCTCGGCCCTGGTCATCAACTTGTCTATAACCACCCATATCACTGCCAGGCCTCCTTGGTGGCCTAGTAAGTGACATTCGGTGCTTCCTACGCCACGGCGGGTGTTCAATTCCTGGTGGTGGGACTCTCCCTTTCTGAAACAACAGCTAACCCTCTTCTCCATTCCTCACCCCTCCTCCCTGGTGAGGATGGGCAATTTACACATGACACAGCCTCCCTCCGGGTAGGACTGGGACTGTCCCTAGGCCTTGAGGGGACTTGCCCCCTCATTATTCAAAATTCCTCTCCCTTAGTGGAGGGCATCATGGAAGCCTGCTGTCTAAACCCAGGCAGGCAATTGATGGCCACCGGCCCTAGCCCAAGAGGCTACCATGACTGCATACACTCTGTCAGGAGAAGAGTCCCCCCCCCTCCTCTTCCCACTTCTTCCGCAGTGACTCTCTTACCAGATGGGGTACATAAGGCACTCTTAGAACACACTTCCAACATCAGAGAGTGCAACACACATTGTTGTCCACCTGAGCATGATGGAGCTTCCCCCCCCCCCACTGTTGGGTGAAGAACCCCCTATTGGTTCCATGCCCTGACCACAAGATGAATGAGCTTGCCGCCACGTTCAGCCGTACCACTCTCTCACTGGTGTTCAGCCAATGGTCCCCAATTGATCCCCATTAAGGTTGCAAGCATACATTCCCAACTGGAACCCTTCCTGACCACAGGGGACAGGTAATTCACCCCCGCCTCCTGTGTACCAGACATAAACGCCGGCACCCAGCAGCCAGATGTAGCTGTGGCTAACTCGCTCACAGCCCTTGTGAGGTATGAACCCTCAAATCTTCTACCTCAACCGAAAGCTGAAAGTAGCTGTAGAAGGGGGCCACTGCTTGTTCTTCTACCGTCCTCCAAAATATACAGATGAAAGGAGGTTAAACAAGTAAGCGGGTGGACCCATTCCTCTGGAATTCTCCCAATCTGGGCTTTCAATCGCCACTACCAGCACGTGCCCAGGCCCAAAGCCTGTACATAGGGTTTCTTGCCCCTCACAAAAGGGGTCCAAGATATCTTCCTCCCTATCCCTGAAGGGACTGTTTCTGTTACATCCCAATTGGAAACCTCTCAGCCCCAAACTCCAGAGGAAATATCCGTATAATAGTTTCAAAACCAACTAGACTTCCCTTTTGCCATTCAGTCGTAGGTAGAAGGATCACCCCTCCACCTTTCAATACTCCCATAATCACAGCTCATCTTTCCCTGCGTCAGTCTGGGAACCATCTTCACAGATGGTTGCTCCTCTGGGACCAATCTTCACCCACTAGGGCGTCATCCAGCGGTGTCTCTCACGTAGCCACCTTCCCTGGGCACGGCCTTAGCACCATGATTATCTCGGCTTAGCTACAGGAGACCCTAATTCAAGAGTCTGGTGGGTACAATTCCCTCCCTCTCATAAGACCCAGGGCTCTCACTAAGCATATCTTAGATGACATACCCTGTCCTAAACTGACGTGCCAGAGTTTGGCTCTAATGCTCCCTCTTCGTGAACCTGAAGTTGCTCTCTTGTACAGGAATTTGGGAACGGGCTCACCCTTGTTAGAGCTCACCTTCTGGTAGGACCTATACCTTCACTACCATGCTTGTGGGGAACGCTCCAGATATATCTTAAGTAAAAAAAAAAAAAAGAGAGAGAGAGAGAGAGAGGAGAGGGTGGGATGCACCCCAGTGGGCAGCATCCCACTGCCCTGCTACTGTGGAGAAGCCTGCCTCCTCCGTACATCCCTGGGGCTCCTTCCTGGAAGGAGCATCAATCCTAACGGGCACCCCGATGCAGTCTTAACTGGGCTCAGCCCCTTTCCCGCATCAGTCCTCCCCAGCGGGGTGAGACCATGTAGGCCAAAGCGTGTGAATTCTTAGGCCGTGGGTACTAGCAACTGGACCTACCGGGCTTATGAGCCATTATCAAGCCACAGCTCACCATGTCCAAACCCCTCACCATAGCATCCCTACAGCTGCCTTCCTGTTGAGGAAACTCTAAAAAAAAAGGAGAGGGAAGGGCGTAGATAGTAGTACTACCACCTCCTTGGCATGCAAGGATTCACTTTCGAACATTCCCCCAGTGGGGTTTCATCACAATACTCCCTGTGCTTCTCTTATTTACTTCCATAGGATGGACCAGGCATCTGGCCCCCAAGCAGATTCTATCATCTTGTATGACTGTGCTGGTCGGGACATCGACCGTTGTCATCAACGTCCCAATACCTTCTTGAACCAGCTCGCTGTACCTTCTCTAGATTATTCCCTTCCACTCCAGCTGCCCATCCCTCCCATGGGATACTGAGTAGGCCAGATTCATACAGCTGAGACCCTCTGGTGGGATTGTCATGGCCGCAGGTCCTGGGGGAATGACAACCCCCTTTCAAGTCTTCGGCCTGACCCCTTGACCTATAGGTGCCTTACAATATCAAACAGAGGGAAGAGACTCCCTCCTCTTGGGGTTTTCTTGCAGTGCTGATAACCATCACTGCCAGCCCAGCAAATTCTGGGCTCTGGGAGCTTCTCTGTAAGCTTCAGGCCAACTCCCGTCACGGCCAGAATACTAAAATTCCTGGCCTCCACAGGGCGCCTGCCAACATCCCTCGAGAAGAGCGGTTAAAGATGCATTCCTTAACCATGATCTGTGGGCACCTTGTATGTGTAAGGTGACCTTAGGATGCAATGCCCAAGCATACCATCTGTGCTTGGGCACTTCAGGCCTAATTCTCTCCTCTGGGTTACGCCCTACATCTCCAGGCTTCCCTCCTGGGATGAAGGTCCTTGGGTCATTTGCTTATGTAACCCATGTGCCTAAATAGGTGCAATCTCTTTTAGGGATCCTTATGGCTGGGTTACGTTGCTGGGCAGATTTTGCAGCCCAGAGACCAGAGACTTCTGGTGGGAGGGTGAGGGAGCACGCTGAGCATGCCCCACAAGTTTTATTGTTGAGCTGGAAGTGCATACCCAGGGAGAAGCCTGAGAAGAGAAGCCTGGAGAGGAGCAAACAGAGAGCTGCAGAGGACATTGGCTAAGGGACTCAGTGAAAGGAGCTGAGCAGGAGTGGACTGCAGGATGTTTTCTCCCAGCTTTCGACTGCTTTGCAGGGAAGTTGTCTGCAGCAGAACTGAGAGCTGGATGGCCAGTGACCTGATTGCATGGTGCTGGCTGCACAGGAGGAAGAAAGGACTGCATGGCATCTGCCTGAAGATTCCTGCAGCTAGAGAGGATGAGGATTGCTTTCGTTCTGCATTCAAGCCCCAAGGACTTAAAAGACTGCAATTGAGATAAGGGTGACTCCACCTGAACTTTGGGACTCTTGGGTTTCTTACTGTTTTGTTTAAAAGTATTATGGTTCCTTAGGATAAGGTGTGTTTAGTTAGTTAATAAAGTTCATTGTTACGTTTCTGTTGAGTAATAGTTTAATGTGGGATGGAAACTCTGAGCAGTCTTCGCTGTGAGTCCTTTTAACAACTGGATCCTGGCTCTCCAGTTGCTTTCATCAGGGGTTTTCTCTGTGAGGCACTGGAGAGGGGCAATTGAGTGAATTTGAGCCCACCCTAGCAGGTTACACTTAGACCCCTGAGAACCTGATTGCATGGCTAGCAGTCACCTATTTCTGAATGTATCTGAGCAGTGCTCAAAGGAGAACGGTGGCTTACTTACCAGTAACCACCCTTCTTCGAGATGGGCTGCTCGGATTCATTCAGAGCCCTCCCCCCATCCCCGCATTTGGAGTTGGCGACTCTTAGGAACTGGAGAGGGGCTGGGCGGCAGCCACCTATATAGCCATGGGGTGGCGTGGGGGGCGGTGGCCGCCTGCCCTCTTCTGACAGGCTAGAGCAAAAAGTTCTGACTAATCTGGCGCTCTGGCATGGAGACATCTATTTCTGAATGAATCCAAGCAGCCCATCTCAAAGAAGAATGGTTACTGGTAAGTAACCCACTGTTTCCTGAGTACTTAGTCTATCCTTATGTTTCAGTGCATCGCCAACCACATTAAAAAAAGACATTCTCCCTGTATTATAGTACAGGAAGGGAAATCAAGATGCGTTGTGGAAGTAATGCCTCTGAAGTATCCATATGTAAGGGGACTGATAGCCCCTTACTGAGAGTGAATGGGCCTTTTGATTGGCCACTCCCACCTGGAAGCAGGACTCTGAAACAGACAACCCCAGGGCCAGTGGGAGAGGCCAGTGTCCCAGGATGGCCTGATTGATTGAAAGTGCTCCCCCACCCGAGCTGAAACTGCAGGCTGGACATGCCTGGGCAAGCCAGTGTGTGAGTGTGTGTGGGGCCGAGCTAAGGAGGAAGCACTAAGCAGCCAGCAGCTGGGAGCCAGAGGACCCAGGAAGGGAGGCCAGGCTGAGCTGATTTGTGCAGAGCAGACCCACAGCAGCTGGACCAGCAGAGAGCCAAGTGGAGCTGAGCAGAGCAGAGCTGGAGGCAGTGACAGAGCCAGAGGTGCCTGAAGCTAGGGCAGGAGGCCAGAGAAGGAGCCCAAGGTGCTGAGCTCATCTCTGCAGACCCACAGCAGGAGAGCCAGAGGAGCCACACAGAACCCGAGAAGCAGCTGGGAGCCGGAGTTGCAGCCATCTGGAGCTGGGTGTGGTGAGCAGCTGGGGAGCAGTGAAGGGGGGCTGATGCTGGGAAGAAGGGCCCTGCCCCTGGAGCTTGGGGACGTGTGGCCACAGCTGGAGCCTGCATCTGGCCCCCTGGATCATCCAGTCGCAGCCAGGCCTGGGCAGAGGGCTTGCAACGTGGAGGACAGACTGTGAGACTGTTCCTCAGGCCCCAGAGACTCTGTTTGTAGTGCTCCCACACCAGGCAGCAGTGCTGGGGGTTTATTGTTCACCTTTTTCCACTTTTTTCTATTTTCTTATTGGATTATTCTTTTTATTTCTGTATGCTTAAATAAATTGTATATAGTGTATATAGTAACTGGTGGGCCAGAAGAGTGGTCAGTGTGGTCAGCACCCCGGAGTGGGGACACCCTAGCCCTGTCCTGAGAGACCACGATAAGAGTGGGGCTCGAGCCCCCAGGAATCCTGGGGCCCAGCCTTGTCAGGGTTACAGAGACTCCTCCAAACAGGAGATTGGGAGGTGAGCCTTTGAGGTCAGGCAGGCCTTGGGGTAAAGGAAGTGGGAGCAGGGACTCAGATCCTTTTGCTACCCACCTTCACCGGGGTGGTATACAAAGTCTGGGAAGTTCCCCACAAGAGCGGGTCCATCCCCCCGCTTACACATAACTGGGTACTGTCAGATGCAGAATACTGGACAAAACAGATAACTGCTTTCTTCCAGCATGAGAATTATTTTTTCCTTGAGCAAAGGTTTCTTGGTTTCTATGTTACAGAACTATCCTCTTTTCTGAGAAGGAGATTCCCATGCAGTCATCTCTTTGTGTCTGTGGGACTAAAACACATGCTTTTGGAATGTGCTATATTTAGAGTAGAACTGACTTTCCCCATGCTTTCTCTGTAGCTATTTAGAGTTTGTTTCTGGTCCCATGCAGGGATTAAAGCATAATTGGTGGGCCCCATAACCCTTCTGCATGGGTGGGCTCCCCAATACCCCTCCCCAGAACCCAACCCCTGTCCCAGTACCCACCCCCAGACACACACACACACACACACACACACAACCCCCAGCAGCACCCCTCCAAAGCCCTTACCTGGGCTGTTTGCAGGCTGTCTGACTGGCTGGAAGCTGCTTCCAGCCACAAGCTGCTCCACCCTGTAGGGGGGAGATTCACAAACTCCCAGCTGCCGCAGCTTTCTGCTGGCTGGGCTTAAGGTGGAGCAGGGTTTAAGGTGGAGCCACCGGAATGCTGCATTCTGGCTGCTTGTGCTATTTTTAGGGGGGACTGGAACGCAGCATTCCAGTGCATTCCTCTATTTTTAGGGGCCCTGGCACACAGCCAGCCTAAAACTAGGGGGCCCTGGAACTGCATTCTGGTCTGTTCCCCCTTACTTTAACTCCCTGGTCCCATGGTTTTATCAAGCCATTGTATGATCCCAGGGGATAAAACCTCAGGTTCAGGAAGGTTTTCTATGGAGAAGAAACAAAAAATAGCACTGAGAGGGAAGAGCAGGCCGCTTTTACAGGTGGGTGTTGTAGACAACCATCCAGGTCTCTGTGGTCAGGTGGGCACTGTTAAAGTGCTGCAAGCTGGCAGACCTGGGCTGCCAGAGTGAGGATGAGTACAGGCAAGCCCATGACTGGAGCCCCATTTGGCCAGCTGGGTGTGGAACAGACACTTCTGCCTGGAGCTGCCAGTCTGGCAGTAGGAGTAGGCTGTAGGACTCCCCCCAGCAAAGCCAGCAAGCCAGACCTGGGGTTCTCCCTTCCAGCGAGCATGGTGGTTGGGATGTGTGGCCCCAGGAACTCCTGGTCTGGGCTCAGACATTTCTGTACAGACCAACCTAGATGGCTGGAGAGTGGCAGCTGCTGACTGGGCACCCAGCTCTAAATGCAGTGCCACCAGCAGCAGCAGGCCAGACATAAGGGTGGCAATGCCATATCATGCCTCCCTTACTACTGCATTGCTGCTGGCAATGGCTCCAGTCTCTGGCTGCCCAGCCAGTTTGTGCCAGGTCTTGCCTCAACACCTCTTTCATTAGACATTAAGCAACTGGGGGAGACAGCATGCCTGGGGTGTGATGCAAAAGCACCTCAGGAGCATCAAAATACAAGTTTGCTCAGAGCACTCTTTTTCCTAAGGCCAGCCCTGGGGAAGAGTAAGAGACAGCTACCAATATACCCTGCAGAAGTTGAGAGTTCCTAATGGCTCTGTATCCATCCTGTTCTGCAACAGGCTAATTGGATAGCAATAGCTGCTAACTGTGCAACATTAATTTTATGGAGCTTTTTCATGTCTAAAATCTAGAATTATGAAATTTCTATTTATATTTGGCTAAATTATTTGGTCAATTTCAAAAGATAATGAATGATTTTTCTTGTCTCCCTTTTTCTTTTAAATTGAATTTTCTCTGCAAACTGATCACTAGATTCCACATTTTTAAGTTTACACTATACAGTTTTATTCATTCAAGATCTCGCAAAGCCAGGACTGGATCAGACTTGCAAAGTGTGGCCATATCATCACTCAATTCTCATTCAGTCATGACTGTTTGGTGTTAGCTGTGAATGTTTAGAGCCAGTATTTGGAGTGGTCAGTAGGCGCAAATAGTAAGGAGATAATAGCCTGTGTATATGGGAGATAAAGACAGTCTTGCATTCACCCAGCCATCACAGTGTCCGGGCTTTCTGTTATTGCTGCAGACACTGAACCAACACTAATTTCTCACAGTCTGGATTCATTTGATAGAATGATTTTACAGTGTCTGGTGCAGATTGACATTAAGAATGGGTGTACTGCGTCATACCAATGGTCTACCTAGACTTGTACTCTGTCTTCAACAGTGGCCAGTTCCCAGTGCCTCAGAGGGAATGAACAAAAAAGGACAACTGTTGAGTGATTCATTCCATTCCTTGTTGTCCAGTCCCAGGTTCTTAGCAGTCATAGATTTAGGAATAACCAAAGCATGGGATTGCATCACTGGCCATCTTGGCTAACAGCCATTGTGGGACTGATCTTCCATGAATTTATCTAATTCTTTTTTTAATTCAGCTATATTTTTGGCCTTTATAGCATCCAAATGAATTCCACAGGTAGACTCTGCATTGTGTGAAGCAATACTTTGTTTGTTTGTTTGTTTGTTTGTTTGTTTGTTTGTTTGTTTGTTT